>CM038679.1:116938624-117288624 GCA_021605205.1 Aegilops longissima | reverse complement strand
GAATCGATGACTCCGGGTGCTCCTCACCCAGAGGGTTCGAATATGGGTTGACCAAACTTTGTGATGTAGCATGAATAGAGTTTGAGACGAGAAAAGCATAGATAGCTAGAGGAAGTTCTTAGGCATTCTTGTCCATCCATTTGACAAGAGAAGAAGAGCCAAACAATCAGAGCAACAAATGGATGTCCTCGAATGAGAAAAATATGCAATCAACATGCTCACACAATAAAATAGCAAGTGAAATATGTGTAAAAGCATGCACAAGCACTCTAGCATCTATCAAGCAATTGGCGATGACTAGGTCATCTATACATGAGTATATTGACTTATGAGTCAAATGAGAACATTTGATCATAGGTCATACTCATCATTTAAGCGCAAGTGGGGTCACCACTTTTACATAAAGCATTGTTGTGTTCACACCATTAGAGTTGCTTTAGCTCAATTCTTAGAGTAAAGCTCCCCCTAGATGTGATATCCCCCCTAAGAGGGATGAACTAACCTTGGGTTTTGTCGATTATGACTTCATGTAGATTTTGAAGATGTGGATGCTCAATGTTGATGTAGATCATTCGCAGCAATCCATTGGAGTGAGTTGCACGTTCAATACCTACACGGGTTAGTCCCACAAGGAACAAAAAAGGATATCCATAGACATAGAGTGAAGTTCACACAAGATGATGTCCATGAAAGCGTTAGGTTACCTTGTCCCTTGTCTTACCAACAAGAGGGTTTGTGACTCCTTGAACTAGTGCAAGATGTGAAAGTTGTTTGCATTTGTTCTCACCAAAATGATATGAGTGAAATATGTTGGCGGAGTCACCCTCAAGAACTCTCTAGTTCTTCTTCTTCGGGATACACAGAAACTTGATGGGAATCCTTGAAGTTTTAGTCGTACTTGATGAAGTAGAACTTGATGTAGTCTTGGGAACCCACTTGACCAAGGCCTTGGGAGCTTCTTCAAATGCATCAATCTCCTCTTGAAGATTGTCCTTGACCTTTTGCTTGTGGTCTTGTGGTGGAAGATCATCTTGAGCTTGTGTCCTCTTGAAATAAGTAGGATCATACTTTGAGGAACAAACTTCGTCTTGGGGTATTGATCTTCTTCCCACTCAACTACATTGGCATTGAACTTTCGGTCAAAACCAACACCTTTATTCTTCCGGTGCCTTCCTTGCTTGCGTACAATTTCCTCAAATTGCTTACTTCCGTCAAGGCTCTTGTAAACACCTTTCTCTATAATTCCCTTCAATAAGCTATTTTCTTGCTCAAGTGTAACTTGGCTAAGAGAATCATTGGTGGAATCAAGAGAACTAGTAGAAGCAACAACATTGGATTTAACATGATTATTGTTACTACTAGAAGAAGAATCTTTCTTCTTCTTGTTGTTAGATTTTACTTGTGGCATGTAAGTAGACAAGAGTAACGCTTGGCAATGTAAGAAGAACTTTTCTTACGAAGATCATCATTGATTGCCTTTAAGAACCCATGATTTTGATCAAGGTTGAGCTTTTCAAAGCGTAGCTTCTCATGAGTCTTTAAAAGCTCTTGATGATCATCCAAGGTAGTTTCATGACTAACTTAAGAGTGTTTAGTTCTTTAGTTAGACGCTCAATCTCCTTCTTATCATCGTCATTCGTTTTATCTTGATTAGCATGATTTATAGCAAGTTTATCATAGTTTTCATCACTAGAGTTGTCAACAAGTAAATCATCATCACCTAGCAAATCATCTTCATCACTATTGAAATCAACATACTCAGGGTGTGATACCTTTGGGCCTTTAGCCATGAAGCATCTTCCAATTCCTTCATTTGGTGAGCCAAATATGTCATAGGAGTTGGTTGACACAAGTGCTAGACAGGCAACACCTTCATCTTGAGTATATTCTGAGCCGGAGTGATGGTCAGAGTCGGAGTCGGATACCCATTCACCAACATGAGCTTGATGTCTTCGTTTTGTGTAGATCCTTGATGACTTGTCCTTCCTTTCCGAATCCTTGCTTCTGCGAGAGGTTCTTCGTTCATAATGATCATCTCTAATCCTTCTCTCTCTTGGAGGTGATTCTTCTCTTCTACTTCTCCTTCTAGGTGAGTCTTCTCTTCTTTTGTAGGGAGTCGTACACTCATTGGAGTAGTGTCCGGGTCTTCCACAATTGTAGCAATTACGCTCACGACTCGAAGATCTTTTGTCATTGTAGGACCTTGACTTGGAACTTCTTTCCTTGCTTCTACTATTGTAGAACTTGTTGAAATTCTTCACCATTAGGCTCAATTCCTAATTTAAGGCTTGTTTCTCACTTGATGATGTAGGAGCATTACACGCGGCTTTGTAAGCACCACTTGACTTGTTGTGAAGCTCTTCTTTATCCTTGAGTGACATCTCATGAGCAAAAATTCTACCAATGACTTCGGTTGGCTTGAGATCTTTGTAGTTGGGCATAATTTGGATCAATGTGCACACGGTATCATATTTTCCATCCAAGGCTCTTAGGATCTTCTTGATGATGAATTTGTCGGTCATCTCTTCACTTCCTAAGCCGGCAATCTCATTTGTGATGAGAGCAAGCCTAGAGTACATTTCAGCGACACCTTCACCATCCTTCATTTTGAACTTGTCAAGCTGACTTTGAAGCACATCCAATTTGTATTCCTTGACGGAGTCGGTACCATCGTGCATATCAATCAAAGTATCCCAATTTCCTTTGCATTCTCAAGACGGCTGATTTTGTTGAATTCTTCGGGGCACAATCCATTGAAGAGGATATCACAAGCTTGAGCATTGTATTGCAGCATCTTCAATTCTTCCCCGATAGCTTCACGGTTCGGTTCTCTCCCATCGAAGAATTCACCTTGCAAGCCAATACATACAATAGCCCAAACGGCGGGGTTATGTCTTGCCGTGTGTATCTGTGGTGACAATGGGATATCACATGATTCACTTGATGTATGTTTTGGTGATCAACTTGCGGGTTCTGCCCATGAACCTATGCATAGGGGTTGGCACACGTTTTCGTCGTGATTCTCCGGTAGAAACTTTGGGGCAATCTTTGAGGTTCTATGTGTTGGTTGAATAGATAAATTGAGATTGTGTGATGCATATCGTATAATCATACCCACGGATACTTGAGGTGACATTGGAGTATCTAGGTGACATTAGGATTTTGGTTGATTTGTGTCTTAAGGTGTTATTCTAGTACGAACTCTAGGGTTGTTTGTGACACTTATAGGAATAGCCCAACAGATTGATTGGAAAGAATAACTTTGAGGTGGTTTCGTACCCTACCATAATCTCTTCGTTTGTTCTCCGCTATTAGTGACTTTGGAGTGACTCTTTGTTGCATATTGAGGGATAGTTATATGATCCAATTATGTTATTATTGTTGAGAGAACTTGCACTAGTGAAAGTATGAACCCTAGGCCTTGTTTCCTAGCATTGCAATACCGTTTATGCTCACTTTTACCACTTGTTACCTTGCTGTTTTTATATTTTCATATTACAAAAACCTATATCTACCATCCATATTGCACTTGTATCACCATCTCTTCGCCGAACTAGTGCACCTATACAATTTACCATTGTATTGGGTGTGTTGGGGACACAAGAGACTCTTTGTTATTTGGTTGCAGGGTTGTTTGAGAGAGACCATCTTCATCCTACGCCTCCCACGGATTGATAAACCTTAGGTCATCCACTTGAGGGAAATTTGCTACTGTCCTACAAACATGTGCACTTGCAGGCCCAACAACGTCTACAAGAAGAAGGTTGTGTAGTAGACATCACATAGTGTCAAGTGTCAGTTGCTGTTTTTTACATCGCAGGAAATCAATATCGAACAGAGTCCAAATGCCACGAAACTCCACGATGATTTTTATGGGCCAGAAGGAAGGCAATGGGCCCTGGTTGCACCTGGGGGGTGCCCCGAGGGGGGAACAACCCACCAGGGCGCGCCAGGAGGCCCAGGCGCGCCCTGGTGGGTTGTGCCCACCTCGGGTGCCCTCGGACCGCCTCTTTGCTCTATAAATACCACAATATTCAAGAAACCCTAGAACAAGCGTCGAAATATTCATCCAGCCACCGCAGAGTCCAGATCCAATCTAGACACCATCACGGAGGAGTTCACCACTTCCATTGGTGCCTCTCGATGATGCGTGAGTAGTTCCTTATAGACCTTCGGGTCCGTAGTTAGTAGCTAGATGGATCTCTCTCTCTCTCTCTCTCTCTCTCTCTCTCTCTCTCTCTCTCTCTCTCTCTCTCTCTCTCTCGCTCGCTGAATTCTCAATACAATGGTCTCTTGGAGATCCATATGATGTAACTCTTTTGCGGTGTGTTTGTTGGGATCTGATGAACTTTGAGTTTATGATCAGTCATATCTTTTTATATCCATGAAGGTTATTTGAGTTTCTTTGATCTCTTACATGCATGATCTCTTATAGCCTCGTATTTCTTCTCCGGTATTTTGGTTTTGTTTGGCCAACTTGATCTATTTATCTTGCAATGGGAAGAGGTGCCCGGTAGTGGGTTCGATCTTACGGTGCTCGATCCCAGTGACAGAAGGGAAAACCACACGTATGTATCGTTGCTATTAAGGATAAAAAGACCGGATCTATATCTACCGCCATATAGATAAACGGATTTTGTCTACATCATGTCATTGTTCTTATTGCATTACTCCATTTTTCCATGAACTTAATACACTAGATGCATGCTGGATAGCGGTCGATGTGTGGAGTAATAGTAGTAGATGCAGGCAGGAGTCGGTTTACTAATCTTGGACGTGATGCCTATGTAATGATCATTTCCTGGATATCATCATAATTATTTGAAGTTCTATCAATTGCCCAACAATAATTTGTTTACCTACCGTTTGCTATTTTTCTCGAGAGAAGCCACTAGTGAAACCTACGGCCCCCGGGTCTTCTTTCTAATATATTTGCTTGCGATCTACTTTTCCTTTGCATTTTTATTCAGATCTATTAAACCAAAAATACAAAAATACCTTGCTGCGTTTTATTTTATTTGCAATCTATTATTTCAATCTACTACAATTTACCTCACGTTAAACGCCAATTTACTGCGCCGTTACGAAAGGATTGACAACCCCTTTAACACGTCGGGTTGTGAGGTGTTGTTATTTGTGTGTAGGTGTTGTTTACATTGTGTTGCTTGGTTCTCCTACTGGTTTGATACCTTGGTTTCATAACTGAGGGAAATACTCTACCGTCGCTGTGCTACATCATCCCTCCCTCTCCGGGGAAATACCGACGTAGTTCCAGCTACCATCAAGGAGAATTTCTGGCGCCGTTGCCGGGGAGGATCTTGAACATAACCAGGTTCCTAATCACAAATATCATCTCCTCAAAATTTATATCATTCGCCATTTTCCTCTCCCCCACTTCACAAAATTTGTCGCTTTATTCGCCTCTCTTTTTCCGTTCGCCGTTTTCTTGCCGGATCTATCTTTGTGTGCAATCTTGTTTGCCGTTATTATCATGGATAGTTCTTCCTCTATTGCTTGCAGTCCCGAGAACGAGGTTCTCAACTTTAAACAAAGGGGAGGAGAAAATCTAAAAGATGCCTGGTATAGAATTTGCAACGCTCATAATAGATCTATTCGTAAGCAATCTATTGTTTTTCTTCTTCATTGCTTTTATGTTGGCATCACCACTTGGTATAGATTCGTCCTTGATACGATTACCAATGGAAATTTCTTGATGTGTCCCTCTCTTGATGCCTTTAATGCTTTGGGAAATTTAGTGGGCTCACCACCTCTTATGATTAATGAAACACCTTTGACTCTTGAGCATGTTATGGAAAGATTATATGCTATTGAAAAGAAAATGCTCATCGAAGATCATATGGAAATTTTAGATAAAAAGATGCATAATTTTTCCACTAAGATTGGGTCAAAAGCGGGAGAAAATTTTAAATTGCTAAAAGAAAAGGGTACCTTAATCCATGAAAGAATAGAAGAAAACCCGTCACGCATTGATAAACTAGAGGAAATCTTTAGTAATCTAAGCACGGCTTTTTCTTCTACTAAAACCACCGAAAAAAACTCCTATAAAAATTGGCAAAGTTACCAAGAACAAGGGTGCAACTTCTAGTAGTTGCAATAAAGAAGATCTTAAGATGATTAGTATCCACCCTGATTTTGTTGAAGTGATAAGAGATCCTTTTTGCAAGAATGAAATCTTTGAATTTATTCCTAGGAGTGTTTTATTGAAAATCTTTATGCTAAATCTTTGAGGGATTCTAAGTGTTTGATTGAAGAGTTGGACAAAGAAGAAAAAACTTAGATCCTTGCTTTATGCCTAGCTAAGGGCGTAAAACTATAGCGCTTGTTGGGAGGCAACCCAATGAATAAATTTTATTTTTGCTTTTTCTTCTGTTATTGAGTATTAGCACAATTATGCTACTGTTATGATTGTGTTTTTTGTGTTTTAATTAGTGTTTGTGCCAAGTAGAACCAATAGGATCTTCTTGGGTGATGGTTGTTTGATCTTGCTGAAAAAGACAGAAACTTTGTGCTCACGAAAATAATTGTTAAAATTCACCAGAACGTGATAAAATGTTAATTGTTTCTGCAGAAGATCAATATACAAATTATCCAGGTTTTCCTAGTTTTTCAGAATTTTTGGAGTTCCAGAAATATTCGAACAAATCAGATTTGTACAGATGGTTATCTTTTGACAGATTCTGTTTTCTTTGTGTTGTGTGCTTATTTTGATGGCTCTATGGTTTTCTTTGATGAGTTTTTGCCATATAAAAGTTGGAATACAGTAGATATAATACGAAAACAAAATAAGAATTGGTTTGATACATCACTTATAGTAGTGGTTTATTTTTCTTACACTAACGGATCTCACGAAGGTTTTGTTGAGTTTTGTGTGATTGAAGTTTTCGAGTTTTGGGTTATCTTACGATGAATGAAGGAAGGATGTAAGAGAATAAGCTTGGGGATGCCCCGGCATCCCAAGCTATTATCCAAGAATGAGTAACCAACTAAGCTTGGGGATGCCCCCGAGTGGCATCCCCGCTTTCTTCCAACAACTATCGGTATTTTACTCGAGGCTATATTTTTATTCGTCACATGATATGTGTTTTGCTTGGAGCGTCTTGTATGATATGTGTCTTTGCTTGTTTTATTTTTTATATTAAGTTATCATTCCTTGCTGGACACACCTATTTGAGAGAGCCAAAATTATATCATGACTTGTTAGAATTGCTCTCTATGCTTCACTTAAATCTTTTATGAGCTAGGACTTGCCCTAGTGCTTCACTTATATCTTTTTTAGCACGGTGTGCTTTGTTATTTTTGAAGAAATGCTCTTTTGCTTCACTTAGATTTATTTGAGAGTTAGTAAAATTTTGAAGAAATTCTCTCTTGCTTCACTAAAATTATTTAGAGATAAAGAAAAATTGTTATGCTCATGATCTTCACTTATATTTGTTTGAGCTTATGAAAAGCAACACATGAAAATTAGTCCCAAAGTGATAGATATCCAAGAAAGATAAACAAAAAGAAAATGTCATGAAGATCATTGGACAAAATAAACTTGATTCTTAGTAATAGTTTTGAGATATGATGATGTGATATGTGAGTTATGTTGATGAGTAATTGTGATTAGGGGTGGAAAGTGGTAGCGGATAATCCGAAATATCCGATATTCGTATTCGAGAAAATGCCTATTCGTATCCGAAACATCCGCATCCGAACCAAAATGGATATGGAAATTATCCGTATCCGAATTTATTAAACAAATAATAAATAAAATATGGTAGGAGATTTTGACACAAATATGGATATGGAAGTGGATATATCCGTATCCGAATAAGATTATGGGAGGTAATTTTCAAAATTCTAGACCCAGTATTCCAATTATCCAACATAAAAGCCAAATAAGGGTCAAATTTTACTCTTTATATGATTGAACTTATAAATTATTATGCATTACAATAGTATTTATTCATAAACCTATTTATCATTGACTTATTGTATGTCACAAGTTGATTATTTCAGGTCACATAGCTATCGACTAATTTACTTAAGCAATATGTTGATATTATTCGTATCCGTTCCGAATCAAGAAAATATTCGATACATATCCGTATTCGAATAATATCCGAGCCGCATCCGTATCCGATAGCATCTGTATTCGGATTCGTATTCGTTTTGAAAATATGAAAATGGAAGTGGTAAGAGCACTATCCGATCCGCATCCGATCCGTTTCCACCCCTACAAATTGTGCTCTAGTAAGAATATTGGTGTTAAGGTTTGTGATTCCCTATGCATGCACGAAAGTCAATAATCATGCAATGAAAATTATATCCTACTTGTGGTGCATTATTTGGTGTTAATTATGCTTAATTCTTGCTTATGAGATTATTCGTTTCTTGGTTGGTCGCTTCCCAATCTTTTGCTAGCCTTCATTTTGCACTAAGTATGACCTCTACTTGTGCATCCAATGACCTCTACTTGTGCATCCAAAATCCTTTAAACTAGTTTTGCCACATGAGTCCACTATATCTACCTATATGCGGTATTCTTTTGCCATTCTAAGCAAATTCGCATGTGCCATCTCTAATTTTAAAAATAAACTTCTCTTTTGTGTGTTTGTTTCGCTCGCGGAACGGTAACGGGTGGCTAATATTGTCCATGCTAGATGTGTTATTCCCAAGATGAGTGTTTATTCACTTGTCATTGCACTAGAGTAAGGCAAAGGTTTTAGGGATGCCCAGTCTCAAAATGCAAAAAATTGAATTTACTTTATGTTGCCAAATAACAAATTCCTTGGAAAGTGTTGGTATGAAGGGCACCTGTGGATACGGCTAGCCATGGAAAGTGAAAGAATGGTGGAAAAAGGAATAAACTTTATTCTCTGTTTGGGAACCGCCTATGGCATATCTAGCATGGAAAGTGTTCGGAACTCTAAGTCATTTTCGTTGGTGGGATGGATACACCTCCCAAAATGTTTTTATCTCTAATTTTTCCCTTTGAGCTCTCGCACCTCTACAAATCCCTACTTCCCTCTGCGAAGGGCCTTTCTTTTACTTTATGCAATTTTTATTTTGAAATTTGAGTCTCCATCTTCTCTCATAAAAAGCACCAACTAGGAGGCAATATGATCATGCTCAAGTATTGGGTGTAGTTAATATTCGACTGTGTTTCATAAATGGATCAATGTTTGAGCATGATGGGCTAGGGATAACTTATTTTAGCGTTGATATTTTGAAATACATGATTCCTTGTTGATATGCTTGAGTATCAAAATTATTATGTTAAAACTAGACTATTGCTTTGAATTAAATAAAAGTCCAAATGTCCATGCTATAAAGAAAATAATATGATATGACTTGATGAACAACACTCTACATAAAAAATTCTGTTTTTTATCACTTACCTACTCGAGGACGAGTTGGAGTTAAGCTTGGGGATGCTGATACGTCTCCAACATATCTATATTTTTTTATTGTTCCATGATGTTTTATTATAAATCTTGGATGTTTTATAATCATTTTATATAATTTTTTGGTACTAACCTATAGACATAGTGCCAAGTGCGAGTTGCTGTTTTTCCATGTTTTTTACATCACAGGAAATCAAAATCAAACGGAGTCCAAATGCCACAAAACTCCACGATGATTTTTTATGGGCCAGAAGGAAGGCAATGGGACCTGGTTGCACTTGGGGGTGCCCCGAGGGGGGCACAACCCACCAGGGCGCGCCAGGAGGCCCAGGTGTGCCATGGTGGGTTGTGCCCACCTCGGGTGCCCCCCGGACCGCCTCTTTGCTCTATAAATACCACAATATTTCAGAAACCCTAGAACAAGCGTCAAAATATTCATCCATCCGCCGCAGAGTCCAGAACCACCAGATCCAATCTAGACACCACTGCGGAGGGGTTCACCACTTCCATTGGTGCCTCTTCGATGATGCGTGAGTAGTTCCTTGTAGACCTTGGTCCATGATTAGTAGCTAGATGGATTTCTCTCTCTCTCTCTCTCTCTCTCTCTCTCTCTCTCTCTCTCTCTCTCTCTCTCTCTGAATTCTCAATACAATGGTGTCTTGGAGATCCATATGATGTAACTCTTTTGCGATGTGTTTGTTGGGATCTGATGAACTTTGAGTTTATGATCAGTCATATCTTTTTATATCCATGAAAGTTATTTGAGTTTCTTTGATCTCTTATATGCATGATCTCCTATAGCCTCGTATTTCTTCTCCGATATTTGGGTTTTGTTTGGCCAACTTGATTTATTTATCTTGCAATGGGAAGAGGTGCCCGGTAGTGGGTTCGATCTTACGGTGCTCGATCCCACTGACAGAAGGGGAAACAACACGTATGTATCGTTGCTACTAAGGATAAAAAGAAGGGATCTATATCTACCTCCATATAGATAAACGGATCATGTGTACATCATGTCATCATTCTTATTGCTTTACTCCGTTTTTTCATGAACTTAATACACTAGATGCATGCTGGATAGCGGTCGATGTGTGGAGTAATAGTAGTAGATGCAGGCAGGAGTCGGTCTACTAATCTTGGATGTGATGCCTATTTAATGATCATTTCCTGGATATCTTCATAATTATTTGAAGTTCTATCAATTGCCCAACAATAATTTGTTTACCCGCCATTTGTTATTTTTCTCGAGAGAAGCCACTAGTGAAACCTACGGTGCCCGGGTCTTCTTTCTCATATATTTGCTTGCGATCTACTTTTCCTTTGCATTTTTATTCAGATCTATTAAACCAAAAATACAAAAATACCTTGCTATGTTTTATTTTATTTGCGATCTATTATTTCAATCTACTACAATTTAGCTCACGTCCGCTTGCCAATTTCTGGCACCGTTACCCAAAAGGGATTGACAACCCCTTTAACACGTCGGGTTGTGAGGTGTTGTTATTTGTGTGCAGGTGTTGTTTACGTTGTGTTGTTTGGTTCTCCTACTGGTTCGATACCTTGGTTTCATAACTGAGGGAAATACTCTACCGTCGATGTGTTACATCATCCCTCCCTCTCCGGGGAAATACCGACGTGGTTCCAGCTACCATCAGGCTCCGCCCACGAAGGGTCCACGAAGAAGCAACCTTGTCTATCCCACATGGCCATCGCCCACGAAGGACTTGCCTCACTAATGTTGATATTCACGAAGTAGGCGATCTCCTTGCCCTTACAAACTCCTTGGTTCAACTCCACAATTTTGACGGAGGCTCCCAAGTGACAACTAACCAATCTAGGAGACACCACTCCCCAAAAGGTAAAATACGGTGAGTTGATGATGAAATCCTTGCTCTTGTGCTTCAAATGATAGTCTCCCCAACACTCAACTCGATCTCACAGATTTGGATTTGGTGGAAAGATGATTTGAGTGGAAAGCAACCTGGGGAAGACTAGAGATCAAGATTCTTGTGGTTGGATTGGAATATCTTGGTCTCAACACTGTAGGTGGTTCTCTCTCAGAAAATGAATGCGGGAAGTGTAGGCACGTTCTGATGGCTCTCTCTGAATGGAGGAAGGGTGGACGGGTATATATAGCCTCCACACAAAATCTAACCGTTACACATAATTTACCAAACTCGGTGGGACCGAATACTCAAACTCGGTCAGACCGACTTAGTTCAAAATGTGAACGTTATGATTTTCTGTGGGACCGACATGTCAAGTCGGTGGGACCAATTTCATTAGGGTTAGGGCATAACGTAATCTCGGTGAGACCGATCACATGAACTCGGTGATACCGATTTCTGTAATAGGCAAATAGAGAGTTGGTCAGGAAAACTCGGTGGGACCGATCGCTCAT
This sequence comes from Aegilops longissima, assembly GCA_021605205.1. Taxonomy (NCBI): domain Eukaryota; kingdom Viridiplantae; phylum Streptophyta; class Magnoliopsida; order Poales; family Poaceae; genus Aegilops; species Aegilops longissima. The sequence goes on along the minus strand of CM038679.1, from coordinate 117,276,813 downwards.
TTCAGTGAGACTGAAACATTACGAATAGGAAACAGAGAGTTTGCATTGCGAACTCGGTGGGACCGATCGCTCATCCCGGTTAGACTAAAACATTATGAAGGGAAACAGAGAGTTTGCAATCCCATCTCGGTGAGACCGAGATCCCTATCGGTGAGATCGAACTGATTAGGGTTTCTGGCTATGGCTATGTTAAATGAACTCGGTGGCGCTGGATAGATCAAATCGGTGGGGCTGAGTTTGACTCTTGGTTTGGGACATATGTGGATATGAGAAAGTGGTTGAGGGATTTTGGAGCATATCACTAAGCATTTTGAGCAAGCGAACCATTAAGCAACACCTCATCCCCTTTTAATAGTATTGGCTTTTCCTATGGACTCAATGTGATCTTGGATCACTAAAATGAAAATGTAGAGTCTTGAGCTTGAGCCAATATGTGTCCTTAGCATTTTGAGGGGTCCACATTCCTAGTCCATGCCATGCCAATCATTGAACTTTCTGAAATGATCATCTTGAAAGAGCATTAGTTCAATGAGCTATATGTTGTTAGGAATTACCAAAACCACCCAGGGATAGTTGCACTTTCATAGATCCATTATGCTATTTAATACCCCTCTGATCTTGAGCATGATTATCATTTGTGAGTAGTTACTTTTGTTCTTTAGGTCACGGGAGAAATCTTGTTGCAAGTAATCACGTGAACTTGATATGTGTTTGATATTTTGATGGTATGTATGTTGTGATTCCCTTAGTGGTGTCATGTGAATGTCGACTACATGGCACTTCACCATATTTGGGCCTAAGGGAATGCATTGTGGAGTAGTTATGTGACGCCCTCGATTCAATCGTACACTAATCATACACGCAAATGTGTACGATCAAGATCAAGAACTCACGGGAAGATATCACAACACAACTCTAGACACAAATTAAAAATACAAGCTTTATATTACAAGCCAGGGGCCTCGAGGGCTCGAATACATAAGCTCGAATACACAAGAGTCGGTGGAAGCAACATTATCTGAGTCTGAGACATGAGTTAGACAAGTTTGCCTTAAGAAGGCTAGCACAAAAGCAACATCGATCGAAAAGGCAAGGCCTCTTGCACGAGCCTCCTAACTACTCCTCGGTGGTCGACGGTCTCCACGTAGTAGTAGGCATCGGCGGTGGCATCTGATTCTGGCTCCAACATCTGGTTGCATCAACCGGAAAAAGAAGAAAGGGGAAAAGGGGAGCAAAGCAACTCGAGTACTCATCCAAAGTACTACAAGCAAGGATCTACACTACATATGCAACATTATCAAAGGAAGGCTGTATATGTGGACTGGGCTGCAGAAATGCCAGAATAGAGGGAAGGCCTAGTACTATCGAAGACTAGCATCTTCTGGAAACCACCATCTTGCAGCAAACAGGAGGGAGTAGAGTAGCATAACGTAAAGTAGTAGTAGTGTTATCAACCTCGGCCGGAGATCCTTTCTCGACTCCCTGCGAGAAAGTAATCCCAGAGCCATACTATCCAGTTATCATCACAATCCATTACTCATCACCATCCAGTTCTCATCACAAGTATCCAGTTCTAGTTGTATCGATCGGGATACAACTCCAAGTGTTCGTTACCATAGGACAGGCTATCGATAGATGTTTTCTTCCCTGCAGGCGTGCACCAACTTACCCACCACGCTTGATTAACTCCGGCCGGACACACTTTCCTGGGTCATGCCCGGCCTCGGCCAAACAATACGCCGCAACCCGACCTAGGTTTAATAGAGAGGCCAGCACGCCGGACTAAACCTAAGCCCCCAGGGGCCATGGGCCATCTCCCGGAACTCCGCGCGTTATTGACGCGGCGGTGAGCAGACCTAGCTACCTCCTTCAACAAGGCAGGTGCTTACAGTCCAACCCGGCGCGCGCTTCGATCGGCCGACGTCTATTAAGCTTCGGCTGATGCATACGAGACAGAACACCCATACTATGCCCACGTGATGGTTAGTGCTATCAGGCCAGAGGCCCCTCGGATCAAATATCCAAATCGTAGTGGATTAGGAACGCGCGGTAACAAGCGAGACTCACGAAAGATGTGACCCGTTGCCTGTCTCGAGGACTTGCGGCAAGGGCTAGGAATGCCCGCCACGCCTCGTAATTATCTCGCGGGCACCCTCCAGGTCAACCCGACTCCACATCACTCGCAATTAAGCTCGCGCGGGTACCACTCAGGGTCGACCCGTCTTTCCAAGTAACAGTGGTAAGGTCCAAGTATCCGTGTGTCCAAACATTAAGGGGAAAACCCGAGGAATCACCCCCGGTGAATTCCACTCGATGTAATCATCAAGGTGAACGTAAGAGGATCCACCCTCGAGGTTCACACTTGAGGGGTTGCACGACAGAGCCGTATCGGAAGTGGTTAAGGAGGAAATCACCCTCGATGACCACGACCGAATAGCTACACTACAGGTTAACATCAGAAGTGCTGAAGAGGTCTCACCCTCGGCACTCGATAGTAACCCAGTAGTGTCGAGCAACTAAGGGGAAAGTGATGTGCGGTGCCGGGGCCTGGTCTTCGATCCCGTTGATCGGGTCTTCAATGATGAAGCAGGGGCAACAAGGACAAGGTGGGGTCACCGATGGATCACTAACCAACCTATACTAAGCAGTTTAGGATAAGCAGGTAAGGTACAACAGCAGATAAAAAAGCAGGCTATGCATCAGAATAGGTGCAGTCAATAACAGTAGCAAAATCTAATGCAAGCATGAGAGAATGGAATGGGCGATATCGGGATGATCAAAGGGGGTGCTTGCCTGGTTGCTCTGGCAAGGAGGGGTCGTCGTCGACGTAGTCGATCATAGGGGCAGCATCGGTCTCGGGGTCTACCGGAGAGAAGAGGGGGAAGAAACAGTAAATATAAAGCAAACATAGCATCACAAAGCATAACGTGGCAATATGTTGTGCCGGGTGTGACCTAACGTAAGACTACACGATAAAGGTGAAGGCGGAATTCAACCGGGAATGTATTCCCGGTTCCGGACCTGTGTCAGACAGATGACCAGAGGGGGAATGTTCCATGTTCAGCATGCTAGGGGCATGTGACAGATGAACGGTCCGCGTATTCGGATTCGTTGGATTTTTCTGAGCAACTTTCATATAGAAAACATTTTCATCCAAGTTACGGTTTAATTTCTATGAATTTACAAATATTAAATGATTTTCTAATATCCTGATTTTCATTTAATTCAAGAATATTAATAAACAGAAACTGCTAGATGCACCCGGTGCATGCACCCAGAGTGGCTGACAGGTGGGGTCAGCCATCTGCCCAGTCAGGAGTTGACTGGTCCACGGTTGACTGGTCAAAGGAGGCCCTGGGACCCTCATGTCATTGGCAGAGGCAACTAACAGTGTTTATATAATTTATTTAACCTAATTAGATGAGAGAGGGCCCACATGTCATAACTACGCTTTAATCAAATTAGTTAACGGGTGGGGCCCAATGTCGATGGGTTAGAGGGGATTAGTTTAGTGGGGGGTTAATTAGCCCCTAATTAAGCTGGGGCCATTGACAATGGGCCGAGCCGGCCACGACAAGGCAAGCAGCAGCATGCCCGACCGCTCGAGGAGCGCCGCTGGCCTGTGAGAGCGCGGGGAGGGGGAGCAGGGCGCGGCTCGGCCAGCAAGGGAGCACGAGAGCGAAGTCAGGCGCGCGCGCCTGTGAGTGTGGGAAGCAGCGGCTGGAGGAACTGGTGGGCTGCGGCGTTGCAAGCAATAGCGGGCGGAGGCGGGCTCCGGCAGCGGCACCAGCGGCAGGTGGCGGCGCTGCCATGAGCACAACAAGCGGAGCCGACGAGCAGCACGGCAGGGCCACGGGAGGCTACAGGGGGTAGGCGAGTGCGTAAGGTGACGGTGGCAGCAGCAGAGCTACAGCCGGAATACGGAACACAGCTCAAATTCGAGGCAAATCTAGAGGGGGAAAGTGAGGCTTCTCACAGCGAACGTGTTGCGGGTTGAGGTAGACGGAGAGGGACGAGGCCGAGCGAATCGACGGGAATTTGTGGCGGCACCCGAGGTCGAAGAAGTGACGATGGCGACGGCTTGGCAAAGCTCCTGCTCGTGTGGGTTGGCGTGGATGTCGAGGATGTCGATGCGCATCTCCTAGACCAACACCAATGATGCACGACGGCCGGTGGTTGTGGTAGTCTGCGACGGCGTGCGCTAGCTTCGCTCGGTGGAGCTTCAGATCGAGAAAAGAGGAAAGGGGGGTGAGGGACAGAGAGCTAGGGTTCCAGGGGGGTCGTGTTGATGCTCTTATCCGCCGGGGATACGACGAGGAGGTGCGGGATGGCCGCCCCGTGGCTATCCGGCCATGGACGACGCTCCTGCGTCCACGGGGTGCGTGGTGAGCAGCGCGAGGGGATGACCAGGGATGGGCTGGGCCTGGTACAGTGTATGTTCTGGGCTTGATGAACTGAGGGGTGGGAGGCGACCTGGGGAGGTGGGCTGCTAGGTTGGGCCGCCCAGATGACTAAGGCCCAGGGGGGTCAGGGGGTTTTCATTTTCTTTTACTTTTGCTCTTTTCTTTTTACAGAAAAAGCATGGTGATATTTTGGCTGCCAAAAGGACTTTGTAAAATGTGGGACTTGGCCACATAATTACATTGCAATAGTTAGCACTGCCACAAAAAGGTTGTGAGGCTTTTGAAATAGTATGAACTTTTTATAAAGTAAAAAGCCATTTAAACTATTGTTTTAGTCACTGCTTTAATTGCTTTAGGCCATTTAAACACCTTGCAAAATTGGTGGTTCACCACCAATATTAACAAATGACTATTTGCCACAAGATGAACATTTTAGATATCCTGTCTGACAAATAAGAGTTTGTGACTTTAGATTGGATTTGAATTTGAATCGGTGATTTGGATCAAGTGAAGATTAGCAACAGTAACAATGATGTCAAGGCATCATTAGAAGGGGATTATTGTAGCATGATTCTCGGGGTGTTACAAGTTATTAGATGATGGGTTGCGATAGTGACAGAAGCTTAAACCCTAGTTTATGCGTTACTTCGTAAGGGACTGATTTGGATCCAAAAGTTTAATTCTATGGTTAGATTCTATCTTAATACTTTTCTCGTAGTTGCGGATGCTTGCGAGGGGGGTAATCATAAGTAGGAGGTTTTTTCAATAGAACGACACCTAAGCGCTGGTCCACCTACATATCAAATTATCAAAGTAGAGAACACAAATCAAACCAACATGATGAAAGTGACTAGATGAAATTCCCGTGTGCCCTCAAGAACGCTTTGCTTATCATAAGAGACCGTTTTGGCCTGTCCTTTGCCTCAAAAGGATTGGGCTACCTTGCTGCACTTTTGTTACCATTACCGTTACTTGCCCGTTACAAATTATCTTGCTATCAAACTACTCGTTACTTATAATTTCAGTGCTTATAGAGAATACCTTACTGAAAACCGCTTGTCATTTCTTTCTGCTCCTCGTTGGGTTCGACACTCTTATCGAAAGGACTACAATTGATCCCCTATACTAGTGGGTCATCAAGAGCGCAACCGATTTAAGGTACATGAATGAAATGACACAACTGCAAGGAGCGGACCCTGACAGCCCAAGCATAATGCAGCCTGAGGGGCACCCTTAACCGAACAAACCAAAAAGTCACCTCGCACTAGTGTTGTAGAAGCATCGAGGTAGCTGAAGAGGCGTGCTGTGGAGATCGCTCCTCATGAGCAAGGCGGATCCAGAGGCCTGGGAGGCTCGGACGCCCAGGGAGCTCACGAGGGTCCAGGGCCTCGTTAGACGCGACCGCAAAGCACCTGGCCTCATGAGACACGAAGGCACGATGCGCGAGGCGTCGGTATGAGGCGCCCACGTTCAGCAGGCCAAACCGCATGCGGACGTGGGTGCAGGGGTAGCCCCCACACCGACCAACGTGCGACAGCCAGAAGCAGCCCCGCGAAGCAGCCCTGTTGAGGCCCGAGATGTTGACGTAGACACGCAGCCCGTCGCTCACGTCGGGAGCGGCTACCGCGCCCACGGGGGGCGTCGGGCGACGCTCGTCGCTCATGGATTGCGCCTCTTGAAGCTCCTCGATTTCCTTGGTGATGAACTCCCGTGCTCCTGGCGCCTCACGCCGTGCTCCTTGCTTGTGGGGGCACGCGCCGAGGCACGCCTCCAAGTGGTGCCCGAGCACGTCCCTCGTCGCACTGGTCAGGTCAGACGCTCTCCAGACGAAAGCCCCCGAGCCCGTCCTGAGGGAGGCGCCAGACGCACCTTCCAATGCGAGAGGAAGAGGCGCCCCGATGGCGGGCGCGGAGCACGGGGTGATGCTTGCGAGCCTCTTATCCTCTGGATGGCTCTTGGGGAGAAGCTGCTTCTTCTTCGCGGGGGTGGCCTCAAGAGGCAGGACGCCGCCCTCGTCATCAGAGTTCTCCGCCGCGGCGGCACGGTAAGCATGCTCAAGGGAACAGACCGCGCCCTTCTCATCATAGGCGATCGTGATGACGCTGCTGCACCCTGGCATCTTTAGGACATTGTAGCCATGATGAACAGCCGCTATGAACTTGGCAAGGGCGGGATACCGCAAGATGGCATTGTACGGGAGGCCGATGTGAGCGACATCGAAGTCGATGAGCTCAGTATGGTAGTTGTCGCACTTGCCAAAGGTGACAGGGAGGCGCACTTGCCCTAGAGGGACGGTAGAGTCGTCCGTCACTCGGTAGAATGGCCTGGTGGGCGTGAGTTGGTTGTACGGCACCTGAAGCCTCTTGAAAGTCTCGACAAAGAGCACATTGATACCGGCGCCGCCGTCGATGAGAGTCTTGGTGACAGAGACATTGCTGATAGTGTGCGTGCAAAGCATGGGGAGTGCGCCAGCGGCGGCTGCACACTTGAGGTGATCTGAAGTGATCCTTGGAATCAAAGGTGATGGCGTACTGCGACCACCTGAGGGGGCGCACGGCCTCAAGCCTCGGGAGGGCCGCGTTCACTTCACGAGAGAACTTCTGTAAAACATGGTTTGAGGCGGGGGCCTGGGCACCTCCGAGCATGCAAGAGATTGCGCGTACGTAGTTCTTCGAAGCCCAAAGCCCCTTCATCCCGACGGTTGTCGTCATTCCTTCTTGGTGGCGGCGGCAGCGGTGGGAGGCCGGCATTGCCCTGAGGACGGGCCTCACGAGGCTGATCATCCCAGGGGCCGTCGCAAGGCTGATCTCGCCAGCGATCCTCACGAGGCTAGTCGCGCCAGTCCTGACGAGGGTTGCGGTTGTCCCAGCGGCCTCCGCCGCGGCTTCCTCCACGCCTGTAGCCACAGTTGCCGTGCTCAGGGCGGTGGCCGATGAGCTCGTCACGGAGTGCCCTGAGCTTCTGGCAGTCATTGGTGTTGTGGCTGTGCATGTTGTGGAAGACGCAGAATGGGCTGTTGTCTCTGGAAGGTTCACCGGGGTCACGGCCGTGCTTCATCTCAAGCTTCGTTGCCGTACGGCGGGGCCCTTGTGCTTTGCCTCCTTGGCCTTGGCCTTCTTGTTTTCAGGGTCGGCCTCCGGATGCTCGAGCAGGGAGAGGCGGCCCTCTTCGGCCTTCGCACACTTGCTCGCCAGGTTGAACATCTCCAGGGCTGAGCACAAGTCGTCATGGATAGCGAGCTCCTCGCGCATCTTGATGTCCCTGACGCCATCGGTAAATGCCAATATGATGGCCTCGTCCGACGCCTTCGGGATCTTGAGGCGAACATACGTGAAGCTCTTATGAACTTGTGGAGAGTCTCGCCTGGCTGCTGCTTCACGCGTCGCAGGTTGTTCACTAGGGGGGCGCGGTCGCGGGTGCCTTGGAAGGTGGTGATGAAGTGCTCGCAGAGCTCATCCTAAGAGGAATCGACCCATCCGGGAGGTGTAGGATCCAGGAGCGTGCGCCGTCCTTGAAAGCCATGGGGAACCAGTTCGCCATGACCTTGTCGTCGACGTTCGGCGCCTCGATGCTCAGCGAGTAGAGCTGGAGAAATTTTGTAGGGTCGGGGTGCCATCATAGCGCGGGGGCAGATCTGGCTTGAACTTGCCGAGCCAAACGACGTGGCGCAGCTCTAGGGTGAAGGCGCGGCAGCCCGCCGCGCTCACGAGCGTGCCACACGCGAGGGAAGCTTGGTCTTGACGTCCACGCGCCTGAGCCTCAAGCGAAGCGCGGTCCTGATGCTGGCGCGGCGACACGGGGAGCGCACGCGCGTCACCTTGTGGCCGCTGCACCACCTGGCAGCTTGCCTCATCCCGTGTTGGTGCCTGCGCGCCGCGCGGGGGGTCGCGCGGAGGCGCGTTGTGCCTGGGCTCGGGGTCGACGCTGCACAGAGGAGGGGGAGGCAACGCGCCATGGGCCATGTCGCCTCCCAGGAGGGCGGGGGACGGAGCGAGCTGGACCGTGCCAGAGCCTCGCCGGCGGCGTTAACAAGCTCGGTGATGCGTCCCAGCCAGGCGTCATAGCCCTCCTCAGTGGGGCCGTAGCGCAACAGCTCGCGTGCCATGAGCAGCACAGCCTGCGCATTCGCCGGTCTGCGGCGAGCGTGGGAAGACGACGCTGTGACGGGGGTGAGGGAAGGAGTGGCGGTGCGGTCATCCCGTCGCACGAAGGGCGGCAGCAAAGAGTCCTGCTGCTCGTGAGCCACTGGGTCGGTGGCAGCGTTAGCTGCGGGGGAAGCAGAGCGGCGCGGGACACCGCAGCCCATGGGTGCCGTCTGGGCAACGCGAGTAGCCCGGCGCTCAGCGCGGACTTGGCGGGCGTCAGCCATGGGAGCGACGGAGCGGAGACGAAGCGGGGCGGGAAGGAGGATTTTGACACGCCCCTACTGAAGGAAATATGCCCTAGAGGCAATAATAAAGTTATTATTTATTTCCTTATTTCATGATAAATGTTTATTATTCATGCTAGAATTGTATTAACCGGAAACATGATACATGTGTGAATACATAGACAAACATATAGTCACTAGTATGCCTCTACTTGACTAGCTCATTAATCAAAGATGGTTATGTTTCCTAACCATAGACATGTGTTGTTATTTGATTAACGGGATCACATCATTAGGAGAATGATGTGATTGACATGACCCATTCCGTTAGCCTAGCACTTGATCGTTTAGTATATTGCTATTGCTTTATTCATGACTTATACATGTTCCTGTAACTATGAGATTATGCAACTCCGTTTACGGAGGAACACTTTGGTGCTACCAAACGTCACAACGTAATCGGGTGATTATAAAGGAGTACTACAGGTGTCTCCAAAGGTACATGTTGGGTTGGCGTATTTGAGATTAGGTTTTGTCACTCCGATTGTCGGAGAGGTATCTCTGGCCCTCTCGGTAATGCACATCACTATAAGCCTTGCAAGCAATGTAGCTAATGAGTTAGTTACGGAATGATGCATTACGTAACGAGTAAAGAGACTTGCCAAGATGTGAGATTGAACTAGGTATTGGATACCGACGATCGAATCTCGGGCAAGTAACATACCGATGACAAAGGGAACAACGATGTTGTTATGCGGTTTGACCGATAAAGATCTTCGTAGAATATGTAGGAGCCAATATGAGCATCCAGGTTCCGCTATTGGTTATTGACCGAGAATAGTTCTAGGTTATGTCTACATAGTTCTCGAACCCGTAGGGTCCGCACGCTTAAGGTTTCGATGACAGTTATATTATGAGTTTATGAGTTTTGATGTACTGAAGGAGTTCGGAGTCCCGGATGAGATCAGGGACATGACGAGGAGTCTCGAAATGGTCGAGACGTAAAGATCAATATATTGGACGACTATATTCGGACTTCGGAAAGGTTCTGAGTGATTCGGGTATTTTTCGGAGTACCGGAGAGTTACGGGAATTCGCCGGGGGATAATGGGCCTTAGTGGGCCATGAGGGAGAAGAGGAGGGCCGGCTAGGGCAGGCGGCGCGCCCCCTCCCCCCTAGTCTGAATAGGACAAGGAGAGGGGGCGCCCTTCCTCCTCCCTCCCCCTTTCCTTCTCCAACAAGGCAAGAGGGGGAGTCCTACTCCCGGTGGGAGTAGGACTCCTCCAGCGCACCCCTTGGGGCGGCCGCCGCTCCCCTCCTCCTTTATATACGGGGCAGGGGGCACCCGAGAATACACAAGTTGATCTACGGATCGTTCCTTAGCCGTGTCGGTGCCCCTCCACCATATTCCACCTCGGTCATATCATCGCGGAGTTTAGGCGAAGCCCTGCGCGATGAGCATCATCATCGCGTCCCACCCGTCGTCTTGACGGAACTCATCCCCGACGCTTTGCTGGATCGGAGCCCGAGGATCGCCATCGAGCTGAGCGTGTGCTGAACTCGGAGGTGCCGTGACGTTCGGTACTTGGATCGGTCGGATCGCGAAGACGTCGACTACATCAACCGCGTTGTCATAACGCTTCGCTTCACGGTCTCACGAGGGCGTGGACAATACTCTTCCCTCTCATTGCTATGCCATCACCATGATCTTGCGTGTGCGTAGGAATTTTTTTTTTGAAATTACTACGTTCCCCAACAGTGGCATCCGAGCCTGGTTTTATGCGTTGATGTCATATGCACGAGTAGAACACAAGTGAGTTGTGGGCGATATAAGTCATACTGCTTACCAGCATGTCATACTTTGGTTCAGCGGTATTGTGAGATGAAGCGCCCGGACCGACATTACGCGTTACGCTTACGCGAGACTGGTTTCACCGCTTGAGCACTCGTTGCTTAAAGGTGACCGCGGTGTCTGCTCTCTCTCACTTTAGTTGAACCGAGTGTGGCTACGCCCGGTCCTTGCGAAGGTTAAAACAGCACCAACTTGACAAACTATCGTTGTGGTTTTGATGCGTAGGTAAGAACGGTTCTTGCTCAGCCCGTAGCAGCCACGTAAAACTTGCAACAACAAAGTAGAGGACGTCTAACTTGTTTTTGCAGGGCATGTTGTGATGTGATATGGTCAAGACGTGATGCTATATTTTATTGTATGAGATGATCATGTTTTGTAACCGAGTTATCGGCAATTGGCAGGAGCCATATGGTTGTCGCTTTATTGTATGAAATGCAAAAGCCATGTAATTGCTTTACTTTATCACTAAGCGGTAGCGATAGTCGTAGAAGCAATAGTTGGCGAGACGACAACGATGCTACGATGGAGATCGAGGTGTCGCGCCGGTGACGATGGTGATCACGACGGTGCTTCGGAGATGGAGATCACAAGCACAAGATGATGATGGCCATATCATATCACTTATATTGATTGCATGTGATGTTTATCCTTTATGCATCTTATCTTGCTTTGATTGACGGTAGCATTTTAAGATGATCTCTCACTAAAATTATCAAGAAGTGTTCTCCCTAAGTATGCACCGTTGCGAAAGTTCTTCGTGCTGAGACACCACGTGATGATCGGGTGTGATAGGCTCTACGTTCAAATACAACGGGTGCAAAACAGTTGCGCACGCGGAATACTCAGGTTAAACTTGACGAGCCTAGCATATAACAGATATGGCCTCGGAACACGGAGACCGAAAGGTCGAGCGTGAATCATATAGTAGATATGATCAACATATTGATGTTCACCGTTGAAACTACTCCATCTCACGTGACGATCGGACATGGTGTAGTTAATATGGATCACATAATCACTTAGAAGATTAGAGGGATGTCTATCTAAGTGGGAGTTCTTAAGTAATATGATTAAATTGAACTTAAATTTATCATGAACTTAGTCCTGGTAGTATTTTGCAAATTATGTTGTAGATCAATAGCTCGCGTTGTTGCTTCCCTGTGTTTATTTTGATATGTTCCTAGAGAAAATTGTGTTGAAAGATGTTAGTAGCAATGATGCGGATTGGATCCGTAATCTGAGGTTTATCCTCATTGCTGCACAGAAGAATTATGTCCTTGATGCACCGCTAGGTGACAGACCTATTGCAGGAGCAGATGCAGACGTTATGAACGTTTGGCTAGCTCAATATGATGACTACTTGATAGTTTAGTGCACCATGCTTAATGGCTTAGAATCGGGACTTCAAAGACGTTTTGACCGTCATGGAGCATATGAGATGTTCCAGGAGTTGAAGTTAATATTTCAAGAAAATACCTGAGTTGAGAGATATGAAGTCTCCAACAAGTTCTATAGCTAAAAGATGGAGGAGAATCGCTCAACTAGTGAGCATGTGCCCAGATTGTCTGAGTACTACAATCGCTTGAATCTAGTGGGAGTTAATCTTCCAGATAAGATAGTGATTGACAGAATTCTCTAGTCACCATCACCAAGTTATTAGAACTTCGTGATGAACTATAATATGCAAGGGATGACAAAAATAATTCCCAAGCTCTTCGTGATGCTGAAATCGACGAAGGTAGAAATCAAGAAAAACATCAAGTGTTGATGGTTAACAAGACCACTAGTTTCAAGAAAAGGGCAAAGGGAAGAAGGGGAACTTCAAGAAGAACGGCAAGCAAGTTGCTGATCAAGTGAAGAAGCCCAAGTCTGGACCTAAGCCTGAGACTAAGTGCTTCTACTGCAAAGGGACTGGTCACTAGAAGCGGAACTACCCCAAGTGATTGGCGGATAAGAAGGATGGTAAAGTGAACATAAGTATATTTGATATACATCTTATTGATGTGTACTTTACTAGTGTTTATAGCAACCCCTCAGTATTTGATACTAGTTCAGTTGCTAAGATTAGTAACTCGAAACGGGAGTTGCATAATAAACAGAGACTAGTTAAGGGTGAAGTGGCGATGTGTGTTGGAAGTGGTTCCAAGATTGATATGATCATCATCGCACACTCCCTATAATTTTGGGATTAGTGTTTAACCTAAATAAGTGTTATTTGGTGTTTGCGTTCATCATGAATATGATTTGATCATGTTTATTGTAATATGGTTATTCATTTAAGTAAGAGAATAAATTGTTGTTCTGTTTACATGAATAAAACCTTATATGGTTACACACCCAATGAAAATAGTTCGTTGGATCTCGATCGTAGTGATACACATAATCATAATATTGAAACCAAAAGATGCAAAGTTAATAATGATAGTGCAACTTATTTGTGGCACTGCCATTTAGGTCATATTGGTGTAAAGCGCATGAAGAAACTCCATGCTGATGGGCTTTTGGAATCACTTGATTATGAATCAATTGATGCTTGCGAACCATACCTCATGGGCAAGATGACTAAGACTCCGTTCTTCGGAACAATGGAGCAAGCATCAGATTTGTTGGAAATCATACATACTGATGTATGTGGTCCGATGAATGTTGATGCTCGTGGCAAGTATCATTATTTTCTGACCTTCACAGATGATTTGAGCAGATATGCGTATATCTTCTTGATGAAACATAAGTCTAAAATAGTTGAAAAGTTCAAAGAATTTCAGAGTGAAGTAGAAAATCATCGTAACAAGAAAATAAAATTTCTGCGATCTGATCATGGAGATGAATATTTAAGTTACGAGCTTGGTCTTCAATTAAAACAAAGTGGAATAGTTTCACAGCTCACGCCACCTGGAACACCACAACGTTATGGTGTGTCCGAACGTCGTAACCGTACTTTATTTTGATATGGTGCGATCAATGATGTCTCTTACCGATTTACCAATATCGTTTTGGGGTTATGCATTAGAGACAGCTGCATTCACGTTTAATAGGGCACCATCTAAATCCGTTGAGGCGACACCATATGAACTATGGTTTAACAGTAAACCTAAGCTGTCGTTTCTTAAAAGTTTTGGAGTTGTGATGCTTATGTGGAAAAGTTTTCACCTGATAAACTCAAACCCAAATCGGAGAAGTGCGTCTTCATAGAATACCCAAAGGTAACTATTGGGTACACCTTCTATCACAGATCCGAAGGCAAGTTTTTCGTTGCTAAGATGGATCCTTTCTAGAGAAGAAGTTTCTCTCGAAAGAAGTGAGTGGGAGGAAAGTAGAACTTGATGAGGTAATTGTACCTTCTCCCTTATTGGAAAGTAGTTTATCACGAAATCAGTTCGGTGATTCCTACACCAATTAGTGAGGAAGTTAATGATGATGATCATAAAACTTCAGATCAAGTTGCTACCAAACCTCGTAGGTCTTGAGTAAAATCCGCACTGAGTGGTACGGTAATCATGTTCGGAAGTCATGTTACTAGACCATGATGAACCTCGAACTATGAGGAAGCGATGATGAGCCCAGATTCATGAAAATGGCTTGAGGCCATGAAATCTGAGATAGGATCCATGTATGAGAACAAAGTATGGACTTTGAATGACTTGCTCGATGATCAGCAAGCCATGTTAAATAAATGGATCTTCAAGAGGAAGACGGACACTAATAGTAGTGTTACTATCTACAAAGCTCGACTTGTCGCAAAAGGTTTTCGACAAGTTCAAGGGATTGACTACGATGAGATATTCTCACCCGTAGCGATGCTTAAGTCTGTCCGAATCATGTTAGCAATTGCCGCATTTTATGATTATGAAATTTGGCAGATGGATGTCAAAACTGCATTCCTGAATGGATTTCTGGAAGAAGAGTTGTATATGATGCAACCAGAAGTTTTTGTCAATCCTAAAGGAGCTAACAAAATGTGCAAGCTCCAGCGATCCATCAATGGACTGGTGCAAGCATCTCGGAGTTGGAATATACGCTTTGATGAGTTGATCAAAGCATATGGTTTTATACAGACTTTTGGAGAAGCCTGTATTTACAAGAAAGTGAGTGGGAGCACTACAGCATTTCTGATAAGTATATGTGAATGACATATTGTTGATCGGAAATAATGTAGAATTATTCGCAAAGCATAAAGGAGTATTTGAAAGGAGTTTTTCAAAGAAGGACCTCGGTGAAGCTGCTTACATATTGAGCATCAAGATCTATTGAGATAGATCAAGACGCTTGATAAGTTTTTCAATATGTACATACCTTGTCAAGATTTTGAAAAGGTTCAAAATGGAACAGTCAAAGAAAGAGTTCTTGCCTGTGTTACAAGGTGTGAAATTGAGTAAGACTCAAAGCCCGACCACGGCAGAAGATAGAAAGAGAATGAAAGTCATTCCCTATGCCTCAGCCATAGGTTCTATAAAGTATGCTATGCTATGTACCAGACCTATTGTATACCTTGCTCTGAATTTGGCAAGGGAGTACAATAGTAATCTAGGAGTAGATCACTGGACATTGGTCAAGAACATCCTTAGTGAGGACTAAGGAAATATTTCTCGATTATGGAGGTGATAAAAGAGCCCGTCGTAAAGAGTTACATCGATGCAAGCTTTTTACACTAATCCAGATGACTCTAAAACTCTATCTGGATACATATTGAAAGTGGGAACAATTAGCTAGAGTAGCTCCGTGCAGAGCATTGTAGACTTAGAATATTTGCAAAATACATACGACTCTGAATGTGACAGACCCGTTGACTAAGCTCCTCTCACGAGCAAAACATGATCATACCTTAGTACTCTTTGGGTGTTAATCACATAGCGATGTGAACTAGATTATTGACTCTAGTAAACCCTTTGGGTGTTGGTCACATGACGATGTGAACTATGGGTGTTAATCACATACAGATGTGAATATTAGTGTTGAATCACATGATGATGTGAACTAGATTATTGACTCTAGTGCAAGTGGGAGACTGAAGGAAATATGCCCTAGAGGCAATAATAAAGTTATTATTTATTTCCTTATTTCATGATAAATGTTTATTATTCATGCTAGAATTGTATTAACCGGAAACATGATACATGTGTGAATACATAGACAAACATATAGTCACTAGTATGCCTCTACTTGACTAGCTCATTAGTCAAAGATGGTTATGTTTCCTAACCATAGACATGTGTTGTTATTTGATTAATGGGATCACATCATTAGGAGAATGATGTGATTGACATGACCCATTCCGTTAGCCTAGCACTTGATCGTTTAGTATATTGCTATTGCTTTCTTCATGACTTATACATGTTCCTGTAACTATGAGATTATGCAACTCCCGTTTACCGGAAGAACACTTTGGGTGCTACCAAACGTCACAACGTAACTGGGTGATTATAAAGGAGTACTACAGGTGTCTCCAAAGGTACATGTTGGGTTGGCGTATTTCGAGATTTGGTTTTGTCACTCCGATTGTCGGAGAGGTATCTCTAGGCCCTCTCGGTAATGCACATCACTATAAGCCTTGTAAGCAATGTAGCTAATGAGTTAGTTACGGAATGATGCATTACGTAACGAGTAAAGAGACTTGCCAAGATGTGAGATTGAACTAGGTATTGGATACCGACGATCGAATCTCGGGCAAGTAACATACCGATGACAAAGGAACAACGTATGTTGTTATGCGGTTTGACCGATAAAGATCTTCGTAGAATATGTAGGAGCCAATATGAGCATCCAGGTTCCGCTATTGGTTATTGACCGAGAATAGTTCTAGGTCATGTCTACATAGTTCTCGAACCCGTAGGGTCCGCACGCTAAGGTTTCGATGATGCTTATATTATGAGTTTATGAGTTTTGATATACCGAAGGAGTTCGAGTCCCGGATGAGATCAGGGACATGACGAGGAGTCTCGAAATGGTCGAGACGTAAAGATCGATATATTGACGACTATATTCGGACTTGGAAAGGTTCCGAGTGATTCGGGTATTTTTCGGAGTACCGGAGAGTTACGGGAATTCGCCGGGGGATAATGGGCCTTAGTGGGCCATGAGGGAGAAGAGGAGGGCCGGCCAGGGCAGGCCGCGCGCCCCCTCCCCCCTAGTCCGAATAGGACAAGGAGAGGGGGGCGGCGCCCCCCTTCCTCTTTCCCCTCCCCCTTTCCTTCTCCAACAAGGCAAGAGGGGGGAGTCCTACTCCCGGTGGGAGTAGGACTCCTCCAGGCGCACCCCTTGGGGGCCGGCCGCACCTCCCCCTCCCTCCTTTATATACGGGGGCAGGGGGGCACCCCAGAATACACAAGTTGATCTACGGATCGTTCCTTAGCCGTGTGCGGTGCCCCCCTCCACCATATTCCACCTCGGTCATATCATCGCGGAGTTTAGGCGAAGCCCTGCGCCGGTAGAGCATCATCATCGTCACCACGCCGTCGTGCTGACGGAACTCATCCCCGACGCTTTGCTGGATCGGAGCCCGAGGATCGTCATCGAGCTGAACGTGTGCTGAACTCGGAGGTGCCGTACGTTCGGTACTTGGATCGGTCGGATCGCGAAGACGTACGATTACATCAACCGCGTTGTCATAACGCTTCCGCTTACGGTCTACGAGGGTACGTGGACAATACTCTTCCCTCTCGTTGCTATGCCATCACCATGATCTTGCGTGTGCGTAGGAATTTTTTTTTGAAATTACTACGTTCCCCAACACCTACCTGGTGCGCCAAATGTCGGAATCGGGGCTCCGCGGACCCAACAAGGTTTGAACTCTGGGGCGTGTGTGATGATCTACCCAAGCTTCAACCTCACGCTCATCCCCTCATGGCTTAGCCTCGTTGAGTTCATGCGAGCGGGGAAGAAGATGAACACAGAGATTTACCCAGGTTCGGGCCGCCTTGCGGTGTAAAACCCTACTCCTGCTTTGTGGTGGATTAGCCTCGCGAGGAGGTTTGAGGATGAACTAGTATAGTGGATGAGCTGCCTCGCGAGGGCCCGGGGAGTGAGGATGGATCGATCCTTCTCTATGGTGGAAACTAGGCTATATTTATACTAGGCCCGGTCCTCTTCCCTCATTGCTTAGGCGGGAAGGGATTCCACAACGGCCAATTTTTAAAGGGACAAGAAGTACATCTTATCCTGACGAAAAGTGGTCTTTGCCTACAAAGCTTCTGGTCGTGAGGCAGAGGTGGGCTCGACGATGACATCCGTCCTGCCGAGCTCGTGGTCTTGGTCTCGTTGCACCGGAATGGAAACCTTTGGGAGGATCCCTCGGGAACCCGCGCTGGTCCTTGCCTCCTTAGCACCAAAGAGAAAACCGTCCTCTCCTGCGTCCGCTGGCGCCCGCCTGGCCTTGGTCGTCATGGCTCACGTCATCGAGGGCCTCGTGAGGCTGGGTACCTGCATAGAAGTCTCCGCTCCTCGGGAGGCAGCCTCGGAGCACTGCTGCTCAGGAGGTCTTGGCGTCGTCAGCCTCACGAGGCCGGGGGCCCTCGCGAGGGTCTTGTCCTAGAGATCTTGCAGCTAGGCCGCACGCAGGCAAGTATGGATACCCCTATCCCAGAACACCGACAATCATCCCACACATACTGCCCCTTCAGCTTCATCCAACAGTGCATGTGCATAAATGACCGTCCCTCCATCATGTGGCACATCACGGCAGCACATGCGGGCTATACACAATGTGTAGAGCAACATTTAATGAATAAATGAATCAATCAACAAGCTGAGTAAGAAGAAGTAAAACTTACGATCTCCTCCTCTGCCACACACAATGGCCACCTTGCCTCCAGCATATCAACCAAGGCACAAAACTTGGTGACGGAGGTCTGGATGGCGTACCGTTGATACGATAACGACCTCTTGCGATCATGGATGACGTGCATGTCATGGGGCGCAATGTGCTTTTCGCGCTTGAAACAATTCATGCACTTGTTGTCAGAAGATCCCTCTCTGCTCTCGCCTATGAAACCCGTGGATACGTCCAACCATGCATCACACAACAACTCATCCTTCATGGTAGAGTACCCCGCCATCCTTCGTACTATAAGAAAACGACATGGCGTTCGAAAATAAGCTCAGTGACATTGGACCGAACACCTAACGGGCGTGGTGACAACCATGGACGTCGTCGACGGGTGGGGGGTGTACTTGCCTACGGACGTGTCCTAGGTGGGCGACGCTGCCGTAGAAGGCGAGTGGGTGCGTTGATGCTGGTTGCGGAGGTCCGGCAATGCCTGTGGGCCGGCCGGAGAGGTACAGTGGCAGCGTCGGAGGAGGAGGATGCAGATGCAAAATAAGGGATGAGAAGGGCCGGATTGAAAGAAAATGGGACCGGGAGGGGGTTTTGGGTGGACCGCGGGTGTCGGAGTCCTATATATCTGCTTTCCGGACCCCCTCTGTCTCTGTTTTACGAGAAAAATGCGTCTGGACCGTCGACGACCCAATATAGGCCCATATTGGATGACACAACACGTATAGACAACATGGCCCGGATGTATACGAGCGTTTAAGAGTCGGCGTTGGAGATGCCCTAGGCCCCCACATGCTTTGCACATTCCTTAACAGAACTACACGACACCTCCGGCCAATTGCACCCTACGCTGCACCAAAAAGCAGAAGATCACCACATTTTCCAACGCGCACAAGAAAGAAAGAGGGATGGAGGGGGGATGATTTTTATGCAACGCTAATTAGACATCTTAACACGTATGACAGCACTACAACGAACGTACAGGTACAATAACTTACAATATCCATGCTCAACTTTCTGCCACGACACAAGATAGTAACTGGACTGGACTAGCACAAGGCTGGTATATATTACTGCCAAAAATTAACACAGACCAACCCCACTCCATGCCACTTACTAGTCTAGCTAGCACAAGAAGAGAGAGCGAGCTAGCCACGCCAGGTAGATTCAGCAACGTACGCACGTACCAGCTTTCTTGCAAAGATGCGTGCCGGCGGCTGCGCGGTGCAGCAGGCTCTGGCGCCGGAGGCGGCATCCGTGGTGAGGCAGGCGGTCACACTGGCACGGCGGCGCGGCCACGCGCAGGTCACCCCGCTCCACGTCGCCACCGCCATGCTCCTTCCCCCGGCGCCGGCCGGGCTGCTCCGCGCCGCCTGTCTCCGCTCCCACTCCCACCCGCTCCAGTGCAAGGCCCTCGAGCTCTGCTTCAACGTCGCGCTCAACCGCCTCCCCACCTCCGGACCCGCTGCCATGTTCCACGGCGGCGCGCACATGCAGCACCATCACCACCACCCCGGCGCCTCCGACGCACCCGCGCTGTCCAACGCGCTCGTCGCCGCGTTCAAGCGCGCGCAGGCGCACCAGCGCCGCGGGGGCGCCGGGGACGGCGTCCAGCAGACAGCCGCGCCGGTGCTCGCCGCCAAGGTCGAGCTGGAGCAGCTCATCGTCTCCATCCTCGACGACCCAAGCGTGAGCCGCGTCATGCGCGAGGCCGGATTCTCCAGCTCGCAGGTGAAGGACAACGTCGAGAAGGCCGTCTCCTCGTCGTCGCCGTCGTTGGAACGCGCGGCTAACATGACGACGACGAGCTCTATTAAGGATTCCAGAGCGAAGTCGGCCGGCGGCGACGACGCCATGCGCGTGCTAGAGTGCATGGCGAGCGGGACGAAGCGGTGCTTGGTCGTCGTCGGCGAGGGCGCGGAGGCGGCGGTGAAGGCCGTGATGGACAAGGTGAGCAAGTCGGAGCTTCACCACCGGCACCACGAGCGCCTCAAGAGCGTCCAGTTCGTGCCGCTCTCCGTCACGTCCTTCCGGCACGCGGCGAGGGAGGAGGTGGATGCCAAGACCGGCGAGCTCCGCGCGCTCGTTTGCGAGGCCCGCGCCGCCGGTAAGGGCGTCGCGCTCGTCGTAGAGGACCTCGCCTACGCCGCCGACGCCTGGCACAAGAGAAGAGGCGAGCATGTGCACGGCGGACAGTCACAGTACTACTGCCCCGTGGAGCACGCCGTCATGGAGGTGAGTCGCCTGGTGTCCGGCGACTCTGGCTCCGGCGGCGGAAGGTTCTGGCTGCTAGGGTTTGCGAGCCGCACGGTGTTCATGAAGTGCAGGCTCGGGCAGCCATCTTTGGAGGCCGTGTGGGGGATGCACCCCCTCGTCGTGCCTGACGGCGGCAGCCTCGCGTTAAGTCTCAGTTGCACCATGTACGTGCTTAACTACAAACTCGATCGTGGCTACTTCGAGTCTTCGATCGTTAACATTGCATCAATTTTTTTACGAATTATTAAAAGAAAGTTAATTCCTGATTGATTGATGTTCGTTCGTGCAGTGAGGCACAGGCTAGCCAGCAAGCAGGAAGATCGATAACGGGGTGGCCCTTGGTCAACGGTGCGGCCACTACCGGCGAGAGCGAGCTCAGTTGGTGCGCCAGGACGCCGTCCCCGGAGCCGAACATACCGTCATGGCTTCGCCGGTACCATGACCCATATCACACCACACCGACGAGCAGCAGTACCAGTCTTCAGCAGGTACGTACATGCACGCACAAAATTAACATGTCACGGGAAATAATTATTTACTAGCATGGCGACGGAATGTTTCCTTAGCTAATTAAGCATCTGTGCATGCAGTTGCAAGATCTATGGAACCCCGTGCGCAATTGGTCGGCAACGCACCACCATACATCGGAGCTAACCTTGAGCTTCTCATCCCCTACATCACCGGCAGCATCTTCCCTCTCCGGCTACAACAACAACCCGATGACGATGAGCTCGTCCAAGCCATGTCATCCCGAGCCGAGGCAACCGTGGCCGCCGTCGAACCAAGGGCACGACGGTCCGATCACAGGGGCGGAGGCGATTCGTGATCTTCCTCGGTGGCATAATACCGTAAGCGCATTCCCAGAATCCATCACGGTTCAATCCAATTCACCCAACGGTCACGGCGGCGGTTCGGCAGACCCGGAGCGGCGGCGCCCGAAGTTCACGGAGCTTACCGCAGAAAACCTCAAGATCATGTGTGGTACGCTCGAGGATTGCGTGCCGTGGCACATTAAGGACATGGCAGCGGGCGTCGCCAGCGCTGTGCTCCAACGCCGGTCCGGCATGGCGAGGCAGAGAGACACGCCGACGCCGAGCTCGACGACGTGGCTGCTCTTCAAAGGGAGCGACCGCGACGGCAAGAAGTCCATGGCTCTGGAGATCGCCAAGCTCGTCTTTGGATCCTACAATGACTTCATCTCCATCTCATCAGCCGGCTGCACCCCGGTTCACTCCAGTTCGAGCTCTGGCGAGCTTTCCGGCAAGAGGCGGAGATCGCCGGACTACGAGCATAGCTGCGCACAAAGGTTTTACGAAGCGATCCGCGAGAACCCTCACCGGGTGCTGATGATCGACGACGTCGAGCAAATGAACCTTGAAGCAGAGATCGGCATCAAGAAAGCGATTGCCAGTGGAAGGGCGAGGGGTTGTAATGGGGCTGAGATCAGTCTCGAGGATGCCATCGTAGTGCTGAGCTGCGAAGCATTCGACTCGAGATCTAGGGCTTCCTCTCCTCGGGTCGTCAAGCAGAAGGTCATATGCGGCGAGGAGGACAGTGGCGGCGTGAAGAAAGGGGTAGCGAAGCCGCCATGTTTTAGCTTGGATTTGAACGAGTGCGCCTCCGGTGATGATGAAGGACATGAGGAGGAAGAGGGATTGGATGGTGACGTGGAGATCTGTGATGTTGTGGATGGTGTTTTCTTCTTCCGATTACCGGGAGATTTGTCACATTAGCTTGCTTTTCATCATCTTGTCAACAAATTAATTAACCTAGACCCCAGAGCCGTTGGTTTTCCCCATTTGGTATTTTATTATTTTCCCTAGACTTAAACTTATAAATAGCCATCATCTCATGTACAAGAGGCAAAGCATATGTATATTGGTGTTTGGTCTCATTTCGCAAAAAAAAAAAAAAAAAAAAAAAAAGGTGTTTGGTCTTTCATTATGGCTCTTGCACTGGTACAATATTTTTCTTTTTGTGATTGATTTTCACCCAACTAGAAGCAAGTGAGATATTTTCAAACTATCCTAAATCGTTTGAGATCCTGTTGTTGCCATGTTGAATCTGGTGCGTCTACTTCTCGTTGGCCATCGCCCCCGATGATGGAGTGTGCCTTCCTGCATCTAGGTTTTCTCAGTTGAGTAGTGTTGCTTTATGATTCCATGCCATCGTTTACGTTTTCTCAGTTGAGTAGTGTTGCTTTGGCGATGTCTGCCTCATGCCTTCTTTGATGTTGTATCATCTTCTTTCTCAATAAATTCGCATGTAGCACTTCTTCATGGTTCGGAGAAGCAAGTGAGCTATTTTTCCTGGTTCTGTCAAAATGTTCCCTACATGTTTATATGAAATCATATATCATTCTAAATTCCGGACAACAGAATTTATTTTCTATCGTCTCCTTGAATTTTTTTACGTTATGCCTCTCCACAAAAATAACTCAATTAAATTCCTGCCACATCATTTTGTGTGTGGCTCTTGACTAAGATATATAGTATGATTGATATCTGTGTGCCTATTCAATGGGTTAATGAAATAATCACTTAATTTTCGTGGTTGTGCCAACATTGACACATTCCTTATGAAAAGTCATCCGCTTCTCATGAAACTTGTGTATTGTTTCAAACCAGAACTCACTCTATCATTTCCATCCATTGCTACTTTATTGACGTGATATAAGCTCTAGAGTATGTAAATCCCCCTCCCCCAACTCCCCATGCCCCCTCTAATTGTAACCTTGTGAAACTTTTACCCATTAAGAAAATATTGCCAAATTTGATCCTTTATTAATTATGATTAGGTGACGGATTTTACCCACATCTATTATTTCTCCAAACTAATAAGGTGGTCCCATGTGTCAAGATCACATGGTAGCTGATTAGACATACAATTCAAGTTTGTATTTGCTACTTGCAGACCGCGCCGGGGGTGCCACTACGACTCAACAAAATTAACACAATTTTATCGAATTTGATTG
Organism: Aegilops longissima; assembly: GCA_021605205.1. Taxonomy (NCBI): domain Eukaryota; kingdom Viridiplantae; phylum Streptophyta; class Magnoliopsida; order Poales; family Poaceae; genus Aegilops; species Aegilops longissima. Next base: position 117,253,191 of record CM038679.1, on the reverse strand, counting down.
GGATTTCATGAAATTGGACATAATTTCAGACGCCACTTCGATTGTCTGCCATTCAGCTCTCATGTCATCCTAACAAGTTGATCCACGTTTACAGTTTGGAAAATAATAATAAAATGAGGGTAAAAGGTAGTCGCAATGTCACAACTAAGAGTAAAATGTGGCAAGTTATATATGTTAAATGGGATAATCGTTGTCGCAATACACAACTAGGGCGTGGCAAATAAATATTACTCTAAATACTAAATTGACATTTTGATTAAATTTAGGCATCATTTCCACTCTTTAACAAATTAATTGAAGTATTCATTGGGAGTAATTAAACAATGAATCTGGCTAGTTAGTGTTAAGGGTGAAAATAAATACAAATAAAATTAGACGTGCAGTAGTGCAGAAAATTAATTTAGCCTATGCATCGTGTTGGACTCGTAAAGCAGTCTTATCTCATAATAATTGATGTCTTGCATACGGATGGCGGGATAGGTAATTGTTTAATGTTGATGTGGTCTGTCGAAACATGAATTGCAATCAGCAGCCATATATGCTGCGTTCTGCTCCCCACAAGGTGGAAATATATGTTTAATTTGTTTGGTGCCATGATATTATTCTGGTCTCGTGGAATCATCATGCACCCTTCTTACTGGAGCCACCCTTTTCAAAGCAAAGAGGAACCTAATTAGCACACCTTGAATTGTATATATGATCAGGCAATTAATAGATTAGCAAGTGCTTCCCACGACATCGGTCTCACCCAGTTTGACAATCATTTCACCACAATTATATGTTACCAAGCCCTAATTTACGACATATGGGTCATATTTGAAAATGATGTGTTTATGAGCTTTTGGTGCTATCATGGAGACCGAATTAGGTAGATATGTTGGGATGCATCACGTAAGGTGAAAAGATGTTTATTCCTGCAAGCAAGTTCTTCAAAAGGAAAAAAAGGTCGTCCTCGTCACCAAAGCATTTACCAAGAATTTTAGCACGCACCGGAACAAATCGTTGTCCAATGCAGATGGAAGTACAATGTGTTGTCTTGGGTGGATGTGCTACATGTGGAAATGCGGTTCCTATAATATTCCTGAACTTTGGTATAGGTTTCCCCGTCAATCCATTTTGATCGTAAAATGTAGAAAAAAAATCATAGACGGCTGCCGTTACTCCTACATGATGCACTATTTGTATACTCCTCAAAGTCGATCCTAGTGTGTGTATTAATTTATCGTATGATGCATACGTATCCATTCTACTCCCTCCGTTCCCAAATAATTGTGTTTCTAGCCATCTCAAATGGACTACAACATACGGATGTATATAGACATATTTTAGAGTGTAGATTCACTCATTTTGCTCCGTATGTAGTCACTTATTGAAATCTCTAGAAAGACAATTATTTAGGAACGGAGGGAGTATGTGCAAAAAGGTTGGCCTGTGCTTGGCTTAACAACTCATGTATATATAGTACTCCCTCGTTCACAAATATAAGGTGTTCTAATTATTATTTTTCTGAGTTGTGGGTGTATATAGAAACGTTTTTGTGTGTTTGTTCACACATTTTGTCTGTACGTGGTCCATATTAAAATATCCAAAACATCTTATATTTGTGAACGGAGTGAGTACATTCTTACAGTGCATGTAGAGTGTATATATTATTGTATCGCCATTGACGGTATCACTAATGACTTCGGGGTTGTAGAAAGGTGGAGGCACTTTAGAAGGCAAGGAGAGCAATCTTTACTAAGGAGATGACCTAAAGGTGTGTTTGCTTTTAGTGTATGGTGATGCCATTTGAGTAAAAGGATCCTCCTTTTCGTGCTTTAGATTTTCCAAATCCACATTCCTACCCATCTCAAAAGTAGTGGGTGTCAAAAGCTAGCTTAACATGAGGGGAATTTAGAATAAAGTTTAGCTAAAGATAAGCATCCGGCCCTTGGTCATTAGAGACCCTAAAGTTTGGTGCTTTAGAATCCTGGAAAGACTCTCTCTCCCTCTCTCTCTCCTCTCTCTCTCTCTCTCTCTCTCTCTCTCTCTCTCTCTCTCTAGCCCATCAAATCTCACTACAAAAATTCAAGAAACAAGTGTAAGTAGAGAATGACGCGTGCAACTTTTCATAGTTAAAAACTGACATCCGTTGAAACAAGTGTAAGAGAGATTATATTGCATGCATGTGTGTATCTTTACCAATCTTTCTCACATGCTTATCTATTCTTTCCACAAACTAGCACACGTACTGTTTACATAAATTACTGCACGTATCGATCCCATGATGCTTTTGTGTTTTTTCACTCTCATTTCCATTTATTCTTGCCTCAAAAGGTGAGAAGAGCTGGTACTACTTTCTTCTCAAAAGGAGCATCATTTATTGATCTCTCTACATCCATCCTGATCGTATGTACGTATAATACGAATAAAGGCACATACTTGTGATAATTACTCTCGACACCTTACTCTTTTGCATGTAAAGTGCTCGCATTACGGTATTTTTAAACAAATGAAGGTCCATAGATAAACAACTTCCATGCAAATAAGAATAAGAAGCATAAAATAACGCAACATTAGCATGCTATATTCATGCATGCATACCGCTTCATATTTGGTGGCCAGAAATCGACGTGCACCAATTAAGTGGCGAGTCTCTAAAATGTTCATACATGCATTGTTATATTAGTTGGAATTCATATTAGAGGAAATTCCACAAGACACATAAGATCTGCCTACTACTACTACAACAAAAAACACAGTTCTATGGGATTTTAATTAATACTCCGGATTCCAGCAATAATGGCTAACAAAAGAACAAAATCATGACGATTAATTTGTTTACTTGAAATATTACAAGCGGGGCCCAAATGTTATCGACCTAGCAGGTGGCTACGCTTGAAAATAGGCATGAGCTGGTTTTGAGCTCGGTTCAAGCCAAAGGAACAATCCCCCACCCCGAGCGACATACCACATGAGAGGCGGCGGAGGAGCAGTGGTAGAGGCAGAAAAATGTATTAGCAAGGCCGCGAGTTGTTAAAAACATGTTGAGGAGGGACAAACCAATGGAAAATAGGCTTTTAATAGCAACTAATCATATGAAGAAAAGTGCATGTTGGCTCGGGCTCAGGACCCTCCTGGCCGCCCCTATCTCCGCCACTTCGGAGGAGCCCAACATTGGCGCCAAGCTCCTCCCGAGACTGAAGCTAACTTCTTCAAGCGAGATGAGCCAATAGGAACCCAACAGCGTGGCGGAAATAATTAGTCGTGACGGCGGACAACCTTTGTTGGCAGATGATTGTGGCGATGGGCTACCGCTTCACTAGAGTGGCTTCACCTCATGCTGCTTCTCGCACACACGAAGGTCGGCCATCCAGGGAGCCTCCACATGGTAACCATCAACCAGGAAGCTATGATGTGAGGCAGCCACTAGCACCACTGCAATGAAAGACGGCCTACCTTGCCGAATTCAGGTAGGAAGAAGGGATCATGGCAGGCGGGACACTTGGCCGGAGGGGGCAAGGGGTCATGATGCCACATTGCGCGTCGTTGCCCCATCACCTTTGGTTGCCGCTTTCATGAGGGTCACCACTGCAAAAACGAGTATTAGGAACAATCCTCAGAGGTAGTTGCTCCCAAATACTTTCAGCAGCCTCTAGTAAACTAACACATGCGATATTTTGGAGGGAAACCTAACTCACGCAATAATACTGTAAAGAAAACTCATTTAGTGTATAAAATGGAACAACCTTTAAGAATTATTTGAGGTGATTATGATAAAGCCCACTTCTAAGAATTGTAGGCCATAGTCGGGTTTTAACCAAAACCACCTCTAGCACCTTAATAACCACAAGTGTGGGCATTTCTCTCACTCTCGCCATTCTTATTTTCCCCCCTTCATGCTCTTCTCTACCCAAACTGCGGCACCCAAACCCTAGGAGCACCGTTGCTACCACCTCTACCTCCATGGCCAGTAGTGCCATCACCGTCTCTAGATCTAAGAGCTCTTCATCGCTAAGAATAAGCCCTCGTCGCCACCATGAGCAATGTGGTCATTGTCATCTTCGACGAGCGTAGAAACCAAGCCGTCTAGCCCTCTCCGTCAATCCAAGGTACCCCACCACTGAAGCGGTATAGTGCACCGGCATAGCATAATCTGCTGAATAGGGTGTGCGGTAGATGGTCTGCCAAGCCCCGCCCTCCATCGACCCGACGAGGTTGCTACTGCCACCACAATGAGGTGCTCGTTGAGGTTGGCTGACAGGTCCTAGGATGAGAATGTCGCGACCAGTGTCCTACATAGGCATGATCCATTGAGGCGTCCATTGACGTGGATTGTCGTCTATTCCCGCTCGGTCCTGGGAGAAGAAGGCCATCGATGACCCCATCATCACACATGGCGAGCTCATGCATGGTACCGGCTTTTGTGCCTATGAATATGTTTAATTGGAGTTACTTAATTGGTAGTAATGCTTGTGCTAATTTTGTAACATATTTGTTGTGGGGTTAGGTAATTAAGTTTACTTTGTGGTTAATTAGGTGCCTATGTTAATTTAATTGTAGGTATTCCTATAGATACATTTGAATAATGTAGTTGTTAATAATGATGGTCATCTGGATCCCACACTTGGCAAAACTGGTACATGTTCATGTATCCTAAACTTCACCATGTATATGTTCGTGTACTTAGTATCGTTCATGTTTATATTTAATTTAGTTTTTTTGAAAGAACCGGTGTATCATCGACATTCATATATTAAGAGGAGAGAGGCGGAAAATATGTTCATGATCAAGTGATCATGGTGGATTACAAGACTTAGGCATGAAAATATGATATGTGATGGCCCTAGCCCGGATCGCCCAGAGGAGTCGCGAGGCATTTGGCTCCTGCCAGCTTCCAACCTCTGCATCTCTCCTGATTGCAGCGATTTACATTGCATCTTGGGCTTGTCTCGTGCCTGAAGGTGCGATTGTTCCTCTCCTGCCAGATGTGCCATGCAGTTAGGAAAATCATTGTCTTGAGCTTCTCTCTGAGCCTCGGTCATGCCTGTTGGAGGATGTTTCTCAGTCGTGGGGCAGAGGTGGTTGTGTCTTGGGTGTTCTCTGAAATGAGCGCGAGCTTGTCGCAGTCAGCCCAGGTTGCAATCTGCCTCCAAATTGCTCTGGAGACAGGGCAGTCCCAGAACAGGTGAGTTGAGGTCTCCAAGTTTCTTCTGCAAAGGGAGCAAAAATTGTCATTTTCCCATCCTCCGCGTTGCAATCTGCCGTTGCACCATAAGCGGTTTCGGAGGAGCAGCCAGAAGAAGATTTTGATGTTTCCGGGAGCCCAGGTTTTCCATATGAGATGCTTGTCATCTGTCTTCGGGCATTCTCTGAGTTGCAGCTTGTACGCTGATTTGGCGCTGTAGCTGCCAGTGTTCTCGGTGTGCCATGTGATCTTGTCCTCCACATGAGGTTGCAGCACCGGGCTTGCAGCTCGCAGCGCCCTCCATAGGACCGGGAAGCTCTGAACAAGGCCGTCATTTGGGCGGAGGCTGATATCTTGCACCCAAGAGTCGTCTGCCAGGGCATCGGCTACGCATTTTTCTTTCCTTTTGAGCGCTTGAACAGGCACAGGAACAGAGTGGCGGGGTGGGGTGGTGATCCAAGGGATAGCGAACAGAGCTAACTTTCCGTTGCCGAGGGTGACCGTGGTTGTAGAGTCAAAAAGAGCTCTGTCGGTTTTGTCACATGGAAGTTCAGAGCCCTTCCATGGTCTGTCCTTACTTTGCCATGATAGCCACAACCATCGCTGGCGCAAGGCACTGGAGAATCTCTGCAAATCAAGAATGCCGAGGCCACCGTTCTCCGTCGGGTGCAAACATTCTTCGAGCAACCTTGCATTTACCTCCAAAGGAGCTCCTCGTCTTGAGTCTAGAGGAACTTCCGTCTAGATTTGTCAATTTCCTTGAACAAAAGCTTGGGAGGCCTGAGAACGGAGAGGGCAAACGTAGGGATTGCTGATAGAACTGAGCGAACGAGCACCCTCCTCCCAGCTATGGGCATGAGTCGCCCCTTCCAACCAGCCAGCCGTGCACGGATACGGTCCAGGATGAACTGGAACAAAACCATCTTTGGCCTTCCCAGGCTTATCGGCAAGCCCAGATATTTGATGGGGAATTGAGTTATTTGGCCCCCAAAGTTGTGGAGAACTTCCTGGAGGTTTATCTGCTCGCATCTGATGGGTGTGACCGAGCATTTGGTGATGTTGAGGCACAGGCCAGTTGCTTCTCCAAAGCGGGAAATGATCTCAAAAAGCTTGTCAAGTTCGTCCCTGTCAGGGTTGGCGAAAATGAAGGCATCGTCCGCGTACAGGCTAGTGCACAGCTTTAGCTCTCTTCCTGGTAGAGGTGCAAGGATACCATCCTCGGCCGCTTTGGCAATCAGACGGTGCAGAACATCCATTGCTAGGATGAACAACAGAGGCGATAAGGGATCTCCTTGCCGCATGCCTCGACGGTGTATCAGTGGGGGGCCCGGGTCGCCATTCAGCAGGAAGGAGGACGATGAGGATCGAAGCAGCAGAGCGATCCAATCCCTCCAAATGAGAGCTAAAACCCGATTCTTTGGAGCAGTTCAAGAATGAATTCCCATGATCTGAGTCAAAAGCTCTAGCAATATCAATTTGATGAGCGGTGCGGTTTCTTCTTGCGGTGCGAGAGCGAACTGAATTCCTTACATACAAGAAGTTGTCCTGCAGGCATCTTGATTTGATGAACGCACTCTGGGCAGGTGAGATTACAGCAGAGATCTTGTCAGCTAATCGGAGAGAAAGCACCTTGGTGATTAGCTTGGCGAGGAGTTGATGAGGCTGATTGGCTGAAGTCGCCCTCTTGAATCAGCTTCGTCTTTTTTTGGTAGCAGCCCACTAAAGCAGAGTTGATCTTGGCAAAGTTAGCTCCTGATAAGGCGTGGAATTGGTTGAATACAGCCAACACCTCGTCTTTTATGATATCCCAGCAGGTTCTGAAAAACTATCCGTTGAATCCATCCGGACCCGGAGCTTTCTCCGCAGGCGATGCCAGAACTGCAGCCCAAATTTCAGCTTTAGTAAAAGGAGCATCCAGGCCTTCGGTTTGGATAGTGGGCAACTGAATTTCAGCCCAGTTGATGGTGCAGCCTCTTGTCTCTGTGGAACCCATGATCTTGCTGAAGTACTCGTAGATGGTGTTGGCCTTCTCATCATGCTCGATCGCCACCCGACCGTCGACACACACGGAGTGTATGAAGTTTTTCCTTCTCCTTGAGCAGATCTTGGCGTTGAAGAAAGCAGTTTTGGCATCTCCTGCTTTCAGCCATGTAATTCTAGAAGCTGGCCGCCGAAGGCCCCACCGCGGCTAGCCCTACCACTTTTTGCTTGAGCAGTTTCCTGAAGCTGAATTCAGCCGGGGTTAGCTGCCGCTTCTCCATTGCCACATCAAATCTCAGAATGATTTCTGATGCTATATGGAATTGCAGTTTGAAATCATGAAGAGGCTTCCACTCCAAATCTTGAGGTCTCTGCCACCACAGCCGAGCCTTGTTACGATCTGCTGAAAGCACAATTTTGTGTGGCAGGCGTTGCCACGCCTTTGCAATCGCTCTCCTGAATCGAGGAAATTTGACCCGAAGCTCTCGGCTTAAAACGCTCGACGAGGAGGAGCGGTGGCGCTTGCCAGGATCAGAGGGCAGTGATCGGAGCATGATGTGGAGGCGGCTACTAGCATGAAGGAAGGGAAGAGGGCCTCCCACTCTAGGTTGACGAAGAATTTGTCGATGCTAACTAGCGTTGGCGATCGCCTCTCGTTGCTCCACGTAAATCTTCTGTTCTTACATTTGATTTCTTTCAGCGCCGCCGAATCTAGCGCAGTTCTAAACCTACTCATCATTGCTCTGTTCAGGTTGAGGTTATTTTTGTCTCTCGCTTCGTAGATGACGTTGAACTCTCCATTGATGAGCCATGGAGTACCTAACGGCGGGGCTGATCTAGCTAATTCGTCGAAGAAGGCCTCCTTGTTTGTGCCATCCGACGGGCCGTAGACCGTGGTGAGCACAAAACTTGTGGTCGAGTTCACAAGAGACACGATGGCTGTGATCGAAAACTGGCCTACGGCTTGTGAAGAGATGGAGACGATATCTCTGTTCCAGAAGATCGCAATGCCACCTCTAGATCCTATCGCCGGGAGAACTATGGTGTCTCTCATCCAATTGCCTCCTATGTCACCAACCATGGCTTGAGACCAAATATCTATTTTTGTTTCTTGTAAACAGAGAATGGCTAGTCTCTGCGCCGCGCAAACTTCTCTAACAGTTTCTCGTTTTGCCGCCGAATTGAGGCCTCTAACATTCCATGACATGATAGCGTAGTTGATGTCATTCATGGGGGCACGAGAGGTTTTTCCAAAAGACTAATACTAATATGAAGGAAATACACATCAACTACATTCGTGGCATGTCGACGGCCACCAATAGGCCCCAACTTCCGTCGACATGGAAGCTTCTCCTCTAACCAAACACTAAACATCTGCCCTAACTCAGGCCAGTCGGAGACTGACCGCCTCTGGAGACTACAGATAAGTTGCAGTAACATAAACTACGCTTTCTCCCCGAGGGGAACTCCGTCCGGGCCGGCGAGGCCGGCGGCAATGCGAAGGGCAGCTGGATCCTGGCGTGTGAGCTTTGCCAGACCGATGATGTCGTCCTCCGTGAGTGGCTCGTCGAACTTCTTGAACAGGGCTTTGGCCGCCTGAGGTGTCATCTTGTCTTTTGGACCCAGCAGCCCGAGGTCGCGGATGATGCGAAGAGTGGCACGGTGCACCACCGGCACCTCCGAGCGGTTGCCTGCCTGACGGGCGCTCTGACGCACTGGGGCTGAAGCAATCCGTGTCTTCTTGGGTGCTGATGGGCGAGGCTGAGGAAGCAGGGCGGGCTGGGCGTCAGCGAAGAGGCGGCGAGGCGTAGCTGCGGCGTCTTGGTCCTGGATGCCGAGCTGCTGCACCCTCTGGGGGACTGCGCCCAGCTGCAGCCCTAACACAATGGCTGGAGCCGGGCGCAGCAGGCCTGAGCGGAGAGAGCAGCAGCTGCTGGCAGGGTGTTGCTGCTGGATGCCTTGTCGGGGAAGCAGAGCGGCTCCGCCGTCGCCGCCTCGGCTTCAAGACACGTGAAAATATCATGTGAAATTAGAACGTACTATTCTTATCTATGTCCTCTCATATCATGTGAAAATATTACTAAAATAATTCTTATCTTACATTTACCCTTACCATTTGATCTGGACATGTACTCGTCGAGGGAAAGCATATTTCCCCACTTTCTATACCGTCCCTGCCTTGCTTAGCCCCCTCCCCCAAGCCCAAGAAGATATGACAAAAGGGTACCATGCCCAAAGCTCCGAGCTCCATAGATGTGCCACCCCGGTTTCCTAACAGGAAGGACTTGAAAAATATAATCAAGGACTCATGAACGAATGGCGAGACCAAGATGAAGATGGCCAAGGAAACTGACCAAGGAACCAATAAATAGTCGACCGGCTGAAGGAGCATGGTACATCTTCTACAAAGGCACCCAAGGCTTCAAGTCTACTGGATTAGCTTAGCAGATTAGATCCAATATAGACAACCCATCTAGATCTCCCACCCTTAACTAGATGAGTTCACCCTGAACTTCACGAACACCTTGTGTAGTCGATCATTGTAACTCCTTCGTGATATAATTATGGACAGACATAATAAGGATTTTTACTTGCCTCGTGAACACCTGAATATGGGTAAAATATTTGCCCCCTTTCCATCTGGTAACCTGAGGTTATGTCCCACTATTGTACAAACTAGGTGTGGTTCCCCCATCGTTGTTAGCTACTCAACGGAAATCAGGTCGACAAAATTTTTTTTTTGAAAGGAACACAAAAGCATTCCATTAACAAGGCACGCTGGATTCACCAGCGACAAGGTTCTTTACATCCCCAGGAAGTGGATCGAGCCATATCTGATAGCTCCTCCGCTCCATAGTTACACTATGAGCAGCTAAACAGTGTGCAGAAATATTACATGCCCTTGGACAAGTTTCTACTTTACAGGAATGGAAAGATGATTGCATCACAACTCTAATTTCTTTAAACACTACGCTTAGACTCGAGTAGTCATACAGGTCACTTGTTATTGCTTGTTTCAATACAGCTGCATCTGTCTCCAGAATGACTCTTTGGCACCCCATTCTTGACGCCTCATTCACGGCATAGAGCATGGCAAGAGCTTCAGCTTGTAGTGGTTCTCCAACATTTTCCAAGTTCCTTGCTCCTGCAACTAGTGTAATTCCCTGATCATTTCTTATGATAAAACCCCACCCACCCAATCTAGTTGCCTGTCTAAAGGCTCCATCCGTATTGATTTTAAGAAAGTCAATAGGGGGAGGGTGCCAAACCTGATTTATGCCCTGCAAATTTTCTCCTGGCGCTTTATGTATTTTTTGTACTCCAACAAATGAAGTTGTATTGAGTATATGACTTCATCTGCAGTCCTGATTCTTTTTCCTTGATTAGCTTTGTTCCTTTCATACCACCATAACCACAAGAGGATGCAGATCTTTAGAAATTTTTCCTCTTCCATTTCTAGGATGTCCTCCATTGTCGAGATGGCACTCGGACAATTTATAAGTTGCATCCGACATTCTTCTAGTAAAGCAGTTCTCCAAACAGCCTTGGCAAATTTACACTTTAGGAAACAATGGCCTCCATCTTCATCTAGTCGGTGGCATATTGGACATCGTGTGTCCACTTCGATTCCTCTGTTTTGTAGTCTCATTCTTAGTGGAAGGCTATTGTTGGCTAATCGCCATAGGAAGTGTAGGATTTTGTTGGGCAGGGTAACCTCCATAGTTTCTTCCAAAAGTGGTCCGACATCAACATTCGACTTGATGACGGTTACATCATGTGCGAGTTCCCGGCTTGTCTGTCGATTACTACTTGATAGGCAGATTTAATCGAGAATTTACCCTTTTGTCAAAATGCCAGTGGTGTATCTACAAATACCCCTTGGATCGGGATTTGCGGGATTACTTGTACATCTTCTTCATTGAAAGTTTGTCGGAGCAGTTGTATATCCCATGTGCCGAGGTGGGGTCAATCAAGTCTGAAACCTTAGTAATAACATGGCTACCTTGCTGGGATGTTACACTTCGAGATGCCCTTGGTAGCCAAGGGTCGACCATATATTGATAGTGCATCCATCTCCTACTCTCCATATGATTCCGCTTTGTAGCACCTGTACTCCTTTCAAAATGCTTCTCCAACTATATGAAATGCCATCTCTTGGCCTCACTTGTAGCAGATTCTGGTTTGGATAGTATTTCGCTGCCAACACATGTGCGCACAAAGACGTTGGGTTTTGTAACATTCTCCAAGCCTGCCTTGCTAGCATAGCTAAGTTGAAGGAGTATAAGTCTCTAAATCCTAGCCCCCCATCCTTTTTGGGTTTTGTCAGCTTATCCCATCCGACCCAGTGAATTTTGTTTTCTTTATCCATTTGACTCCACCAAAACTTCCCAATCATTGAGCTAATATCATCAGATAGAGATTTGGTAAGATCAAAGCATGCCATTGCATAAACAGGGATTGCTTGCGCTACAGCTTTGATAAGAATTTCCTTGCCGGCCTTCGAGAGCATTTTTTCTTTGCCCCCTTGTATCCTTTTCCATACTCTTTCCTTGATATACTCGAAGGCTTTGCTTTTTGATTTACCAATATAGCATGGTAAGCCCAGATATTTTCCAGAGAAGCCTTCATGCAATATTGAGTTGATTCATCACTCCTCTTTATCCTCACGCTTTGTCTTCTTGCTAAACAAGATGGCTGACTTCTCCTTATTTATAACTTGGCCAGAGCAAGCTTCGTAAACATTCAGGATATGATTTAGTTCATGAGCAATGTTGGCATTTGCTTCCAGGAGGAGAAGTGAGTCATCTGCAAAAAGAAGATGACTTATGCTTGGGGCTGTTCTACATATTTTGATTCCTTTTAACCTCCCATTCGCCTCAGCGTTTTGTAGCATGGACGAGAAGCCCTCAGCACATAATAGAAAGAGATATGGAGAAAGGGGGTCACCTTGGCGAAGCCCTCGCTCAGGAATAATTATCTCCATGATGTCCCCATTGATTTTGATTTGGTATTTCACCGTGGTGGCGCAGTTCATCACCAGTTGCACCCATCTTCTATTGAAACCCAAATTCAGCATGATTTCTTGTAGGAATTTCCATTCAACTCTATCATAAGCCTTGCTCATATCGAGTTTGATGGCAGCATATCCTCCTCTTCCGCTCTTCTTCCTCTGCAGAAAGTGAATCATTTCATATGCTAAAAGAATATTATCAGATATCATGCGTCCAGGCACAAATGCGCTCTGGTTGGGGGATATTATTTCAGGCAATATATTCTTTAGTCTGTTGGTGAGTACCTTGGCTATTAATTTGTAGACCACGTTGCAGAGGCTGATGGGTCGTAAGTCATTCAGTCTCGCTGGTTTAGGCATTTTTGGGATCAGAACTATTATGGTATTATTCCATTCTTCAGGCATCTCCCCACCTCTCAACACCTTGAGCACTTCCTTTGTTACTTGTTCCCCTACAGTGTTCCAGAATCTCTTAAAAAAGATTGCAGGCATGCCATCAGGTCCCGGGGCCTTTAGATCACCAATATTATTCAGGGCAGCTCTCACCTCTTCTTCAGTATATTCTGCAGAAAGCAACTCGTTCATTTGATCAGTTACTCTAGGTTTAATCGATTGCAGAATTGTGTTATTGTCGTGCCTTGCTGCCGAGGTAAATATATTTAGGTAATAATTTGAAATATATTCATTTAGTTGCTCTGCCTCTTCTACCCAAGTCCCATCTTCTTTCCTTAACTTTTGGATGGTATTACGTTTTTTCCTCTCAGATGCACATGCATGGAAGAAAGCCGTATTTTTATCTCCAAATTGCAGCCATTTAACATGGGCTCTTTGACTCCAGAAAAGGTTGTGTTGCTTCTCTAGTTGATCCAGCTTATCCTTCAGTACATGCTCCCGATCGACTTTGTCTTGATTTATTTCACTTCTTCTGACCATTTCTAGCTCCTCTTTTAACTTCTTTATTCTCCGTTGAAGGTCTCCTAGTACATTTGCATCCCAGGCTTTTAGGTCCCTGGAAACACTTTTGATGCCTTGAGCCACATTGCCACCGCTTCTGATATTTGCAGTGTTCCAGGCATTGGTGACAATATCTTCACATTCTTCTTCTTCCAACCATTTCGCCTCAAATCTGAATGTGTTTCCATTTCCAAGCCTTCTGGATTGCCTCTTGGTTCCTTCAATTGAAATGGTGACCGTTCTATGGTCTGAATGCCTCGGGTCACCGTTTGTGACCTGATATGAAGGAAAACGTGCACACCACTCCCTAGTTGCGACAGCCCGATCCAATCTTTCTTTAATGTAAAATCTGGCTTCATGGCTATTATTTCTCCATGTATACTTGTCACCAGAGTAACCAAGGTCATGTAATCCACATTCTAATAATGCCATTCTAAACTTCTCCATTGATCTCTGGCTACGACCTGGACCTCCTTTTTTCTCATGGCCATACAACACTTCATTAAAATCTCCTGCACACAGCCATGGAAGATTGAGCTGTTGGTTTAGAATTTTTAGTAATTTCCAAGTATTATCCTTTTTATCTGAGGAAGGTTCACCATATACGCCAGTAAACCGCCATTTGTATCCGTCTTGCTCCACTATCTCCATGTCTATGTGATATCTTGAGTAGTTGTGGAGTTCTGCATTGACATGCCTCTTCCACATGAGAGCAAGACCACCACTTTTACCTTCACAATCCTTCCCTATAATTTTTGACATTCCCAATAAGTGTTGGAACCATTGCATCCTTCTCTTGTCCATTTTTGTTTCAGACAAGAAAAGGATATCGGGGTCTTCCTGCTTCTGGAGATCCAGAAGCCCTCGAACTGCCGGTCCATTCCCCAATCCCCGGCAGTTCCATGCCGTTATTTTCATTTTGACTCGCCGGGCTGTCCTTGCAGCCCAGCGCTTCCACCCTCTGGTTTTTTTTCCTTCTGCAACTTGTTTTGCACTAGCTTCTTCCTCTTCTTCGCCATCAACCTCCATCCTTGCCTTCTTAAAAAATTCCACCTCATCATCGAACTCCATGTATTCGGCAATCCTTTTCTTGGTTCCCACAACAACAGTAACACTATGTTGCTTCCCTTTGGGTTTCTTCACCCTTCTGGATGTATTCTGCTTCTCATTTGTTTCTGACTTTTGTACCACCATATTTTCTTTTTCTTCACTCTGGACATTTTGACCTCTTCCATCATGAGCCCTCTCACTATCACCCCGTTGGCAAGATTGTACTGCTGCCTCATTAGTCACTTCAGACTCAAATCCTTCTTTATGCTCCTTTTTTGAAAAAGATTCAGAGTTCCTCTCATCATATACTAGTTTTTTGCCTCCTGTAACTTTTGTTTGATCACCTAGTGTGATTTTGATTGGGCTGGTATCATCTCCTTCTCCCCTATTAATTTTCTCATCACCCTCTGTGCTTGACAGATTTTTGCGCCATGAAGGACCGTCGCTACCTTTACTACCTGCGCTATTACTCCTCCAGAAATTACTACGATCGCTTGAGCTCTTGCTCCTCCCCTCTTCACTAGAACCGCCCTTAAATATTACAGCATGCATCCATGCCCTAAATTGTCTTCCTTCTACTTTCGCACCTTTTGTTGGGCAGGCTCTTTCATTGTGACCAATGATTCCACAGTTGTAACAGAAGTCGGGGAGATGTTCATATCTAAAAGTGATAACTTTCGTCTTCTCTTTCTTCTTCTTCTCTGCATCATTATCTTCCTCTTCCATCTCCTCCCTTTCTTGCTCATATTCTTCCTCTTCATCAATAATGAGTGTGAAAAACCTCATCAACGGACTTGTGATATCTATGCGTACTTTGATCCTCATATACTCCCCCATTGCTGAATCATTTTCATCAAGATCCACATCCAACACTTCTCCTACCTTTTTTTCCTATCAATTCTCCTGTTTCTATGCACATTGCTCCTAAAGGAACATCATATGCTCTCACCCAGATCGGAATCTTGTTAAATTCATACTCATCGATGGTCTTGCTTGGTGTGAAATCTTCCATAACCAACAGCTCCTTATTGAATCTCCAAGGTCCATTGTTCAAAGCCTTCCTTTTCCCCGCCTCGTCATGGAACGAAAACAGAAATCGGTTCCTTCCTAACTCTTTGCAATCCACTCCCGTGAAGGGACACCATACTTCCCTTAGTGTTCTTGACACATGCTGCGCTTTTGCAGGTCTATCAGACAGTAGCTTACCTACTGCTTTTAGCTTCCATGTAGCGGATGAACTAGTCAAATGGGTGCTGATTCTTATACCTTTCTTTTCTGCCTCAGAAAGCTTCAGATTCCTCAGCTTCCCCTCTACTCCATCAATTTCCCTTGCCTCGTCTCCTCTCATTTTCAGGTCGCGCCGGGCCGTACCACCGAAGCAGAGCCCCGACTCCACACGCCTCCTGTCTCGCCTCCGCTTCAACACCAAAAATCTAGGGATTTTTTGGTGTATTACAGCCGCCCACCCCAGCAAAACGCGAGAGGCTGATGGGTGGAAGGGTGGGTATGGATTTTGGTTTGGATGTATGGGCTACGCAAGATCAGGGGATTTGGGATTCCAGTTCTACTCTCTCACAGGGTTCCTACGGAAGATATCTCCAAGGGAAGGCAGACCAACTTCAGATCGAGGTGCTCTCCTAGGATGGGAATCGCTAGCTTTGCTGGATTGGATTGAGATTGGGGACACCCACGCAAAATCACGGAGGGTTTTCCGGATTCGTGAACACCACGCTTGCTGTTCACCAGAAGCTACTGGAGCCGTCACGCGAGGGACGGAAAGATCACCTAAATCAGGTCGACAACTTGCGTCGACCGTGAGGATCCTCGCGATGCTAGATCAGATCACTCTCGTTGCATGAAGATTGAGCTGGAGGTGATCGACGGTTTAGGCGACTAGGCGACTAGGCGGGCGACCATGCGCCCGACCGCGGCTGGGTCGTCCGGCGCCGGCGATCAACGGCGGGTCGGCGGACGTTTCTGGGCGCTCGCCGAGGCCGACGACGAAGAAGCGGATGAGGATGGGGAGGCCGCGCTGGTGGAGTCGCCGCCGTCTCCCTCTCCTTCGGATCTCATCTGTGATTTTTTTCATTCGGGATACAGCGAAGAGGAGGTGGCTACTACGATCGATCAGGTTCTACCACCGGATGATCCGGCACGTATAGGTCTTCACGTGGGCGAGAAGATCGAGATGATCCGGCGCGTTGTTCATCAGAAGACGGCGGCGTCGGCGATCCGGCCCTGGAAAGGACCCATTCCAAAGGTGAGTCTTCCAAATCTTACATTGTTTGATATGATTAGACCGGAATCTTGGATCACGGTGAAGAAGCGGAAGATGGCGAGGCGGCACGCTGGTCGGCAGTCATCGGCGGCGCCGGTCTTGGCTGTGGCAGCGACCGAGATCTCGACCGCGAGGTCGATTCGTTTGAAACAGCTGCTAGGTGCGGCTGGGCCGGTCCGGACGGATTTGGGCCCGTGTGTAGTTGGGCCGGAGTCAGATGGGTATGAGGCCCATGCTGCTCTAGGCGCTTCTGCCCGTATCGTAAACGATGCCTCATGCACGTACGAGGGTGAGAGAGATTTCTGTCGTGCGCTGTCGCCCCTTCCATCTAGGGTTCGCAAGGTTGGGTCGAGAGGTTTTCCGGCTTGCGGGGCTAGGCGGGCAAGGAAGATTCCTCCGCTCCGTTTGATGGCCGGCCGTGGCACTGCTCCGCCGCCTGCTGGGAAGACCACCGGTGCGGTGGGAAGGGGCTGGGCTGCTCCGTTGCCGGCGACTGGGCGTGGGGCCATGGCACCGCCCGGACAGAGACCGCCGGCGGGCGGTGGAGGGCCGCTAGGTCTCTGTGGCCGGGCGCGAATCTCAGGTGCTCGACCACTGGGGCAGCAGCCTCGCTGCAGGCGGGCGGGGCGAGGCTGCTGCGCTGGTCTGCGGCGCCGAGCTATTCCGGCAGCAGGCATGCGGCCGCAGGCGCCGGGCGTTGCCGGAATGGCTCCGGCTGGTCGTAGTGCTACTGGCCTTGGGATGGTGCAGACTCCCTCTGGTGGTCCGCCTCGCGCCGCACCTCCGCCCCACTACGTCGCAAGGCCGACTCAAAACCGCGCGGGTCCAACACAGACGAGGCCGAATTCAAGCAACAAAGACCCCAAGGATCAGCCCCGAGGCCAGTGGGGGGATGATGGGTATGATGCGTATGGTGACGGACAGCACCGAGGATCCTCTTCCACGGGAGGAGGTTGTGGATATGCCTGGCAAAGCGACGGGTCTGCTGAGAGACCGCTTTCTCGGCCCGGCGGTGGTTTTGTCGAGGGCCTCGGCCGGATCACCGTCGAGAGGAGGCTTTACGTGGCCACGGTGGTGGCGGGGTAGGGGCGGGGAGATTTCGCCGACCGCCCCGCCAGGGCTGTTGTTCCACGGCTGCTACAAAGGAGTCGACCCTACTTCCACCGAGCTCCTCCTCGAGCGATGGAAGTGGTGAGCGCCTTGGCGGTGTTGAGGTTCCCGAGGCTGGGACGGTGGATGAGGCTACCAACAGTGTCCGATCCGAGAGGGCGTCCAAATATGCTCGTAAGAAGGAGAGGATGATTTGCTACCGTTGTGGTGAGAAGGGTCATTTCATTGCTGAGTGTGTGGCCCAGCTGCGTGAGTCGTGTGGCAAGCCTGCACATGACTCGGGGAACTGCCCGTTGTTGCGTGACCTGCCTCCGATGCTGAATATTTATGGTGTCTACTGTGCTGAGCTCATGTTTTTGAGTCCCCGGGCGAGAGAGGTCCGGAGGAGACCACGAGCTTGACTACCGGGATTGTGAGAGCGACCCAGGGAGAGGTGACTGAGGCACAGATTGTGAGGAGGCTTCAGGAGCTGGCACCTGGGGATTTTAGATGGGAGTTGGTGCCTATCGAGGACAGGGTTTTTAAGGTTGATTTCCCATCTGTGGATGATTTGCAGAGATTGTTGAGCTTTGGCTTGTGTAAAGTCCCCGGTACTAAGTGTATCCTGGAGTTTAACGAGTGGAAGCACGTTGAGCCTAAGGGAAAGCCGCTTACGCAGGTCTGGTTGCGGTTTTTAGGGGCTCCATCTAAGCCTCTGCAGGATGCTCGTGTGGTGGCCAGTATGGGCATCATGGTTGGAAAGACTGAAAAAGTGGATATGGCGTTCACACGTGCCCATGGGGTGGCCCGGCTTTTAGTAAGTGTTCTGGATATTGAGTTCGTGCCTGATAGGGTCAACTGGACCTATAGGGGAGAGGTGTTCCCGCTAGAGATCGAGTTTGAGGACACCGATTTATTTGCTGAGGCGATTAATGGCAACGATGTAGACATGCACGAGGGGATGGTAATCGGGGCCAAGGGGCACCGTCGGATGGGCCTCTGAGAGGGTCTAACGGCTCGCACCCAGCCTCTCGATCGCTGGGGATGGGACCGGGTTGAGCCAGCAGTTTCACCAACGGTGCCCATGACTACGCTGCGTTTTGGGTCTTTTGAGCCAGCTTCGGCACCTCCCAGGCTATGGAGTGACCGGGTAGAGTCTGGTGATGATCTTGAGCACACGCTCCCTCCGTTGGAGTTTGAGGGGGCTGCTGGATTGTTTGCTGGACGACTGGTAAGGCCTTTGGTTGGTGCTACGGAGAGGAGGTCGGAGGGTGCTTCTCTTCTCCTGGCGCCTCACGTGGACGCGACTCCGGTGACGGCGACTGCGGGTGTGATGGGTTGTGGAGGAGGAGGTTCGGGGCAGGTGGCCTCGTCTTCTCCCATCCCCACACCGATCCCGGTGGCGTCGGTGACGTCGGCCCCAAGGGGGTCGGCCAGTGCTGGGAGAGGGAGCCCGAGGCAGGCGGCCACGGCTCCTGCTACTCCGATGGTGGCGGTAACCACCGCGGCAGCAGTTGCGTTCAGGGGGACGCCGGGGCAGGCGGCCCTGTCTCCTCCCTCTTCGCCGATGGTCGAGGACCGCTTCTCCTTGCCGATGGCTCTTTCGCTTTGAGCCAGCGGCTGGGGTGGGAGGAGGGTGCGGCGGCCCCGCTCTCCTCTCTTCGCCTTCTACCTATGGCCGGGTCCCGGTGTGGGCACCGTCTTTGGGGATCGGGGCCCGCAGACGCCCTCTTTGGTAACCTCGGCACCACCTTTGAGGGTTTCAGTGCGGGTGTTACTAGGAGGAGGTTATCGCGTTTGGTGGGATCCCGGACCCTATCTCCGAGGGGAGACGGATGAGTTCTCGCATCCTCGATATCCACGAGGTGGATGATATGCAGCAGCGGTGCGCTATGAGGGCGGCCAAGCTTGGGAGGCTGCTTTATCTTCGGTATGTCCGTCAACTTATCTAATTCCTTATTGCATTTTTCTAATGAGGACATTATAAATAATGCAAACCAATTAGGAGTTTCACTAGGTGCTACGGATAGTGAGATTACCAATTCGGTGAATGATCTATTAGACTTGGAGGTGGAACGTGCTTTAGAGACTATTCGTAATC
Source organism: Aegilops longissima (assembly GCA_021605205.1). Taxonomy (NCBI): domain Eukaryota; kingdom Viridiplantae; phylum Streptophyta; class Magnoliopsida; order Poales; family Poaceae; genus Aegilops; species Aegilops longissima. The sequence goes on along the minus strand of CM038679.1, from coordinate 117,233,561 downwards.
TTGCAGCAGTTAAACCAATGAATGATGATGACATTGATGCGTTAGGGGTTAGAGTGCTTGATAATCTGTGTGCGGATCTAGCACCCCCCAATAATGACTCTGAGGAAGATGATGTACCCCTAGAGAATGATGCTAGTAATTTTTGTGAACCCGGTCATGAGGACCGGGCGACATAGCTTAGTAAACCTAAGCGTAAGTGGAAGCGGAAGATCTATCCCGATTCCGCTGTCCGTAGGAGTGCTAGGATTCGAACCACTAAAAATTCCATGATGAATTATGAGAGGAATTTTTGGAACAATGAGAGGTTTGAAGGACTTGGCTAAAGAAGATTCCTAGCTGAGGCAGCTTTAGAGCAGCAGTTAGATTTTGTTGCTCTATCGGAGATGGGGAGAGATAACTTTGCGCCCCAGTTTCTCTCTTCTCTTGTAGGTGGTATTGATTTCGATTGGCATTGCCTCCCTCCGCGAGGAAGATCGGGTGGTATCTTACTAGGTGTGAGATGCGATTCGCTTGAAGTCGAAGTGTAGTGATGGGCGACTTGGTGAAGTTTGAGTTAGGTCTAGGATAGATGGTTTTAAGCGGGCTTTGGTAGCGGTTTATGGTGCCACACAGCCCGAGCTTAAACCGGAGTTTCGGCGGACCTTGTTCAATCAGGGGTCGAACAGCTGCCAATTTTAGTTGGAGGTGATTTCAATATCATCGGAGGAGAGAGGAGAAGAACAATGATAACTTTGACGGCAGATGGTCGCTCATGTTCAACACCATTATTGAGAGCTTGGATCTGAGAGAGATTGAGCTTTACGGTAGAAAGTTCACACAGGCTAATCGCTGCCAAACCCAACCTATGAAAAACTTGATCGAGTTCTTGCGGCGTGGAGTGGGAACAAAAGTTCCTCTGGTTACGTGCAAGCTCTTTCGAGAGGAATTTCTGATCACACCCCATTGTTCGTGGACTCAGTGGAGCCGAACCACGTGGGTAACAAGAACACCTTCTCCTTCGAGATGTCATGGTTTGAGCATGAGGGGTTCTTCGACTTGATTGCCAGGGAATGGGTTAAAGGTGTTGGTGGCAATCTCGCGATTGAGCGTTGGCGAGAATAATATTAGGCATCCGAGAAGCTTCTTACGGGTTGGGCTAAGCACCTCGATGGCGCCAGATAAGATTGAAAAGGATAGACTCCTTAATCTTATACAGGCCCTGGACATACAGGCCGAATCCAATATTTTATTGCCAGCTGAGCTTCAGGTTAAAAATGAGGCGGAGAAGAGGTTAAAAGAACTGCTCCGCGAAGAAGAATTGAAGTGGGCTTTGCGTGCTAAAGACCGCAAAGTGGTCCAGGGGGACGCAAATACTCAGTTCTTCCATTTGATAGCTAATGGCAAGCACAGAAAGAAGCGTATCTTTCAGCTTGAGCAAGACGAGGGCACTATTGTAGGGCAGGATAACCTAAAGACATATATTACCGTATATTATAAGCAGTTATTTGGACCTTTGGAGGATAATTGTGTGTCCCCCGATGAGTCCAGGACGGAGGATGTACCTCAGCTATCGGCTGCCGATAATGATATTCTGGTTGCCCCGTTTTCGGAGAAGGAGGTGTTTGATGCTATTGCACAGATGAAAAACAATAAGGCTCCCGGACCGGATGGATTTCCGGCAGAGTTCTATAAAAAGTGCTGGCACATTATTAAGGGGGATTTATTACCTATGTTCCATGATCTGTTCTCTAGACAACTTCAATTATTTCACTTGAATTTTGGGACTATCACACTACTTCCTAAGAAGACGGATGCGGTGAGAATTGAGCAATTCAGGCCGATCTGTCTCCTCAATGTTAGTTTCAAAATTTTCACAAAGGTCGGGACGAACAGACTCACACAGATTATGCATGTTTGTGGTGCAACAGTCCCAAACCGCTTTCATGCCGAATAGAAATATCCTTGAAGGGGTGGTAGTCCTGCATGAAACGCTCCATGGAATCCATTCTAAAAAATTAGATGGAGTAATTTTTAAGGTGGATTTTGAGAAGGCGTATGATAAGGTCAAATGGCCATTCCTCCAACAGTCATTGCGTATGAAAGGTTTTGATGCAGCCTGGCGCCGACAGGTTGAATCATTTACGCAAAAAGGTAGTGTGGGAATTAGAGTTAATGATGACATCGATCACTATTTCCAGACACATAAAGGCCTAAGACAAGGAGACCCGATGTCCCCTATCTTGTTTAACATTGTGGTGGATATGTTAGCAATTTTGATAGGAAGGGCTAAGGAAAATGGTCAAGTAGGTGGATTGGTACCTCATCTTATTGATGGAGGTGTTTCCATCCTTCAATATGATGATGATACAATCATTTTTATGGAGCATGACTTGGCCAAGGCGAGAAATATGAAGCTTGTGTTATGCCTATTTGAACAATTGACCGGGTTAAAGATTAACTTCCATAAGAGCGAGCTGTTCTGTTTTGGTAGGGCCAAAATTGAACAGGATGCTTATAGGCAATTGTTTGGGTGTGAGTTGGGAGAGTTGCCCTTCTCTTATTTGGCGATTCCAATCCACCATCGTAGGCTGACAAACAGAGAATGGAAGTGCATCGAGGACCGATTTGAGAAGAAAATGAGTTGCTGGAAGGGTAAGCTCATGTCATACGGAGGCCGCTTAATCGTAATTAATTCGGTGCTCACGAGTATGCCAATGTTTCTCCTCTCGTTTTTTGAGGTCCCAGTTGGTGTTAGGAAGAGACTGGACTTCTATCGATCGCGTTTCTTTTGGCAGGGTGATGAGCTTAAAAGAAAATATCGGCTTGCTAAATGGGATATCATCTGTAGACCGAAAGACCAAGTGGGTCTACGTATTGAGAACCTAGAAGTTAAGAATAAATGCCTTCTTAGCAAGTGGCTGTGGAAATTCTCATCGGAGAATGATGCTATGTGGGCTCAAATCCTTCGCAGCAAGTACCTCCAGACAAAAACTTTGTCCCAGGTTTCATCAGGCCGACCGACTCGCCCATTCCGGAAAGGCTCGATGAAAGTTAAACAGGCTTTGTTTAATAGGACGAAGTTTGTTATTGGAAACGGCTCGAGTACACGCTTCGGGAGGATACTTGGCTCGGCGAGACACCCTTGGCCATCCAATACCCATCTTTGTACCGCATTGTTCAACGACGTGAGGTGTTCGCTGCTTCGTACTTCAATCTACCCCCTTAACATTCAGTTCCGATTTAACGCTAGCGGGCAATCGTTGGGAAGAATGGCTCCGTCTAGTTAGGAGACTGATGAAAATCCAGCTTTCACAACAACCCGATGAATTACGCTGGAAGTTGACTAGGTCTGGAGCATTCACGGTTAAATCAATGTATATTGATGTTATTAATTCGAACTCCATTCCTACGTCCAAGCATGTTTGGGATGTCAAAGTTCCTTTGAAAATAAAAGTGTTTATGTGGTTTGTTCATAAACAAGTTATTTTAACTAAGGACAACTTGATTAAGCGTAATTGGATAGGACCTACTAGGTGTAGTTTCTGCGATCGGGATGAGACTATCAAACACCTCTTTTTTGATTGCCCGTTTGCTAAGGTTCTTTGGCAGACGGTCCACGTTGCTTTTAACATCAATCCACCGAATTCTGTTAATGCGTTATTTGGGACATGGCTTAATGGGATTGAGCCTGACTTAGCGAAACATATTCGGGTTGGAGTTTGTGCTTTGCTGTGGACTATCTGGAATTGCAGAAATGACCTGGTTTTTAACAGAATATCATGTATACATTTTTTGCAGGTCTTATTCTGAACTACGGCACTGATCCGTTCGTGGTCGCTACTCACCCAGACGGAGGCCAGGGAGCATATGGTTACTGGGTCTTTCCGCTGGAAGATGGTAGCTCGGGATATCTTCAACCGGTTTGGATGTCGGCCATGTAATAGGATAGGCATTTAGTATCCCTATCTAGTTTTAGCCAGCCGGTTGTGGCGTCGTTTCTTGGCTAGTTGATGTTTCTAGCCCTCTTTGGCTCTGTGTGAGCTTTTTGTGCTTTTTTATTAATTTTGGAGACCTTTCGAACCATGTTGGCACTACTTTATTCGGTTAATAAGATGGCCGTATGCATCTTTCTGATGCAGAGGCCGGGGAGTCCCCTTTTCAAAAAAAAACGAGAGTGATCGCACCAGTCTCACTTTCATAACCACTGTTGATTTCAGCAATGACATCACCCATGTCTTCCGCAACACCGAAGCAGGGGACACTGTACTACGAGCATGCACATCATTGCCATCTGACCAATCCTCACATCTTCCTGTCTGCCGCTGCTCTTCCCCAATTCTCTGGTGAGGCATGGTCGAAATGCATTCACACCATTATTTATTGACCTATCTTATAACTATTTGAGAGAAAACGTTTTTGAGAGATGATATATTCCAAATACAAGTCTAAATGATAAAGTGAGGCCACCAAGAAAAGGTAGCATGCATATAAGAGTTTTTAAGCCTTTAGAGCATGTTTGCTTCATATACTAAGTTTACCAAATTTACCATATTTTTTTTCATACATGCCTATAATATTAGACGGTCAATATGAAAGCTGGACTTTTCTATACCCGAGATAATCTTGTCATATTTTCTCACTCAATGACTCATGGGATTTAGATTAACAATTACCAAGAAAATCTTGGCAAATGAATAGACGAGGGTTGCCAAATATTCAAATATTTAATTCTTGATGAAATATTCAAATAAATTTCTTCTATTCACTACCGAGCTGGGGAAATGAGTTCTTGAGATTGAGCTGCTCAGTTGCTCACTGATACCTCATGCCTCAACTGCACCTAGAGAATTTAGTGTGATGGGGGCGTTGGTAGAGCTGGATGCGGGAGTGGCAGCCACGCGCGCTGTTCCCTTTGAGGTCAGGTAGAGGGTGAGGCAGAAGGGGTGTGGTTGAGCTTGCGCTTGTGGCTTTGAATTCGCCTTCAAATCAATAGTGACAATGTTGGAATTATTTTTCAAGCACCCTAGCACCATGAGGCCGACGACATTGCATCGGTCAGAGGTTGAAACAAGTCCAACTAGGCACGGCTCGGTCTAGTTACATTCCGAGATCATCCTGATCCACACATCGACAACAAAGTCCAAAATTACTTACGGGACACAAACTAGAATTACTCCTAGAGACACCTAACATTAATAATAATTATCCCACTTTTAGTTACTTTGTACTAGTTTTTATCACTCTCTATCCATGTTATCACACACCAAACAAGCTGCTGAAGACCGAGCTAGTCTACTCCATATGATCAGGCTGAATATTTTATATCTAAGATTAGAAAATTTGGAGATAATGGGCTGTTTTAACTTCCAGGACAAATGACCTTTCCCCCACCTTTACAAAGTGCTGCTGACCTTTCTACAAACCCAAGACAAGTGCACCCTTTTGGCAAAGATAAGCCACTTTTGCCCTATTAATTGTTAATTAACCTAAGCAACAAAACTTAAAACCTAGATAAGTATTGTACCTTGTTTTTCCCTCATGATATATCTGAATTTACCGACTTCACTGTCATACAATGATCCATTCCCATGATGGAAACCAATAATATAGCACAACGTATTGTGAGGAACGAAGCCTATCCTATTGTTACCCAACAACTGAAATGTTGATCGCTGCACCTTTAATTAATTCCAATGTAGCTATTTTTTACATTTTAATTTCCATGTGCCTAGTGCTTTCTAATTAACCGTAATAACCATGCTAAAATGTTTAGAGGTGCTAACTTGCTAATTAAGCATAACGGTCTAATTTTCAGGGGATATGGTTCGTATTTTGATGATCAAATTAATGGTCAATTTATTTCTTACAACACGTGATGGCCTTATAGTCCCGAATTTAGGGAGTATCTTGTGGCTACACCCAAGTTCATTGCACTCAGATGAACAGTAAAATCATAAAAAAATCAAAAATTTCAAAAACTTTGTGGCTCGATTATGGCCAAATGTTTTAGGTGCTTGCAAAATTTGGTGGCCAAATAACATCAGGATGCACGCAAGGCAGATCGCCCTCGTGCATCCTGATGTTATTTGGCCACGAAATTCTGCAGGCATCTAAAACATTTGGTCATAGTCAAAGTCACAAGGTTTAATATTTTTTCTTTATTTGTTTTAATTTTACTGTTCATTATAGGTATAATGAACTTGGGTTCACGATTGGATTGATATTACCGGCTATCATGTGTTGCATGTATATGCAACTAATATTCTTGATTTATAGATGGCTTTGTTATCTCTCAATTTGTTCTTTGTAACAAATTAGAGGATACCCCGCGCTTTTTTGCGGGAATCGATTGCAGTATATTTCGAGTGATTTGATTGTATGAAATATGAACAGTTGAATTAACAATACATGAAGTAAAACTAAAAATACATATTATATATTGTATTTGATTATTGTGTATTTGAAAATATTTATTAAATATAAGTGACATAGTATAATGGAAAAAATCACATGCATGTTCTCTGGACCTTTGATAAGGTGGCTTGACTGGTGAGAATGGATATGTGCATGGAATCAACTAATGATGGAAAACTTTTTCTCATACATGTTATGGTGGGTCTTCGATGAGATGTCATCACTAGTGCAGAACCGGCTTTAGCGCCGGTTCGTAAGGGCCTTTAGTGCCGGTTCCACAACCGGCACTAACGAGTGGGGACTAAAGGTCCCCTCCCCTTTAGTACCGGTTCATCAAGAACCGGCGCTAAAGTGCCACCACGTGGCACGAGCCAGGCCTGGGTGCGTGCAGGACATTAGTACCGGTTGGTAACACCAACCGGTACTAAATGTTTGGGGGTGTTTTGGTATTATTTTTTATTTTTCTTTTAATTTTGTGTTTTCAATTTAATTTAGTGATTATTTTAGTTGTTAAATCATTAGGTGAAAGTACATGATTAGTTTATTTGGATGCATGTGGATCCTAGCTAAGTGATCAAGTATATGCCATATCCATATTATACTTGATCACTTAATTATATGTGATCAAGTATAATATGGATATGGCATATACTTGATCACTTAGCTAGGATCCATCCAGCTGAAACTAATCTGCGGTTTCTTTCATAAATGATATAATAACTCATCATCATCATCATTATATTAATATAAAAACTCTTGCATCATATCATCAACAATAGTAAACTAGCTAGCTAAAAATCATCATAGTCGTCATTACCTATTTAATCATCATAGTCATTACCGCTATCTAATCAGCACCAACACTAGCTTAAAGAAAAACATTCACTTGTACCAGAAGCAAAGATATCATCGAGTTCAACATGGTCATCATATTATAAGCGTTCATAACACCACAAAAGCAAATCACCCTTTGAGATTAAGTTCAGGATGAAGAACACGGACATGAGAGGACAAAAGTACTAAGAGCATGAACCAGCTAAATCACTCCTGCTGCTCTCTCTCAGGTAAAATAGCATAGAACATGTATAGCTCTTCTGATTCATCATACTGGAGCATGCAGATGAACCTGTCTCCTAATCGTGGGCTGCACTTCTCATTGCTGCCCCCCTAGTACTTCTCTGGGATTGTTAACAATTTTGCTCCAATCTTTCACTATTAAGCATTCCTCACTTTTAGAATTCCTGAATGCACTCATGTGCAATGTAGGATATCTTGGCCATAAGCTAACCATTGACATGTGACCTTTAGTCTCGATCCACTGAGGCACAACTGTCATCGGGAGTCCGTGTTGAAGAACATCGTATAGTAATTAATATACTTAGCAATGAAAGTTTAGCAAAAAAATAATGTATGCAAAAGATGCACTGAGGAAAAATAGTAAAAATCTTACCATCTTTCGTAAATAGATGTGACCGTAGTACAATACGATCACTATTAGTCGCACGTTTTGAGTACTAACATTTCTAAGTGCAGGAAGAAAATTTGTCTCTACAGTATGAAGATCCTCAAGCCATGAAACATAATGACTTATCTCCACGCAGTTTAGTTCAGCTCCGGGACAGTAGTAGATCCTGTCTATCAAGCGCCGGACATGTCTGCTTGAATGGAAATAAGCTGTCAATAGAAATTAGTTGTCAACTGTTTTTGAATAAACAATATCAAAGACATAAATATGGTTGAGAAACTCACATAATGGTAGAACTGGAGGCGTCTGCACATCGACCCAGATGTCTCTATTACCTTCAATATCATCTTCCGGACGAATATCAAAGGTGATAACCATATCAGGCTCAAATGCATAAGCCTTGCATAGTGCTTGCCCAGTTTTGCATTCAAAATAGGTGTATGTGTCTGCATTATATAATTTGATGTTAAAAGTATAACCATGCTCGATCTTCAGGTAAACTCTCTTTACCACCATAGTTTCTATAGCACTGAAACCTATCTTATCCAAGACAAAAATTCTTGCATGGCAGGGGATGCGCTAGTAGAATAGTGAAAATTTAAAATTGTAAGTTGAAGCAAATGAAGCATATATAAGTCATGCTTAATTACGAAAAAAGACTTGTCGTTGTGACTTACTGTATCCACTTCGAAGGTCTCATCCAGCTTGATGCTGAAGCGCCTATCATCAACAAGGAAATTTCTGTCGCAGAGGCCGCGCTGGTCTTCACAGTATTCGTACTTAATGAAATCTTTTTCATCGTCAGATGACATTTCCTATGTTCATATACGTGAAACATTAAACACTTACTAGTTCTATTAATTTAACTAATTCAACTACTTCTATTAGTTCAACTAGTTCTATTAATTCAACTAAGCATTTAATAAAAATAAAATTGTTCTATTAATTTTCTCACTAAAATAAAGTAGCTAGTTCTATATAGTAATATTTTAATTAGATCATCAAATCTCAAATATCTAAATTTTCTTACTAAAATAAACTAGTTCTATTAATTCAACTAATTCAACTAAGAATTTACTAAAATAAACTAGTTCTATTAATTTTCTTACTAAAATATATAAAGTAGCTATATATAGTAATATTTTAATTAGATCATCAAATCTCACATACCTAAATTTTCTTACTAAAAATAAACTAGTTCTACTAATTCAACTAATTCAACTAATTCAACTAAGCATTTGCTAAAAATAAACTAGTTATTATATTAATTCAACTAGTTCAAATAATCTCATATAGCTAAATTTTCTTACTAAAATGAACTTATTCTATTAATTTTCATACTAAAAATAAACTAGTTATATGAATTCAACTAGTTCAAATCTCATATATATACCTAATTAATATCTAGCTAATTCATCTAAAATTGACATTAATATTTAACATCTTTCCATATAATTCATCTAACATTAACATTCTAACATTCTTATCTACGTAATTCATCTAACATTAATCTAAACAACAGAAAACAGAAAATAAGTAAAAAAAAATTATGTGTGTGTGTGTATATGTGGGTGTATGTGTGTGTACGAGCGGGGGGGCGGCGGCGTACGGGCAGCGGCGCGAGACGGCAGCGATCTGACGGGACGGCGCGACGACAGCGCGGCGGGCAGAAGCGACGACAGCGATCGAAACAATGACGCTGTAGTATGGGGCGGTGGCAACGGGCGGCGGGGCGACGGCGGTGACGGCGACGACGCAGGCGGGGCGGCGAGGGGCGGCGACGATGGGCGAGGTGGCGCCACGATGGGCGAGGGTGGCGCGCGATGGGCGACGTCGCGGCGGCGGCGGCGATGTCGCGCGAAGAAGTTGGAGAAGAAGTGGGTCGATGAAACTGATATTTTCGTAAGTGCCACATATATAGGAGGGGCCTTTAGTACCGGCTGGACACACCAACCGGTACTAAAGGCCAATTTTCGCCAGGCCAAGGGGCGGGAAACGACCCCCTTTAGTACCGGTTCATCCCACGAACCGGTACTAAAGGCCCACGCATTAGTACCGGCTGGAGCCACCAACCGGTACTAATGGTTGTGCGCTGCCACCAGCGGTGCACAATGTTTAGTCCCACCTCGCCGAGTGTAGGGCAGCCGCACTGGTTTATAAACCCAGCCGCGGCTGCTCCTTCGAACTTCTCTATATAGCAGGCTTCTGGGCCTAATTTCGGTGCGCTACCCTGTGAGCTTGTTGGCCCTTCTGGGCCTGTATTTGCAAACCCTAGGTCTGGCAGGCCGACTGGGCAGCGCCCCAACAATTTTTTATATTTTTTTTCTTTTCTGCATTATTTATTTTCTTCTATTTATTTTTGAGTAAATTTTTTATATAGTTTTTGTCTTTTATGTTTTATTTATTTTCTTCTATTTATTTTCGAGTAAATTTTTTATATAGTTTTTGTCTTTTCTGTTTTATTTATTTTCTTCTATTTATTTCTAAGTAGTTTTTTTGCTATATTTAATTTCTTTGTGAATATAACAATTTTTTATATTTTTTCTTTTCTGCATTATTTATTTTCCGCTATTTATTTTTGAGTAATTTTTTATATAGTTTTTGTCTTTTCTGTTTTATTTATTTTCTTGTATTTATTTCTGAGTAAGTGATGTCAGAACGTGTTGGAAATTGATGACGTCGCTTTGAATGATGCATACTGAACGCAAAAACAGGCTGGTGTTCAAAAAAGTTTAAGAAACATTGAAGTGCCCGTATAACAGATGAGTTCTCGTCCGAAACCCTGATACTCCGAAAGAGATTGTCCAGTTTGTACACGAGGTGCGTCCAGTTTTTGCCGTGACGCTATCTACTCTTTTGCACATGTTATGAGGGTGAAATGATGATACCATGCCAAGTTCCAACATTTTCAGAGTTCATGTAGTGATTTTCAATTTCACCGTCATTTAGCTCTCTAAACAAATCGGTAAATGACTGAAAAACAGCAAATGATGTCAGAACGTGTTGGAATTGATGACATCGCTTTGAATGATGCATACTGAACACAAAAATAGGCTGGTGTTCAAAAAAGTTTAAAAAACATTGAAGTGCCCGTGTAACAGATGAGTTCTCTTCCGAAAACCTGATACTCCGAAAGAGATTGTCCAGTTTGTACACGAGGTGCGTCCAGTTTTTGCAGTGACCCTCTCTAGTCTTTTGCACGTGCTATGCGGGTGAAATGATGATACCATACCAAGTTCCAACATTTCCAGAGTTCATTTTGTACTGATTTTCATTTTCACCGTCATTTAGCTCTCTAAACAAATTGGTAAATGACTGAAAAACAGCAAATGATGTCAGAACGTGTTGGAAATTGATGACGCTATTTTGAATGATGCATCTTTGACGCAAAAAATAGGCTGGAGTTCAAAAAGTTTAAAACATTGAAGTGCCCGTAATGATGAGTTCTCGTCCAAACCCACGATACTCAAAGAGATTGTCCAGTTTCTACACGAGGTGCGTCCAGTTTTCGCCGTGACCCTCTCTACTATTTTACACATGCTATGCGGGTGAAATGATGATACCATGCCAAGTTCCAACATTTTCAGAGTTCATTTTGTAGTGATTTTTCAATTTCACCGTTATTTAGCTCTCTAAATAAATCGGTAAATGACTTAAAAACAGCAAATGATGTCAGAACCTGTTGGAAATTGATGACGTCGCTTTGAATGATGCATACTGAATAAAAAAATAGGCTAGAGTTCAAAAAAGTTTAAAAAACATTGATTATCATAAAAAATACATTGATTATCAATGATCTTTTCGTGTATAATCTGAATTGTCAATATGAGTCCTCAACGGTTTAGAAACCGGTGAAGACTCATATTGCGACCACAAATTCTACACATAGAGTTCAATGAAGACCAAGTGCTTGTGATACTTTGAGAAGTAAAATATTTAAGGTGGTAAAAATCTTGCTAGGGGAGCGAGGTGGGACTAAAAACAGCCTGCCGCACTGAGGGAGTCCTGGATTAGGGGGTATCCGGACAGTCGGACTGTGTACAACGTCCGGACTATTGGAGCGAGAAGATACAAGACTCAAGACTTTGGCCCGTGTCCGGATTGGATTTTCCTTGGCGTGGAAGGCAAGCTTGGCGATCCGGATATTATATTTCCTTCCTTGTAACCGACTCCATGTAAACCCTAGCCCTCTCCGGTGCCTATATAAACCGGAGAGGTTGGTCCTTAGAAGGGCGATCACAATTACAATCATACCATCATAGGCTAGCTCTTAGGGTTTAGCCTCTACGATCTCGTGGTAGATCTACTCTTGTACTACCCATATCATCAATATTAATCAAGCAGGAAGTAGGGTTTTACCTCCATCGAGAGGTCCCGAACCTGGGTAAACACATGTGTCCCTTACTTCTTGTTACCATCAGCCTTGACGCACAGATCGGGACCCCCTACCCGAGATCCGCCGGTTTTGACACCGACATTGGTGCTTTCATTGAGAGTTCCTCTGTGGCGTCGCTGTCAGGCTCGATGTCCCCTCCAATCATCATCAACGACGCTGTCCAGGGCGAGATTTTCCTCCCCGGACAGATCTTCGTGTTCGGCGGCTTCGTGTTGCGGGCCAACTCGCTTGGCCATCTGGAGCAGATCGACAGCTACGCCCCTGGCCACCAGGTCAGGTTCAAAAACCTGAACTACACGGCGGACATCCGCGGAGACCTGATCTTTGATGGATTTGGGCCTATGCCAGGAGCACCGGACAGTCGCGACGAGCATGGCTTAGACCTGCCATCGGACGAAGCTCGGGGTATCGCCCCCGTAGTATCTCCGGACCTAGATCCGGAGCAGGCCGCGCCGTCTAAGGACGGAGGATGGACCCCGCCCGCGGTCGCAAGACTCATCGGCGGTAGAGCCAACACGTGCCTTACCCAGAGTGGCACGTGAATCCGGACCCGGATTCGTGATCCGGACGTTGGTTCCATCCGCACACTCCCGATCCAATGAGCCAGGTTGGGCTCCGTAATGGAGTTCACCGCTGCGGATATCTTCCAAAGACTCTCCTTCGGCGACATGCTGGACTCATTAAAGTCTCTCTCTTTGTCAGAGGCTCTTCGCGAACTATGTCCGCTCGAGTGGGAGGCGCATTTATGAAGGAATTCGTTGCCCACCCACCACCCACTTCATTGCCACGGTCGATGACTTAACCGAGGTAATCAACTTCGATTCAAGACATCGACGGTATGGACGATTTATGCAGAGAAGAACATGAACCATCAAGACATTGGGCGGTGGACAACCACCTCTTCTTATGATATATATATATGATGGACACTCCAAAGGAAACAAATGGCGATGAGGCAACGGAGGATAAAACCTCAGGGGAAAAAGCAAAGAATGGACGCCGTCGGCACCACTCCAAGCCCCGCCACACCAACACCGGCCCAGGAGATGAAAACAATCCGAATGGTGCCGAAGAAGAATCAACCCTGATCAGCCCGCCTTCGAGCAGGCTGAACAGGAGGATGAGCAGGTCAGCCTAGAAGAACAGGCGACGGAAGAATACCCGGAGGAGTACAGCTACATGCCCCCCTCCGAAGACGAGATTAGCCTCGGTGACGACGAGTTCGGCGTGCCTGAGGATCCCGTAGAGCAAGAGCGCTTCAATCGTCGGCTTATAGCCACTGCGAGGAGCCTGAAAAAGAAACAGCAGCAACTCCAAGCTGATCAAGATCTGCTCACAGATAGATGGACGGAAGTCCTGGCAGCCGAGGAATACGGACTCGAGCACCATACGGCTGACCGACCACCTCGTGGCCGGGATAAACGGCATACCAGTCCGATATCGGCCAACACCCCCACGCCAACATACTACGCCCGAGAAACAAAACGGGACAACCAAGATCGATCTACGGATCGCGGGGGCGCGCCTCGGTACGCGACGAGGACCGTCACGCCGGACACACCTTCAACAAGTCCGGCCGGGCCGAATATAGCCATCCGGAACAATTCGACCTGCGTAGCCACATAGCCCGCACACGCAGGCACCGCACCCCTATGCTTCACCGATGAAGTAATGGATCATGAATTTCGTAAGGGTTTAAACCCGTAAACATCGAATCATACGATGGCACAACAGACCCCGCGGTATGGATCGAAGATTTCCTTCTCCACATTCACATGGCCCGCGGAGACGATCTACACGCCATCAAGTATCTTCCAGTTAAGCTCAAAGGACCAGCCCGGCACTGGCTAAACAGCCTGCCAGCAAATTCCATTGGCAGTTGGGAAAACCTGGAGGATGCATTCCTCGACAACTTCCAGGGCACATATGTGCGACCACCTGACGCCGATGACTTGATCCACATCACTCAACAGCCCGGAGAGTCAGCCAGGAAATTATGGACTCGGTTCCTAACCAAAAAGAACCAAATAGTTGACTGTCCGGACGCCGAAGCCCTAGCGGCTTTCAAGCATAATATCCGTGACGAGTGGCTCGCTCGACACCTCGGCCAGGAAAAACCCAAGTCCATGGCAGCTCTCACAACATTAATGACCTGCTTTTGCGCGGGCGAGGACAGTTGGTTGGCTCGCAGCAGCACTAAGCCACAATCTGGCAATTCGGATGGCCGCGACAATAACGGCAAGCCACGGCGTAATGTATATAAGCGGCGAAAACAACAGCGACAACATCAAGACACGATACCAATGCCGGATTCATTGGATCCAAGCCCGGTCGAGGAAGAAGCCGCTCAAAAGAAATAATCGAGGACCGCCCAGCTGGACCGCATGATATCGAGCGCTGTGCCAAATTCATGGCACCGGACAAGCCAGCCAACCACACCAATAGAGATTGCTGGGTATTCAAACAGGCCGCAAGATAAACACCAAGACAAGGACAAGGGCTGCACAACGACGACGATGAGGAGCCCCGACGTCCAACACGGGGACAAGAAATCCCCCGGTGAAAATGGTCAACATGATCTACGCCACGCACATCCCCAAGCGAGAAAGAAAGGGCACTAAGGGACGTCTATGCGATGGAGCCATCGCCCCAAATTCAACCCATGGTCACTTGTCCGATCACTTTCGATCGTGGGATCACCCTACTAGCATCCGTCACGGTGGCTCAGCCGCATTGGTCCTAGACCCAATCATTGACGGATTCCACCTCACGCGCGTCCTTATGGACGGCGGCGGCAGCCTGAACCTTCTTTACCAGGACATAGTGCGCAAAATGGGCATTGACCCTACAAGGATCAAGCCCACTAAAACCACCTTTAAAGGTGTAATTCCTGGAGTAGAGGCCCATTTAGACGGGCTCTATAACATTGAAGTGGTCTTCGACCTCCGGATAACTTCCGGCGAAGAGTTAATCTTGATATCGCCCCTTCCGCAGGGGTACCATGCACTCGCCGACGAACCGCATTCGCCAGATTCAATGCGGTACCACACTACGCATATCTCAAGCTCAAGATGCCAGGACGGCTGGGTCATAACGGTGAACGTAATATGGACCGCTCCCTCGAATGAAGAACATATCGCAGCCCTTGCAGCGGAAGTACAATGCGGCCTTCTCCAACAATCCAATTCGGCGACAACAACTTCAGGCACAGTCAAGCGAGTCCGGGGCACCCCGCAACAGGATCATCAGGCACGCCAAGAGCGCCACTAGCAGTCCGGCCTCCGCTTAAGCCCCATCAAAGAAAGATTCGTGCACGTGCACACAATTACGCACGTAAAATACCATGGGCATAGGCGGAGGCGCATCAACGACTCAGTCAATAGTGCGGGTAACCGCCAAATACTTTCATACTCTTTCCCTCTTACCTTTCAGGATACCGCGTTGGCGCAGCATCCTCAAAAGAGCCGAATTGCCGGACTTATAGGGAAGAGACATCCAAGGAGGCAATAGACATTGTGCATGTATGAAATACCTGTGGAATCTATTTACGATCATTATACCTGCTTTATCTACCTGAACACAGCCTGCCCCTGGATAGGACATGTCAAATAGTCCTTTTTATCTCTGCTTAATGCACCCATTGTAAATGTACGCTTAAACTTATTTTTCATCAATGGGAGATTATATATAGTGTCAGCTTATTTTTCTTATTTGAGCATTTTTTATTTTTGCATCCGTACACCTTGGTGCGGCCGGTTTGCCAGGGGCTTCTTATGGCGCCCTGCTATATGGCAACTAAAGTCCAAACACTTTCAACAGTGCGGCACCCCGAACTTATAGCACTATATGCATCAGCTCCGAATCATGTCTTGGGTCTACAGTTGGGATAGCCCGGCTCCCTTGTTTTGGTGCCTTACGTTCCGTTATATCGGCTAAGGTAGCGCAGGGAGAACTACTGCGATTGTGTCCCGGTTCTTCCGGACGAGCACATCAGTAGAGAAAGCCAAAACTGACCGGCATGATGTGGCGAGAGCTGGTCGCTGTTCGAGAGGTTTTAAAATACTTAAAGATTTTCCGCTTTAGGCGATAAATCGGCTTTGTCCGATCTAGGCGTGTATAGCGGCCCAATTCGGCCTTCCGGATTCTAGGGGCTTCGGCGAAATTTAAAATTGTAGACTTCTATGGCTAAGTGAAAGTTATAAAGCCGCATAGTCCGATTGCCTTGTTCGCTGCGCCGGACACCTCCTTAAGGGACCAAACATTTGGGTAAAGAGTGTCCGGGTTTTCCACGAGCACCCCAAAGCTTAGTCACGTAAAGGTGAAGCCGACGGTAGCCTACTTTCAGGTTTTTATAAACAGCCGTAAAGAAGGTAATATTTTAAATAACAAAAGCGCTACATAGCGCAAGTAACTTCGTCTTTAGTTACAAACATGACCGAAGTGAATTCATTCAAATATGGCGTCGTTGGTACACTCATTGGCAATGAGGCGAGCACCCTTCATCACGCCATCATAGTACATTTTAGGATGGCGATGCGTTTTACCCTCCGGCGGCCCGTCCTTGACCAGCTTCTCCGCATCCAGCTTGCCCCAATGCACCTTAACGCGGGCAAGAGCTCGGCGGGCACCTTCGATGCAAACAGATCACTTGATCACTTCAAGCCGTGGGCAAGCATCCACCATCCGCTTGATCAGGCCAAAGTAGCTACTGGGTAGGAGCTCACCAGGCCACATCCGGACTATGAAGTCCTTCATAGCCAGTTCGCCCGCTCTGTTTGATCAACTGCTTTAGTTGGTTGCTTAGAGGCATCGGATGATCGGCCCCAGCATACTAGGACCAGAACAGCTTCTCTGTTGAGCTCCCCTCTGTTGGGGAACGTAGTAATTTCAAAAAATTTCCTACGATCACGCAAGACCATGGTGATGGCATAGCAACGAGAGGGGAGAGTGTCCGCCCACGCACTCGAGACCCGAAGCGAAGCGTTATAACAACGCTGTTGATGTAGTCGACGCCTTCACGATCCGACCGATCCAAGCACCGAACGTCGGCACCTCCGAGTTCGCACACGCTCAGCTCGATGACGATCCCGGACTCGATCTAGCAAAGTGTCGGGATGAGTTCCACAAGACGACGGTGTGGTGACGATATTGATGCTCCACCGACGCAGGGCTTCGCCTAAGCTCATGACGATATGACTTCTCCGCGCAGGCTTCGCTTAAGCTCCGCGACGATATGACCAAGTGGAATATGGTGGAAGGGGCACCGACACGCTAAGGAAAGATCCGTAGATCAACTTGTGTGTCATGGGGTGCCCCTGCCCCGTATATAAAGGAGCCAAGGGGTGCGGCCAGCCTTGGGAGGCGCGCCGAGGAGTCCTACTCCCACCGGAGTAGGACTCCCCCTCTCCTAGTTGGATTAGGATTGGAGGAGGGAAGAGGAAGAAGGCGCGCCCCTCTCCTTGTCCTATTCGGACTAGAGGGGAGGGGCGCGCAGCCCACCGGCCGGCCCTTCCTCTTCTCTCTTATGGCCCATTAAGGCCCATAGACCTCCCGGGGTTCCGTAACCTCCCTGTACTCCGAGAATTTCGATTTCACTCGGAACACTTCCGATGTCCAAATGTAGGCTTCCAATATATCAATCTTTATGTCTCGACCATTTCGAGACTCCTCTTCATGTCCATGATCACATCCGGACTCAACAACCTTCGTGCATCAATACTTATAAACTCATAATGAACTGTCATCGAAGCGTTAAGCGTGCGGACCCTACGGGTTCGAGAACTATGTAGACATGACCTAGAACCATTCTCGGTCAATAACCAATAGCGGAACCTGGATGCCCATATTGGTTCCTACATATTCTCTGAAGATCTTTATCGGTCAAACCGCATAACGACATACGTTGTTCCTTTGTCATCGGTATGTTACTTACCCGAGATTCGATCGTCGGTATCCAATACCTAGTTCAATCTCGTTACAGGTAAGTCTCTTTACTCGTTCCGTAATACATCATCTCACAACTAACTCATTAGTTGTAATTTTGCAAGGCTTAAGTGATGTGTATTACCGAGAAGGCCTAGAGATACCTCTCCGACAATCGGAGTGACAAAACCTAATCTCAAATACGCCAACCCAACAAGTACCTTTGGAGACACCTGTAGTACTCCTTTATAATCACCCGATTACGCTGTGACGCTTGGTAGTACCAAAGTGTTCCTCCGTAAACGGGAGTTGGATAATCTCATAGTTATAGGAACATGTATGGGTCATGAAGAAAGCATTAACATACTAAACGATCAAGTGTTAAGCTAACGGAATGGGTCATGTCAATCAGATCATTCAACTAATGATGTGACCTTGTTAATCAAATAACAACTCCTTGTTCATGGTTAGGAAACATAACCATCTTTGATTAACAAGCTAGTCAAGTAGAGGCATACTAGTGACATACTGCTTTGTCTATATATTCACACATGTATTATGTTTCCGGTTAATACAATTCTAGCATGAATAATAAACATTTATCATGGTATAAGGAAATAAATAATAACTTTATTATTGCCTCTAGGGCATATTTCCTTCAGCCTCCCACTTGCACTAGAGTCAATAATCTAGATTACATAGTAATGATTCTAACACCCATGGAGTCTTGGTGCTGATCATGTTTTGCTCGTGGAAGAGGCTTAGTCAATGGATCTGCAACATTCAGATCCGTATGTATTTTGCAAATCTCTATGTCTCCCACTTGGACTTGGTCCCAATGGAATTGAAGCGCCTCTTGATATGCTTGGTCCTCTTGTGAAATCTGGATTCCTTTGCCAAGGCAATTGCACCAAGATTGTCACGAAAGATCTTCATCGGTCCCGATGCACTAGGTATGACACCTAGATCGAAATGAACTCTTTCATCCGACTCCTTCATTTGCTGCTTCAAGCAGCTATGTACTCCGCTTCACATGTAGATCCCGCCACGACGCTTTGTTTAGAACTGCACCAACCGACAGCTCCACCGCTTAATAAAAACACGATCCGGTTTGCGATTTAGAATCGTCCGGATCGGTGTCAAAGCTTGCATCGACGTAACCATTTACGACTAGCTCTTTGTCACCTCCATATACGAGAAACATATCCTTAGTCCTTTTCGTATTTCAGGATGTTCTTGACCGCTGTCCATGATCCACTCTGGATTACTTTGGTACCTTCCTGCCAAGCTTACAGCTAAGCATACGTCAGTCTGGTACACAGCATTGCATACATGATAGAGCCTATGGCTGAAGCATAGGAACATCTTTCATTTTCTCTCTATCTTCTGCTGTGGTCGGGCATTGAGTCGACTCAATCTTACACCTTGTAATACAGAAAAAAACCTTTCTTTGCCGATCCATTTTGAACTTTTTCAAAACTTTATCAAGGTATGTGCTTTGTGAAAGTCCAATTAAGCGTCTTGATCTATCTCTATAGATCTTGATGCCCAATATGTAAGCAGCTTCACCGAGGTCTTTCATTGAAAAACTTTTATTCAAGTATCCTTTTATGCTATCCAGAATTCTATATCATTTCCAATCAATAATATGTCGTCCACATATAATATTAGAAATGCTACTGAGCTCCCACTCACTTTCTTGTAAATACAGCTTCTCCAAAAGTCTCAGATAAACCCATATGCTTTGATCACACTATCAAAGCGCTTATTCCAACTCCGAGAGGCTTGCACTGACCATAAATTGATCGCTGGAGCTTGCACACTTTGTTAGTACCCTTTGGATCGACAAAACCTTCTGGTTGCATCATATACAACTCTTCTTCTAGAAATCCATTCAAGAATGCAGTTTTACATCCATTTGCCAAATTTCATAATCATAAAATGCAGCAATTGCTAACATGATTCGGACAGACTTAAGCATCGCTACGGGTGAGAAAGTCTCATCGTAGTCAACCCCTTGAACTTGTCGAAAACCTTTCGCAACAAGTCGAGCTTTGTAGACAGATTACATTACCATCGGCGTCGGTCTTCTTCTTAAAGATCCATTTATTTTCAATGGCTTGCCGATCATCGGCAAGTCAACCAAAGTCCATACTTTGTTCTCATACATGGATCCCATCTCAGATTTCATGGCTTCCAGCCATTTTGCGAATCTGGGCTCACCATCGCTTCTTCATAGTTTGTAGGTTCGCCATGGTCAAGTAACATGACTTCGAATAGGATTACCGTACCACTCAGTGCGTATTTTACTCTGTTGACCTCGAGGTTCAAGAGTAACTTGATCTGAAGCTTCATGATCATCATCATTAGTTTCCTCACTAATTGGTGTAGTTGTCACAGAACCATTTCTTGTGATGAACTACTTTCCAATAAGGGAGCAGAATCTGCTTATCTCATCAAGTTCTACTTTCCTCCCACTCACTTCTTTCGAGAGAAACTCCTTCTCTAGAAAGGATCCGAATTTAGCAACGAAAATCTTGCCTTCAGATCTGTGATAGAAGGTGTACCCAACAGTCTCCTTTGGGTATCCTATGAAGACACATTTTCCGATTTGGGTTCGAGCTTATCTGTTGAAGTTTCTTTACATAAGCATCGCAGCCCCAAACTTTAAGAAACGACAACTTTGGTTTCTTGCCAAACCACAGTTCATAAGGCGTCGTCTCAACGGATTTTGACGGTGTCCTATTTAACGTGAATGCGGCCGCCTCTAAAGCATAACCCCAAAACGATAGCGGTAAATCGGAGATAGACATCATAGATCGCACCATATCTAGTAAAGTACGATTCGACGCTCGACACACCATTTCTCTGTGGTGTTCGGGTGGCGTGAGTTGCTAAACTATTCCACATTGTTTCAAATGTAAACCAAACTCAGAACTCAAATATTCTCCTCCACGATCAGATCGTAGAAACTTTATTTTCTTGTTACGATGATTTTCCACTTCACTCTGAAATTCTTTGAACTTTTCAAATGTTTCAGATTTGTGTTTCATTAAGTAGATATACCCATATCTGCTCAAATCATCTGTGAAGGTGAGAAAATAACGATACCCGCCACGTGCCTCAACATTCATTGGACCACAAACATCGGTATGTATGATTTCCAACAAATCAGTTGCTCGCTCCATAGTTCCGAGAACGGCGTTTTGGTCATCTTGCCCATGAGGCACGGTTCGCAAGTACCAAGTGATTCATAATCAAGTGATTCCGAAGCCCATCGGTATGGAGTTTCTTCATGCGTTTTACACCGATATGACCTAAACGGCAAGTGCCACAAATAAGTTGAACTATCATTATCAACTCTGCATCTTTTGGCTTCAACATTATGAATATGTGTATCACTATCACGAGATTCAACAAGAATAGACCATTCTTCAAGGGTGCATGACCATAAAAGATATTACTCATATAAATAGAACAACCATTATTCTCTAATTTAAATGAATAACCGCCTCGCATTAAACAAGATCCAGATATAATGTTCATGCTCAACGCCGGCACCAAATAACAATTATTTAGGTCTAAAACTAATCCCAAGGTAGATGTAGAGGTAGCGTGCCGACCGCGATCACATTGACTTTGGAACCATTTCCCACGCGCATCGTCACCTCGTCCTTTGCGGTGCTCGTCTATTCCGTAGTCCCTGCTTTGAGTTGCAAATATTAGCAATGTAACCAAGATCAAATACCAGTGCTACTACGAGCTCTAGTAAGGTACACATCAATAACATGTATATCACATATACCTTTGTTCACCTTGCCATCCTTTTTATCCGCCAAATACTTGGGGCAGTTCCGCTTCAAAGGTCGATCGCTTGCAAAGAAAACACTCGATTTCGAGGCTTAGGTCCAGACTTGGGTTTCTTCTCTTGATCAAGAACTTTCTTGCTGTTCTTTTGAAGTTTCCTTCTTCTTCCCTTTGCCCTTTTTCTTGAAACTAGTGGTCTTGTTGACCATCAACACTTGATGCTCTTTCTTGATTTCTACCTCCGCTGCTTTTAGCATCGCGAAGAGCTCAGAATTATCTTAGTCATCCCTTGCATATTATAGTTCATCACGAAGCTCTTGTAGCTTGGTGGCGTGATTGGAGAATTCATCAATGACACTATCATCCGGAAGATTAACTCCCAGCTGAATTAAGTGATTGTTATACCTGACATTTTGAGTATGTGCTCACCGATGTAACTATTCTCCTCCATCTTGCAGCTATAGAACTTATTGGAGACTTCATATCTCTCAATCCGGGCATTTGCTTGAAATATTAACTTCAACTCCTGGAACATCTCATATGCTCCATGACGCTCAAAACGTCGTTGAAGACCCGTTCTAAGCCGTAAAACATGGCACACTGAACTATTGAGTAGTCATCAGCTTTGCTTTGCCCGACGCTCACAACTTCACGCTCAAGATCTGCAGCAGGCTCGCACCCAAATGGTGCTTCCAGGCGTAATTTTTCGTGCAGCAATGAGGATAATCCTCAAATTACGGACCCAGTCCGTGTAATTGCTACCATCATCTTTCAACTTTGCTTTCTCAAGGAACGCATTAAAATTCAACGGAACAACAAAGACGAGCCATCTATCTACAAGAAACATAGACAAGCAAAATACTATCGGTACTAAGTTCATGATAAATTTAAGTTCAATTAATCATATTAATAAACTCCCACTTAGACAGACATCTCTAGTCATCTAAGTGATCACGTGATCCAAATCAACTAAACCATGTCCGATCATCACGTGAGATGGAGTAGTTTCAATGGTGAACATCACTATGTTGATCATATCTACTATATGATTCACGTTCGACCTTCGGTCTCCGTGTTCCGAGGCCATATCTGTTATATGCTAGGCTCGTCAAGTTTAACTTTGAGTATTCCGCTGCAGCAACTGTTTTGCACCGTTGTAGATGGACGAGAACTTATCACACCCGATCATCACGTGGTGTCCGGGTACTACTGAACTTTGGCAACGGTGCATACTCAGGAGAACACTTCTTGATAATTTTAGTGAGAGATCATCTTATAATGCTACCGTCAAACAAAGCAAGATAAGATGCATAAAGGATAAACATCACATGCAATCAATATAAGTGATATGATATGGTCATCATCATCTTGTGCTTGTGATCTCCATCGCCAAGCACCGTCATGATCACCATCGCCACCGGCGCGACACCTTGATCTCCATCGTAGCATCGTTGTCGTCTCGCCAACTATTGCTTCTACGACTATCGCTACTCCTTAGTGATAAAGTAAAGCAATTACATGGCGCTTGCATTTCATACAATAAGCGACAACCATATGGCTCCTGCCGATTGCCGATAACTCGGTTACAAAACATGATCATCTCATACAATAAAATATAGCATCACGTCTTGACCATATCACATCACAACATGCCCTGCAAAAACAAGTTAGACGTCCTCTACTTTGTTGTTGCAAGTTTTACGTGGCTGCTACGGGCTGAGCAAGAACCGTTCTTACCTCGCATCAAAACCACAACGATATTTCGTCAAATAGACTCCGTTTTAACCTTCTCAAGGACCGGGCGAGCCACTCAGTTCAACTAAAGTGAGAGAGACAGACACCCGCCAGTCACCTTTAAGCAACGAGTGCTCACAGCGGTGAAACCAGTCTCGCGTAAGCGTCTGCGTAATGTCGGTCCGGCCGCTTCATCTCACAATACCGCTGAACCAAAGTATGACATGCTGGTAGGTAGTATGACTTGTATCGCCCACAACTCACTTGTGTTCTACTCGTGCATATGACATCAACGCATAAAACCAGGCTCGGATGCCATCATTGGGGAACGTAGTAATTTCAAAAATTTCCTACGATCACGTAAGACCATGGTGATGGCATAGCAACGAGAGGGAGAGTCGTCCGCCCACGCACTCGTGAGACCGAAAGCGAAGCGTTATAACAACGCTGTTGATGTAGTCGACGCGTCTTCACGATCCGACCGATCCAAGCACCGAACGTCGGCACCTCCGAGTTCTCGCACACGCTCAGCTCGATGACGATCCCGGACTCCGATCCGAGAAAAGTGTCGGGATGAGTTCCACAAGACGACGGTGTGGTGACGATGTTGATGCTCCACGACGCAGGGCTTCGCCTAAGCTCGCGACGATATGACTTCTCCGGCGCAGGCTTCGCTAAGCTCCGACGATATGACCAAGTGGAATATGGTGGAAGGGGCACCGCACACGGCTAAGGAAAGATCCGTAGATCAACTTGTGTGTCATGGGGTGCCCCTGCCCCAGATATAAAGGAGCCAAGGGGGTGCGGCCATCCTTGGGAGGCGCGCCGAGGAGTCCTACTCCCACCGAGTAGGACTCCCCCTCTCCTAGTTGGATTAGGATTGGAGGAGGGAAGAGGAGAAGGGCGCCCCTCTCTCCTGTCCTATTCGGACTAGAGGGGAGGGGCGCGCAGCCCACCTGGCCGCCCTTCCTCTTCTCTCTATGGCCCATTAAGGCCCATAGACCTCCCGGGGTTCCGTAACCTCCTGGTACTCCGAAAATTCGATTTCACTCGGAACACTTCCGATGTCCAAATGTAGGCTTCAATATATCAATCTTTATGTCTCGACCATTTCGAGACTCCTCGTCATGTCCGTGATCACATCCGGACTCAACAACCTTCGTGCATCAATACTTATAAACTCATAATGAACTGTCATCGAACGTTAAGCGTGCGGACCCTACGGGTTCGAGAACTATGTAGACATGACCTAGAACCATTCTCGGTCAATAACCAATAGCGGAACCTGGATGCCCATATTGGTTCCTACATATTCTACTGAAGATCTTTATCGGTCAAACCGCATAACGACATCGTTGTTCCTTTGTCATCGGTATGTTACTTACCCGAGATTCGATCGTCGGTATCCAATACCTAGTTCAATCTCGTTACGGTAAGTCTCTTTACTCGTTCCGTAATACATCATCTCACAACTAACTCATTAGTTGTAATGCTTGCAAGGCTTAAGTGATGTGTATTACCGAGAAGGCCTAGAGATACCTCTCCGACAATCGGAGTGACAAAACCTAATCTCAAATCGCCAACCCAACAAGTACCTTTGGAGACACCTGTAGTACTCCTTTATAATCACCCGATTCGTTGTGACGCTTTGGTAGTACCAAAGTGTTCCTCCGTAAACGGAGTTGCATAATCTCATAGTTATAGGAACATGTATGGGTCATGAAGAAAGCATTAACATACTAAACGATCAAGTGTTAAGCTAACGGAATGGGTCATGTCAATCAGATCATTCAACTAATGATGTGACCTTGTTAATCAAATAACAACTCCTTGTTCATGGTTAGGAAACATAACCATCTTTGATTAACAAGCTAGTCAAGTAGAGGCATACTAGTGACATACTGTTTGTCTATATATTCACACATGTATTATGTTTCCGGTTAATACAATTCTAGCATGAATAATAAACATTTATCATGGTATAAGGAAATAAATAATAACTTTATTATTGCCTCTAGGGCATATTTCCTTCACCCTCCTGGGCACGGTAGAACTCCACAGCGTCTGAGACGCTACGTGGCAGATCTGCAAATGCCCTTGGAGAGCTCCGTATTCGAGTAAGTAAAAGAAACGCCTCCTCCACATGTTTGCTTTGCATAATGAATTTCTTACCCGCTGCTATCTTTTTGGCCTCCTGGATCTCCTGCTGTGCTTTCTCGGCTTCGGCCCTGGCATCTTTCAAATTCACAAGGGCCTTCGCAAGCTCGGCCTCCTTCGCCTTCAGCTCATGCTCCATGGACTCGCACTTCTTGCAGAGGTCCTGGAGCTCCTGCTGTACCTCGCCCACTCTAGCACTTTGCTTTTCGCGCTCCTTACACTCCGAGGCCGCCTTGCTTTCGGCCTCGGACAACGCCTTCTTTAGGGACGCCAATTCGGCGGTGGCCCCTGTTACACGGTCACGACACTTAGGTGTTAGACTCATCAATTCTGCCTATCCTTAAACGCATAAGAGCGGGAATTACTTACCCTTGTTCTCTTCGAGCTGCCCCTTCGTGAGGACGAGCTCTCCCTGCGCCTCCTCCAGGTGCCGCTTCAGTTCGGCAACCTCGGCAGTACGGGCAGCAGCAGCAAGCAGCACAGCCTGCTTATTCACAACAATACTTATTTTTAGACTCCTGCGGATTATAATTGACCCTCTGTTTGGCTTTTCGTTCCGAACACCAAACAGAGTATCAGGGGCTACTACCTATTGGGTGGTAATCTTATACATTTTTATTACTTACCTCAAAGGCCGTCAGGAGGCTTGTGCAGGCTTCGTTAGTCCGCTTTTGGCGGACACGACCTTTTGAATCACCGCACTCATAAGAGTACGGTGCTATTCTTCCATGGAAGCGCCTCGAAGCGCTTCCACCAGACTATCCAGCGCCATTGAGGCGACGGAAGTCCTCGGCACGGGCGGCTCGCCCTCCCTAACGAGGGGCTGCCTGCCCAAGTCCGGAACCGTTGGAGGTTCCGGGGCAGTGTTCGGTCGGGAGTCCGCCTTGTTATGGCTCTCGTCGACGCGATCCGCGGGATCTTGAACCCCGCATGCCCGACATCTGGAATCCCGCCGTGGGGCGTCTCCAGAGTCACCTCCCCCTGCTCTGAGAGCCTGCGGGACAACACCTCCGTGTCATCCGCGTGTGGAGGGGTAGTGGCCGCCGGGAGCAAATTTATCGCCGAATCACTCAGGGACCCGGAGGAGGATTCCTCGGGGTGAGCCCTGGCTGGACTGCATATATGTTCGGCACTATAAGTACAAAAACTATGAAGTAAAACCACGATAGGATGTGGGCACTTACAATCGCACCGGGCGCTTCCCCCGGGGCAGCCACCCCTCCTCGTTGTAAGCGGCCGTGGCGGAATAGTCCGGAAGGGTTACCTTCCCCTTCTTGGACGCCCCAGCCTCCCCCCGGGGCGGTTTTCCTCTTCTCCCCCCTAGTGCGGGGAGGTGGAATTTCTTATTGATTCCCCCCGCCTCTGCGAGAAGAATGTGTCTCGGCGTCATCGGACGACAGAGGAATAACGGCCTTGCGCCGATGGCCTTTTCCGGCCCCCTGGCCCGCTTCGCCGGGCCCCTCATCCTTCTCGGATGGGGCGTCTTCTTCTTCTTCCTCCTCCCCTTCGTGGGAGGAGTCCGCCTCATTGTCTTCGGACGAGGCTTCAGACGCAACCTTACGCCGGAGACCCTTCCAGGTCTCCGGGGCCTTCTTCTCGGCCTTCTTCTCCGGCACCTTGTACGGTGCCGGGACTAGCATCTCCGTCAGGAGAGCATCCACTGTATCTTCCGACAACGGAACTGGACAGTCAATCTGCTCCGCTGTCTTCACATAATCCTGAGGCAAATATATATAAATACTTAAAACTACCCCATGAATGTATTGGAAAAAATTAAACCCGGTGGTGGTCCCAAAACTCACCGGATTCGGGGGCCGCGCTGCATGAAGTCCGCGGTCCTCGGATGTGGGAGGAGGTACTTCGGAGGCCTTGAACAACACTTTCCATGCGCCTTTGTCGTCATGCCGTGAGCTTCGGGCGTCGGTGTTCGGCCGCACGAACTCCCACAGATTTACCGCCGCCTTTGGCGGTAGGATCCGTGAACGAGCATGACCTGGATCACATTGACAAGCTTGATGTTCTTGTCCTTCATGCTTTTGATGCATGTCTTGAGTCCGGCCAGCTCCGTGGAATCGCCCCAGGACAGGCCCTTCTTTTCCCAGGAGGTGAGCCGCATGGGGATTCCGGATCGGAACTCGGGGGCCGCCGCCCAGTTGGCGTCGCGGGGCTCGGTGATGTAGAACCACCCCGATTGCCATCCTTTTACAGTCTCCACAAAGGAGCCGTCCAGCCAGGTGACGTTAGGCATCTTGCCCACCATGGCCCCTCCGCACTCCGCTTGTTGGCCGCGTACTATCTTCGGCTTCACCGAGAAGATTTGCAGCCACAGGCCAAAGTGAGGCCGGATGCGGAGGAAAGCCTCGCAAACGACGATGAACGCCGAGATGTTGAGGACGAAATTCTGGGCTAGATCGTGGAAATCTAGCCCATAGTAGAACATGGGCCCGCGGACGAAGGGATGGAGTGGAAATCCCAGTCCACGGACGAAGTGGGCGACGAACACGACCCTCTCGTGGGGTCCTGGGGTCGGAATGACCTGCCCAGCGTCCGGTAGCCGGAGCGCTATGTCTGCGGCCAAGTATCCGGCCGCCCGAAGATCTGTGATGTGCTTCTCCTCGACGGTGGAAGCCACCCACTTGCCTCCTGCTCCGGTCATGTCTAGCTATGCGGAGGAGACTTGGGCTTGGGCGCTGGAGCTCGAGGAGGCAAGAGTGGGCAGAGAACGAAGGAGGCGTGGGTAAAAATGAGGAAATCTTATCCCTTTATAGAGGCGACGAAAGCGGTGCGCCTCCCCACTTGCCCGTTGGGAATCGCTTGCTTCCCAAGCGCCACGATTAATGATGTGGTGGGATTACCCGTACCCGTATTGATGAGAATCCCGTAATGAGGGGGCACGATCTCTGCTTTGACAAGACGTGTCAAGGAAACCGCCTCGCAATATGCGTTGTGGCTGGTTGTGGAAAGACGGTTTGAATAATGACCTGACCGTAGTGACACGTCGCGTTGCCTAAAAAGTTGTCAGCATATTGCATTTGTGAAACATCATTCTCTCTACGGTGGCATACAAAGATCATCTCGTGGATCCGGACACGGTTTGAGTGTTCGATAATTACCTTGGAGTATTCGGAGAAGGAACCCGCCCTGCAATGCCGAAGACAATACTGCGCGCCGGATTCATCGTCATTGAAGCCTGGTTCAGGGGCTACTGAGGGAGTCCTGGATTAGGGGGTATCCGGACAGTCGGACTGTGTAAAACGTCCGGACTATTGAAGCGTGAAGATACAAGACTCAAGACTTTGGCCCGTGTCCGGATGGGACTTTTCTCGGCGTGGAAGGCAAGCTTGGCGATCCGGATATCATATTTCCTTCCTTGTAACCGACTCCATGTAAACCTTAGCCCTCTCCGGTGCCTATATAAACCTGAGAGGTTGGTCCTTAGAAGGCCGATCACAATTACAATCATACCATCATAGGCTAGCTCTTAGTGTTTAGCCTCTACGATCTCGTGGTAGATTTACTCTTGTACTACCCATATCATCAATATTAATCAAGCAGGAAGTAGGGTTTTACCTACATCGAGAGGGCCCGAACCTGGGTAAATACCTGTGTCCCTTACTTCTTGTTACCATCAGCCTTGACGCACAGATCGGGACCCCCTACCCGAGATCCGCCGGTTTTGACACCGACACACACCTCTTTACTACCGGTTCGTGTCACGAACCGGTACTAAAGGTGCTGGCCGGGCCCCATCCTCTTTGATACTGGTTCGTGGCATGAACCGGTACTAAAGGTTCGCCCCGAACCGGTACTAAAGATCTCCTCCCGCCTAGCCGTTTGAACCGGCACTAATGGACACATTAGTGCCGGCTCAAATGCAAACCGGCACTAATGTGTCTCACATTTGACCCTTTTTTTACTAGTGCATGTGTGCATATTAAGATAATAGAGGTAGTGGAAATAAACTATTTAGGTGCATATGATGCCGGTTGTGTGCCCGTAATTTCCCAAGAACATGCAAAAGATTTGTGTGTCATTGTACTAGAAGCATACGCGCGTTTTGCTGCGCCGTTTTTCTCATTGGTGAGAAATTTACACGTAGCGAAACAACATTGTTGGTTGCAATATCATGTGTCGCACACATGAGGACTGTGATTGCTACGATTTGTTGTGCTATGACGATTCAATATCAATATTTTCAGCCTTCAAGTTTACATTGGCCATGAAATGATTAGGATAATCTTTTGTGTCTCATTTGTCAATGAGTGAGAATTTCCTCACATCGTCTATAAGTAGACTTTTCCAACACATGATCTCAGTGGCATCCTTTACTGCAAAAACTCAGAAAAGCCATTGGTTACATCTATAAGTTCAGAAATTTACATATTCCTGCTGTTCGGAAAGGGAAGGGATCAGAAAACATATGTAAGGTATACATATTCTGCAATGTGACCAACAACTTAACCGACAGATTTTGACTGGCAGAAACAACAAGCAGTATGCCATCCATCAGGTCAATCGCATCCCCATTCTTGCCCTTCACGTGCAAGACAATATCAACACCAACAACATCATTTACATAATTCTTGAGGCTTCCAATGAGATTTGCTTTCCTTTGGCTGCGTAAGAAATGCATGTGCTTGTGAATAAAGACAATAATGGTTTTGTGGAATTTATATCCAAGTAATCAAACATTCAGAGTTGAGGATTTTAAATAACGAAAATCTTCAGAAGGAGGTGGATTAGCAATTGCAATGGCATTACAAGAACCTGAATGGTCAAACTTGTTTCCATGTCAATGGTCAAAGAACACCTTTAGCCATTTACTGAAGTTCTCTAGAATGATTGTATAGGCTCCTCCCAAGCTTGACTTGGTTGTAATTTGCCATCTTCACCAAGAACCTCATATTAACTAAGCGAACTGTAGAAAAATTGATCCATAGTTAGCTAGTGTAATCATTAATTTCCCACTTCATACTAAAAGCTAATGCAATGTACATACAAAACAAATTGAATCGACGAAAACGCCTCACAAAACAAGTGGAGTGATAAGGCAGAACGTCAATGCTTATCATACATTTGCTATCTTGAGAACAAAGCGTGCAAAATGGAAAAAACAAGGAACACTGGTCTTGTATCATCCGGACACTGGCACGTTGGTTGACATAGCAGGATCATTTGTTTTGATATAAAATGATATATATATATATATATATATATATATATATATATATATATATATATATATATATATATATATATATATATATATATGTGTGCAAATATTTAGTTATTCTAACGTTAAATGCATCAGTGACATATATTTAGAGTCTCTGTGACAAATTAAATTCTCATCATTAGGACAGGATTAGCTGCTATGTGTGTATGAAGGCAGGAAAGAAGTCACCTCTCATACCAACTAAAAATAAATCATTGAGATCTTTCTTATATTTTTACATTGAGTTGCAGTCCTCGAAAATATTATGTATCTTCTTACGGATAATGATCATACTTCATATTGCATACAACTCATCGTGACTCCATGATATTGAAGATTCAAAAATATGATAGTGAAATACAGGCTGGCACACATATATGGAGGCGTGTCCAAGGATTCAATATTTTTCAAGGAAAATGGCAACACCAGGTTACTTCTGTACATACCAAAAACTTAATTATAACATATGCAATGCATCACCTATTTTATATATGTTGATGCTAAAATTTAAAATAATATAAACAAAAAACATGGAAGACGTGCCTTAATTATGATTGCTGACAGTGAATATGACACTCAACCTAAAAAACAGTTTTCCAATCTGAAATCTTCTGAGAGCTTCTCTTGTCTAGAACAGAAAACCTACAGTTGGAAAGGGGATTTACGTTTACCATGTTAAAGCCTAGCTGGATACTCTTTTTTTGTTATATAGTCATGTTGTCCTTGGTCAGCTCATTTCATATATGGTGTATACAGACACAAGCATCGTTTCTAACTCTTGCTTACCAAATTTTAAGAAGGAAGGGGTCATCTTACAAGTGTCTTGGTAAGGTTACAGTGGCCAGGAGCTTTGCTCAGCCCCACGCACAGACAGAAAGTAATTTCTTCAATTCATCTACTACGTAGCTTTGGCCGCTAAAAGAAACTAGCCAACACGCTATGAATTAAGTTGAAAAAAGATGGTCATCTCCTTCACCGTTCAGTCACAACTTTCTCTTACAGCAAAAGCTACACTACTCCACCCGATTTTTCTCTGCCCTGCACACTCCTAACAAGTTGCATATGCCAACTCTAGCAACGAAAGTGTTCTTCCGCTCTCAAGCTCAAATGAGCTTGGTGAACAGTAAAATCAAAAACAACTTTTTTTAAAACATTTGATTTTTTATGACAAACATTGATAAAAGTTTTAATTGCTTGCAAAAATTCTTTATGAAATCATATTCTTATAAAGCGTGGCAAAAAAATAACAAAATCTGTGGTTCAAAATGCTTTTGAAAGTAGCATTTTCAAGATATCAAAATTTTTTTTGCCACGCCATCTAGGAATGTGATCCCCTGACGAATTTTTTCAAGCACTTAAAACTTTTGTCAATGTTTGTAAAAAGTCAGATTTTTATTGATATTTTTACTGTTCACCGAGATCATTTAAACTCGTGCTGAGAAACTCTGCGTCCCTCTAGAAAGACAATCTTCCAGGCCCTCTCCTGCTACAGTCCCTACTTTCAGTCATATAGGAGTATCACTTACACACCGTGGAGCATCCTTATGCGACCCAATTAACGAGCGATTACGGACTAAATAAGAAGGGGCGCTTGCAATGGAAAGTATGCAGACAAAAGTTTGAACATCACCAGGCTTTGAGGAAAAGCGGGAGAGAGCTAGATTCCGTGGTTCTAGCTAGCTAGTCGCATCGGTCTTTCATGAAAGTTAAGGGGAGTTTGCTAGCTAGATAGTGGTAGCTCCCTAAGAGCATCTTCAGCCGTTGGCCCTTCAGGGGGCGTTTAAAATCGCCGCCTGAGGGTGATCCGGCGCAAAAAAATGGGCCCTGGGCGAGTTGGCCCCCAGCCGCCGCCCCCAGGGCCGGTCTCAGGTGTGGGGGAAATTTTTTAGAAAAACTTGGGCAGAAATACGCCAATTTTCGGTAAATTTGGGCTTTTATATTCGCAAACTTGAGCTAAAACACGCCGTTACATATAAAAACTAGTTAAAAAAACTTGCTGAAGGCCGAGAAGTCGCCGTCGTCGCCGCCATCGTCGGCCTTCTCCTCCTTGACTCGGGCGCCCCTGCTGGAGCCCTCCCCGGCTAGTGGCGGCGGCGGCGGCGCGTCGTCGTCATGGTCGCTGTCGTCGATGATGACGCCGCCGCCTTCGTCGCGGCCTCGGCAGCGATGCGCGAAGCGCTGCAGGGCGGCGCACTGGCGCTCCCTTGCCATCTTCAGGGAGTCTTGGCGTGCCCATTCAAGGGTCGCGTCGTCGTCGAGCTCGACCTCGCCGTGCTCCGTCTTCACCGGCGCCAGCAGCCCCGGCTCCGGCTTCACCGGCGCGAGACCCGACTCCGTCTTCGGCTTGACGAAACGCGGGGGAGGAGCCGACGAGGAGGCGCGCCGGCCGCCCTCGCTGATGACGATGCCGGCGCAGCGTGTACGCCGGCCGAGCGGCGTCTCCGCCACGGGCTCGGCCTTGACGCCGAGCAGCGATGGATTGCCGGAGGATTGGGAGGAAGAACGCGACGAGGAAGAAGAGGAGGAGGAGCCGAACCTCCTTGGCGCCCATTGCCCGTCGCGTCGGCGATGCGCCGGCGATCGTCCTCGCCGCGAAGTGCGCCAATGGTAGGTTGTTGCCGCCCTCGATGTGCGTTAGCACGCCGTCGAGGGCGGCGAGACGCCCACGGTGGCGCCCTCGCTGTTCTTCGAGCCACCGACCACCGACGCCCGTTGGTGGGCGCCACCGCCGCTTCTTGTTGGCGGCTGAAATCGCCGCCAAGCCGCGGTGTTGTCGCGGCATCTTGGGGAGGGAGAGCTCGGCGTCGGTGAGGGCGCGCGATCTCGACCTCGTCGGCAATCACGATAGCTTGTTGACGGCGTCGGGCAACGGGGAATGGGCACTCCCCATTCTTGAGCCTCCACCCGTCGGCCGGCGCATGTCCGGCGGCGCCGGATGTTCGCCTGAAACATGAGCCAGGACTCCTGTTCGCGGAGCGAACGGCGGCCGAAGCCGTTGACCGCCGCCTCGTCTCCGGGGAAACGCTCGGCCATCGGGGAGGTAAGGGAGAGGGAGGGGCTGGGCGGCGGCGCTCGGGAGAGGGAAGGCTCGGCGGCGCTCGGGAGAGGGAGAGGGAAGGCTCGGCGGCGGCGAGGGCTGGGCTGGTGTGGCCACAGGCGGGCGAGGCCATCGGCTTATATAGCCGCGTCGCGCCTGTGTGTACGCGCGCGAGGGAGGGGAGGCGTCGGCGTGCCGTCCCGTGACGCGCCACCTGTGAGGAATCAATGGCAAGGCTGACCGGCGGCGGCAGCCTTGCCATTGATTCCCTGCAGGAACCGAGGCGTCTGGTGAAGACGAGGCGCGGTGTCGCTGACGCGGCTGGCCCGTGGCTTTTTCGCTCCAAAACCACTCGCCCCGGCGCCCCTAGGCGCCCCCCAGCGTGCCGGGTTTGGTCTGGGTCCGCCGGCGTTGATTTCGGCCCAGGCCGACGAAAATCGGGCTTCTGAAACGCGACTGGGCCGTTTTTTCAGCGCCGGTGCAAAAAAAAAAAAAGCCTAAAAAGGCCTTTCTAGGGCGCGGCTGAAGATGCTCTAACCGCTACTTCTTGGATCCCGATCATGCATTTCGATTTTGTCACCATTTGATTTTTGAGAGATCCAAGAAACCGACAGTGCGTCTGTCATGTGACTGTAGGAGTAGCTCTGAGTGGAATAAATCGATTGAGACTGCCAAGAGCCCAAGAGGAACCAACACTCAATTCGTCATGGAAGATTTTTAACCGGTGGCATGCTGCCATGAATCTTTTCAGTCACAACGATAGTATTGTGGTGTTGGAGGACGTATGAAACGAGAGCAGTACGTAACTCGGTTGGGTGGAAAGTGGATGCACAATCTCGCTATCCAAGTTTTAGCTCGGGTCGAATGCATTAGGCTTTTTAGCTTTTTGTTGATTGACTGAACGTGCCAACCGTATTGCATGTGGCTTACGGAAAGTGTGTGGATGCTAATTGCCGTGTTTGCACTCATCGCATCGATTCAGTGCTCTTTTTGGAACACGGTACAATGCACAAATCCACATATACACATACACACACTCATTCATATGGACGCACACATACTCTACCTCTAAGAGCACCTTCAAGATAGCGAGTCAACACAACACTTTGAAATTGATGAAGTAACCATAGATGGCTTCGTAGTCAATAGAAATGTGTCCTACTAAACGACATCGTCAAAAAATCTGGAATAAATCCAGAAAAATGCAATCAGTGCCAAGTCTAGGCTTGAATCCTGATGGGTTGTTTCCATCACAAGAAACCTAACCGTCTGATCTACGCTCACCAGCTAAGCTATGTTTTGCCATAACCTGGTGCTCAAATTGCGTCATGTTTTTTATTTAGAATATTTTTTTGTTTCTAAACCCGCGTCATGTGCACACAAAAAATGGGAGATCTCAAGAAGATTTATCTGGCTCAATTAACTGACTGAAGAGTGACAATATGGCATTGCTCTTTTTAAGCCCTTGAATTAACAAATAAGCCTAATGCAAGGAATATTTTAGGTCATGTATGTAGTAGTGTGACCGCGGATGCTATGTCTCACTTATAGCAAGACTGACATCTGTCTAGCTGAAGCTTTTCTTGCATAGCGCGCTCTGTTGGGCGGGCTCGCCCAATAGTGTTTTACTCGTTTTGTTTGTCCGTCGGTTGCTCAGTGATATGTTCGTTCGTTTTTTCGTTTTCTTTTGTTTTTGTTTGGTTTTCTTCTTTCTTCTTCGGTTTTCTTTGGGGTATTCTTCGTCATTATAATTTAGTTATCTTCTTTGCTTTCTCTCTTGTTTCTTTCATCAGTTTTCATCGGTTTTCTTTTCTGTCTACTCTTTTGTTTTTTCTTGATTTTTTCTAGATTGTTCCAATACTTCCTTTTTTTCTTGATTTCCCACAATCTCATTGCTGAGCAATTAAAAAAGAAAGTCTCTGGAATAATCTAGTATGGTGGCCGCTGCCGCCTGCCGGCGCCGTCCATCCACATAACTCCGCCCAGTCCGACCATCAGTCACCACCACGCTCCACTCCTTCTCACCTTATCTCTCATCTTTCTCAAGATACCTTTTTTTTGTGAAATTCTCGAGATACTATTTTTCCAATAAATTTTTTAAGATATCATTTTTCCGATAAAATTTTCGAGATATCATTAGTTTTTACACATAGGATTACTCCTGCATGGGTCAATCGCAACAGGTATTTTATAAAAAAATACATCTTGATGTTCCATGCAATGCACGAGCATCTTACTAGTGTACTAGAACTTGTCAACATGTGTGTATGTTCATGTGCAAACAACATGTGTGGATACATTGATGCATACGCATGCATGTACAGCCACCGTACATGGGCCTGGTTCTTGCCTCTACGTGTGATGCATGTACCGCCACTGTCATGTGGGGCTACCTCGGACGGGCGTTGGGAATGTATGGTGTGTTCCCACCCTTCGTGTGCTCCCTGTGCTCCACACATTTTAAAATATTTTTAAAATTTTGAAAAAAAAAATCTAGCACATTCACACAACATCAGTGCATGCTGCCACAAAATTTCAAATCAATAGCGTTGCTCAAGATACAAAAATGACAAAATTGACATCAATTTGTTAATAGGCCAAATCTAAAGCCCAACTTATGTTATGTACTATTTACTGTGGAATTTGTCATTTATGTTTCTCGAACTATATTTCGAATTTTGATTTCAAATTTTGTGACAACACACGTTGATGTTGTATGAATGTGCTAATTTTTTTCAGATTTTTTTGAACATTTAAAAATGTGCTACCGACTTTGGAGCACTGGGAGCACCCTAGGGGTGGGAGCACCAGATATTCTCCTGACGGACGTTTACTACATCCCCGATTCGGCCAGACAGTTGCCGCCTAATTCATCGATTGCCTTCAATAAATAGCTAGAGATTATTAGGGTCGTTGGACTTGGTTTTTGTTTAGAGAGAAGTTTAGCTATTACTCCTTCAAAAATAATAGCTATTGCTACTTTTATTGGTTTTCGCTTGTAACGACTAGTGCGACCGTCATGACATCCTATCGAAACCCCAACTTTTGCCTCGTGAGATTTATTTCATATAGCATATTCGCAATTTCAGATTGCTTGGCTATTATTTTCTTGAATGTTATTTGATTTGCTTGCTGAAAAATTCCTTCATGGATAGATCGATCGCGTCGTTGGCTCGATCGATAATATGGTGGAGTTGGTTCAGTAATTGTCATGGATATCAGGCGTGTGCAATTCTACCTTTACGACCGGTAGTCGGATCATGAGGGTCAAATCCTCAAAAAAAAATCGTAGTGATCACTCTCTCATCGAAAGATAGGGACCTCAGTTCGCATCAAAACATTTTTTTTCAGATGCTTGATTAACAAATTTTGAATACATGGTAAAAAATCAAGACACATGTTTTAATAGTTTTCAAATGCTTGATTAACATTTTCAAATACAAGATTAGCATTTTTAATACATGGTTAACATTTTTTCTATATACATTGTAAGATTTTCAAATGCTTGATTAGCACTATTCATATTTAAGATTGACAATTTTTCTATACACATTTTTTAAATACATGGTCAACACTTTTCTATACAAACTTAACATTTTCAAATGCTTGATGCATATTTTTCAAATACTTGTTTAATATTTTTCAAATGTTTTATTTACGTTTTTTAATAAATTATTAACTTTTACTCACATATTGAATACTTTTCGTATACACAAACATTTACTTAATACCCATTTAACATTTTTCAAATACTTGGTTAATAGTTTTTTATAATTTTTATTTAAAGTATTTTTATAATATAGTAGTATTTATTTTGATTATTTGTAAGTGTAAGGAAGTAAAAGTAAAAAACGAAAATAAAAAACGTAGAAAAAAACGGTGCCATAGCCTCCCGCACGCCTGGTCTGGCCCATTTAGATAGGAGGCTGACGCTAGAGCACGCTAGGTCTCGTTATAAACGAGACATAAAGCGTCCCGTAGTGTGACACTTTGAAGGATTCGGCACTCCGGTGCATGTAGTTGCCAACGGTCTTTCATTTTGTAAGGGGTTGCTCCAGATTTCTAATAGGTTTATTTATTCACAGTTTTCAAACAAAACGTTCAGAAATCTTTTTTAGAAATCGCAAATTATAAAAATGATCCCTTATTTTTAAAGGAACACTTACATAAAATTGAAAAAATTCGAACAACCACTCACATTTAATTAAATGTTTTTGAAAATATTTTTATATGGTTTGTAAACATTTATTAAAACTTTTTTGAAGCATTGTTGAAATGTTTGAAATTTTCTTGAAAGTAATTTTTAAGAAAATTCTAGACGACCTTTTATAAAAGTAATGCAAATGCTTGAACGTGTTCTATAAAATGCAATGATTTCTAAAATTCAGTGAACATTTTACAGAAAACACAAATTTTAAAACATAGAGAATAAATTTTGACCAGGAACAAAAAATAAAAGAATAAAACTAGGAAAAGCCAGTAAATTTTTTGTCAAAAAAAGCAGATAGGATAAACGTTCCTAAAACCAGGAAACCAAATCTAGAACCTTGCCAAAACCGGAATCCGGCACGGCCTTACTAGCTAGAGTAGGCCCAGTAGCTTGTGGGTTAATTCTTGAACATTTCAAAAAACTATTTGCATGACGGAGGTTGGTCGCAACTTTAAAACACGGACTACACCAAGTCGGGTATCTGGGTCGATGCGATGAGTGCAAACACTTTTCTAAATATACCAAGTCAAGTATCCTGGTAGGTGCGAAGAAAATAGAGAAACTAAAAAACATGACACATGTGGAGCGTCGGGTATGAATGCAAACACAACAATTCGCATCCGTAATTGTCCTAGAAAGAAAAGTCAGTCGGCTATGGCTAAGCTTAACCGGAGCGGTGGGCATAGCTTAAATTAAGTTGTTGCAATGGTCGTCTTCTTCAGGTCTTTTTTCCATGAGCTTGATGTAAATGGTTTTTCTTCATCTTTGTTGAGCAATAATGGTCATC
The DNA here is from genome assembly GCA_021605205.1 of Aegilops longissima. NCBI lineage: Eukaryota > Viridiplantae > Streptophyta > Magnoliopsida > Poales > Poaceae > Aegilops > Aegilops longissima. The sequence goes on along the minus strand of CM038679.1, from coordinate 117,194,438 downwards.
GAATTCGTCTTCAAGCTCTTATCCAACAACACAAGATTACGTCGGTCCATGAGTGCATCCTCACCATCAAGCCTTGAAGGAAGTGTACTCCAAGCATGCTATCCAACAAGGTTAGCCAAGTCAATAAGGCTCCACCCTTCTTTGGAAGGGCCAATCTCATAGCCCGGGGAATTACAGTTGTTTGGAGGCAAATCTTGTTCCTCAAGCATGAAGTTGTCGCCAATACATGAACGCGAGCTACACAAGTTCTTAATCGGGGTCTTATGGTGCATGGGGTCATACTCTATGCTCTAAGTGCTTCACTCAAAGACAACACTCTAATTAAGAGTATGTAATCACCAACAATTAAGAGGCTATCTAAAACCCAAAATTGTGCTTTCGCATGACTATGTAAATCATAATGGTGGTGATGAATCTTAAACCCCTAGGAATGCCTTCATTGCTCAAGCACCCTCTCATTTAACCTAGCCATTTTTATTACTGTCCTACCTTCTTGTTCGTAGTTTAGTTAAACCCCCTATTTATCACTTTTCTAGCAACCAGTAGGATAGACTATTTCTAAACTCCGGTTTTGGGTGCCAACGTAGCTGCGTATGTGACAACGTAGTTTTGCGCTGCTGGTAGTTGCCTTCCATTAGCTCTTCGGTGGGAACAATTGAAGGAAATATGCCCTAGAGGCAATAATAAAGTTGTTATTTATATTTCCTTATATCATGATAAATGTTTATTATTCATGCTAGAATTGTATTAACCGGAAAAATTAGTACATGTGTGAATACATAGACAAACAGATTGTCGCTAGTATGCCTCTACTTGACTAGCTCGTTAATCAAAGATGGTTAAGTTTCCTAACCATAGACATGTGTTGTCATTTGATGAACGTGATCACATCATTAGAGAATGATGTGATGGACAAGATCCATCCGTTAGCTTAGCATAATGATCGTTTAGTTTTATTGCTATTGCTTTCTTCATAACTTATACATATTCCTCTGACTATGAGATTATGCAACTCCCGAATACAGAGGAACACTTTGTGTGCTATCAAACGTCACAATGTAACTGGGTGATTATAAAGATGCTCTACAGGTGTCTCCAATGGTGTTTGTTGAATTGGCATAGATCGCGATTAGGATTTATCACTCCGAGTATCGGAGAGGTATCTCTGGGCCCTCTCGGTAATGCACATCACTATAAGCCTTGCAAACAATGTGACTAATGAGTTAGTTACAGGATGATGCATTACGGAACGAGTAAAGAGACTTGTCGGTAACGAGATTGAACTAGGTATGATGATACCGACGATTGAATCTCGGGCAAGTAACATACCGATGCAAAGGGAATAACGTATGTTGTTATGCGGTTTGACCGATAAAGATCTTCGTAGAATATGTAGGAGCCAATATGAGCATCCAGGTTCCGCTATTGGTTATTGACCAGAGATGTGCCTCGGTCATGTCTACATAGTTCTCGAACCTGTAGGTTCTGCATGCTTAACATTCAATGACGATTTGTATTATGAGTTATGTGATTTGATGACCGAAGTTAGTTCGGAGTCCCGGATGAGATCATGGACATGACAAGGAGTCTCGAAATGGCGAGAGGTAAAGATTTATATATTGGACGAAGGTATTCAGACACCGGAATGGTTTCAGGACGTTTCAGATATTTATCGGGGAACGGAGGGGTTACAGGAACCCCTCCGTTCTGTCTCGTTGTTATGCATTTCCTAGATAGATCTTGCGTGATCGTAGGAAATTTTTTGTAATACCGCGTTCCCCAACAGTGGCATCTGAGCCAGGTCTATGTGTAGATGTTATATGCACGAGTAGAACACAAAGAGTTTTGGGCGGTAATAGTCATACTGCTTACCACCAACGTCTTACTTTGATTCAGCGGTATTTTGGATGAAGCGGCCCGGACCGACATTACATGACCACGTTCAAGAAACTGGTTCTACCAACGTGCTTCGCACACAGGTGGCTAGCGAGTGTCTGTTTCTCCAACTTTAGTTGAATCGAGTTTGATTACAGCCCGTCCTTGTTGAAGGTTAAAACAACACACTTGAAAAAAAATCCTTGTGGTTTTGATGCGTAGGTAAGAACAGTTCTTGCTAGAAGCCCCACTACAACAGGAACCCCCCTACAGCAACGCATCGGTGTGTTGTTTTATGTCCGTATAAGTGTTGCACTGGTCTACACCAACGGATTAATATGTGTTGCCATTGGTGGCGTTGCAAGGGTCTACAACAACGTATATACATCGTTGGTAAACAACGTCTTGAAACGTTGCTATCTAGCAACGTATAGGGCTACAGTCTAACAACACTACATATGCATTGCTCGTCACCGTGCACAAAGGCTTTTCAAATGGATATCCAACCCAATCTAAGCCAATATGGGTTGGGCTTTTCTAATGGGCATATATATAATATTGCCATCCAGCCCAATATGGGTTGACCAGTCAAGATTTCTATTAGGCCGTTACCATCTCTGCTATTTTCTGTTGGAAAAATCTCTACATTTATTAGCTGGCTCAATTCCATAGAGGCTACTTTTTCCATTGATAAAGTCAATTACCCAACACAGGGTATTTTCACATCACATGACAAATAATTACTCTATAAATATCAATGCCAATTCCACATCACGTTTCATAGTTCACATTCCCCATAAGCCAAAAAAACACAAGCTATATATCAACCTGATACAACATGTAGCATGAACATACATTAAGAAATATATTAACAAATGAGTGTTCTCTTGACTCTCAAACACAATTGTATAGCTCTCCTCTTCAAAGTTACATTTGCAGGAGGCCCTTTCTCATGGCATCTTGAAGGCAGCTGGGGTTGCTTTTGTCTTTATTTGTCCATCCCAACTTCTTGAAAGATGAGCTGCATATCATACCATCAAAAGAATATGGCTAGAATCTGCAACAAAGATTATAACATATCAGTAACCATGCGTTACAGTAATATATCTACCATTGCAACAAAATTCCGAGTTTAGAATCAACCATGTTCTCCTTACTGTAGCTTATATAAATATTACCTAACAAAACACTACTTTTCATAATGTTCATGATGACATTTTACATATGCTGATAAGAGAACCATATCCAAATGATAATGATAAATAAAGCTAGTGGCTCGAGATATCACTTTATCAGCTAATCAGAACAAAAGAATCCATGATCTTCCTCACAAAAACCACCAAGATCATTACCATCAGGGATCTGCTTGTCAAATCAGGCACCAATTTTCGAACACTCATTTGTTCAAAAGCAAGCATCACTCTGCCTCGATAACCATAGCTTGCCCCCCTCCCCCAAAGACCAACCAAAAGATTTATAAACATGTATATGTTCAGAATATGGTCATCATGACAGAAAGGCAGTCTATGTTTTGTCCGAACTCTAATACACACACATATAGTCAAGACAACAAATTCATTATTGTTGCAAATGAGGTGATCATTGTTGATTGAGTTCTACAATGAATTCTGCCATCGTCGTAGTTTTCGCTGTAATTTACTCTTCCCTTGTCCTTGCACTCTCAATATTGTGTGATTTATTATGTGATCTTGTCACAGGTTTTTTTTGCTGTCTCTGGAGATAACAACTCATGCTCGATAATCTGCAGTTGTATCAATGGCGCCTTTGTCATGTATAATGCAGTGTTGCTACTGTAGTAACTAATCAGTTCGTAACCTTCCCGCAAAAAAAATCAGTTCATAACATGTTAGCTCTGAATGGTGATCCAAAGCTACTACTTGAAAATATGCTAAACTAGACATGTATACATTTAGAAATCAACCAGATTAGTTGGGGATTCCCTCGTGGGTTGGGTAGCATAGTTGGAAGAATAATATATATTTCGAAACTTGCATTTGCCATTGCGAAATTAATCAAATATGCATGCACCTTGTCCCTAGCTAGGATTTGACACACAGAAATCAATCAGACAGACTAGCTAGAGACTACAACATATACTTGTGGAGAAGAACTACTACTTATTAGTACCTGGTGAGTATCCTAAGAGTACAAGAATTTAGCCATCTCACAGGAGTGGAACTGCAATAGTAATTTTTAAAATATCCTGAGCGGTTCCTCTGGCTAAATTTGGATGACCTTTGATGAAGCTAGCATTATGGATCTCACACCTCATTTACCCCGCGAAGGAGAACAGAGCAGATTAGATCACATAAAATGGTTAGTGAACTAAAAGCTTGCTTGGAATCAGTAGTTGAGTACTAATTAGTTGCTACTTTAGTAGACGACAGTACTGCCGCAGGGGATGCCATTAGTAGTAGTTGAGTTGGCACTTAAGCAGATCCATGAAGTTAGCAGAAGTATGAGGATGCTAGGTATGGACGAGGAAATTGCATATCAGTGTGGAGCAGTTAAAAAAGGTGAGTTAGCCTAAAAAAGTTAACAAAGGTGAGTTCAAAATCCATTGGTGAATTAGTTTAAGTTGTTAGCAAGCAATCAAACAAGCGGGCGACGGGGGGAGTAAGCATCTGGACTACTGCGGGTTGAGCCATACAACGGCCTTGTGCACGTACCATGCTAGCGGTGCTGCCGCGGCGGGAAATAGGTGAAGCGACTGAGGCATTGACGAGGTGGAGATATCTGAGGTGAATGGATGTGCCACGAGCGGGGCTGCTGGCCGGAGACCATTGAGGAGGCGATGCAGATGGAGCCCGAACTTACGCCGTCCCACATCGGAGGTGGCCCAGCGCCGTGGACCTTGCCGTTGCCGCATGACCCAGGAGAAAGGAGGGGGATGGATGAGAACGACGGAGGCAGTGAGGGTATGCGACCGACTTCCCCACGGTGCTCCTCTTTGTCTCGGCGGCGCAAGGTAAACGAGCGGCGAGAGAATGACGGGGAGGGGTTAACAGAATGGAGAGGAAAAACACAGGAGAGGCTAGATCCGGCGTGGAGGCGAGCTGTGAAGGCGCGAGCAGCGTCGGGTCAGATGAGAGCGGGGCACTAGTATAGGGGGCGGTTGCAGCGAGAGAGCCGCTGGCATAGCGGAGGCGTTGCGGTAGTGGGTTTGAGGGAGATAAAATTTCTTTTAGAGCTAGAGTAGTAATATATGGTCACCTGAAATTTCGTAGATCCCGCCACGCACGTCCAAAAACATCTCGCATCGTGCGCTCATTTTTTACATATATTGCATGATGTTTTTCTCTGTTTGGTTGCCACATTACATTATTATTAGTTTTGACTAATCTAGTTGGTTCGAAAATTCTTAGATATACCACTTACTTTGTTCATCTCATAAAATTTAACAAAATACTGTCCGTATAAGACGTTTTTTTAAGTTTTGAAGTACTAAACCGTCTTATATTGAGATATAGAGGACATAAATATTTAGGGTATCTTCAAAGCGGACCCTTCAAATGCACAACCGAACCATGATGTCCCGATGTAATTTTTCATCTAATATGAACCCCTATTTGTATGTGGGCACGTGGGCATGTCCATTTTCCGCAAAGCGGGAGGTTTGTGGGCGTCCAGGCTGATGCCACATACGCGTCTGACACCCCGGTCTTACCGAAAAATAATTCTGGTGCCCTTGCCCTCTCACACGCAACCGTCCTCCGCTAGTCATGCCACATTCATGATGGACCAGCGCGGACACGACCTGCCACTGGAGCCGGAATTGAAGTGGCATGACAGCCGAGAGCGCCGCCCGTGTCGCGTCCCTGTCTCCGCGCATGTTGGCGGAGGAACGTGATCACACAGGGCGACGAGACGACTATCTAACGCATTGAAGTCGGCTGCCCGTCCATCCGCCCACCGACATTAAACTGTCGCGGAGATAGGGAAACCCACTCCGATCGCCCACATTGAAACAACACGCTGCACGCGATCGTGCACTCCAAGATCGCTTTTGTTCCTCCTTTGTGCACCACCTCTGCCATGATGGCGAGCCCTAGCGCGTTGTGGGAGACTCTCTCGACGGAGCAGAAGTACGAGTTAGCTGGTCTTGCGGCCGGCTTGCCGGCGAGTTCGTCTGAGGTGAGCGACAATGACCCTACGATGGAGAAGGCGTCCGGCGATGAGCCGGTGCCCGTGCCGATGCCGGTCGATGTCGCCTTCACCATGGAGTAGGCGTAGTGCACACTTCAGCATCGTCATGGCGAAGGAGCAGCTGGCGCCACCGGTGTTGGCGTTTCGGCTAGCGCAGGAGGACCTATGCTACAAACCTCACCCTCCTCATGCATCACCGGTTGGTGGAGGGCCAAATGTATAGTGAGTTCGTGAATGAGGAGGCCGTGGTGGATGATTACCTTTGCCGCCACCACCATGTGCCATTGCCGCCACCACCATGTCTATGTCACCAAGGAACCAACACCCAAGGGAAAGTGATGACATACTAGAACTAATCTCTACTCTTATAAAAAAACAGAGTTGGTGATGATAGTGTGCCTGCCATCCTGCAATATAGGCTGTCCGATCTATATCTGACGGATAGGAAAGAAACTATGACAATTTTGCAAAAAGATACCCGCACCCCTCTCTAAATTTGCAAGTAAGGCATTCCCTCTTTCATCCTTATCTTCCACAAGATAAACTAGTCATATAAATGCATCTTGATATTCCATGCAACGCACAGGCATCTTGCTAGTAAAAGAGGAAAGGGAGGGGTCACCACTCCTCAAGCCAACGACGAGGTCGTTGGACCATGTAACATCCCAAATTTTCAATTTGGAATGTTATACATAGAGCATCATTGCATATCATATTTTTGTTGCATTTTTGCTCGATCCTAGAAATTCTACACAACTCAAGGACCCACGGAGAGAGTTGGGGATTTCGTTATTTTCATATTTGAGTTTTCTCAAATTTTGAAAACAGGATCATTTGATTTTAATTATTTTATCTTCAATTATTTCTACTATCAAAATATGAAAGAGAGAATAAAATGACTCTCCCAAAATAAAGAAATAATGAAGATTTAATAATAAAATCGAATAAGATTTTATTTTGGAGTTTTTCGCCTTTTTATTTGAATTTAGGAAAAATGCGCGTTTTTCAAAATTGCATTTAGGCCCCAAATAAATGTTCATCTTGTCCGGCTTGATTTTAGAAGCCGCGAAAAATTTATTTCGGGATTTTTGGAGTCTGTTTGGTATTTCTTTTCATTTTTCTTCTGCGCGGAATTATTAAAAAAAACGCGCAACCGACCTTGGGCCATGCCCGAGCGGGATTCCGCTCGGGGGGCACTTATATAAAGTGCCGCCCCGGCGCCCCCAGCCCACCCGAGCCGCCCTTAAGCCCACCCGCCGGCCACCCCCCAAACCTAACCTAACCTAACCCTAACCCTAACCCTAGCTACCATTGCCGCCGCCGCCGCCGCCGCCGACACCGCCGCCTCGCGAGCCGCCCGCCACCGAGGTTCGCCGCTGCCTCGTTTTCCGCGCCATTTTTTTTCATAAAAACGATAGGTTTTTTTAGTTTTTCTTTGGTTTATTTTCGGTTTTTTTAGTTTCGGTTTTTTTCGGTTCGGTTAAATAGCGAACGTTCGTTCGTTTGTTCTTTTTGACGAACGCGTTCGTCAGATTAGTTTAGTTAACGAACATCCGTTCGTTAACCTGTTCGTCGTTTTTCTTTTTCTCGGATTTAATTCGCGATTTTTCTGATCGTGATTCCTGATCCGATTTTCGTTTTAGTATAACTTTTCGCTCGTTTATCGGAATCAGGCGATTCAAGCGCCTGGAGTTTCGTCTCAAAACCCTCTTTCCGAATAACCTACTTCAACAAGTTTTCTCTACTGTAAAATTTGACTTAGATCCAGATTAGCAAAACGGAGCTGTTTTCTTCCGCCGTTTGACTTTCGTTGCTTCGTTTGATTTGATTCTTTTTGCAAACCGGAGTTCTTAAGTTGAACTATCTAGTTAGATCTTCTATTTGAGTTTTAACTGTGCATTAGATGAGTACTTATTGTATGCTTGTTTGTTTGACTGCGATAGAATACCGGAGTCTTGCCGCTTTGTTACTTGAGTCTCTAGGTTTCATGGATCATCAGCAAGGCAAGTAACACTTTGATCATACCTTTTCTACTACCCAGTTTTATACATTAGATCTATCCTCAAACATTGCATGATTAGGATCTAATTAAATTGTGGGATGGGAAGTAGATTGAGGTAGTACCTATTACCTATTTTTTTTATCAAACCCTTGGGAGTTACTTCTACGTTTGCTTATTATGCTATGCTATGCTAGTAGACGTGGATTGGGTGAGTGTATTCCATGACAGATGTGAGATTCTTAAATTAATGGTTTATTTAAGGTGGCAACTTAAACACACATCTGGGTGGATTGAGGCACCTGGTTTCTATCGAGATTTGCTGTATTTCTTCTGGACCGCCACCTGTGCTCAAAGGGATCATGAGATTATTCATGCTAGAAACTTCCGTGTCCAGCCACATGCTACTATGGGCTCTAGCATAGTTGACTAAGTTGTGTGAACTCTTACGGGTGGACTAGCTGATGTAGGGGTTGTAGGTTGGTACGGTCTACCCACATGTAAGGTGCTAGCGCTTCTGAAACACTATGTCTCGGTCATCCGTTTCTCAAACACCATGTAGTGCGAGAAATCAAACGGAGGAGATCGAGTCTTGTGGGGAAAAGTGCACAAACCTCTGCAGAGTGTATAAACTAATCATGGTTAGCCGTGTCCCCGTTTATGGACATCTTGAGTATCTAGTACTTGGATTATCATGTGAATCTCATCATGTTACTTTAAATAATATTGTTGGGTTGTTAATGAGTACTTTTAATTGGGATTGAGAATGCTGTCAACCATTCTCAATGTTTCACAAACACCATGATTGTTAAATAAATTTATTCCTTTGCAGTAGGGAAAAATTGGCTTTACGCAAAACTGTGACCATAGAGCTTTCCACCAGCCATATATGCATGCAGTATAGGCTTATTCTTCCATTATTCTCTATGTGTTACTTTGCCAGCATATTCCATGTGCTGACTCGTTTTCGGGCTGCAACGTTTTATGTTGCAGACTTTTCAGACGACGAGTATGGTGTTTAGGTCATGGTTCTATACTCAGTGATGCCGTTGGAGTTGATGGACTCTCTTATTCTTCCAAGCCTTCCGCTGTTATCGTTATTAGATGGCCTTAAGCCATATTTACTTTATTAAGTTCTCTCTTGAGACATTCGATTGTAATAAGTGTGCGATTGCTACTCTGTTATAAATCCTTCGAGTACTGTATGGTGTAAGCATTCTTGATCCGAGGATGACACGAGCACGAGATCGATTGTTTGAGGTCCAGTCGCTCTGAGACCAACGAAAGGAAAGGCACCGAGACAGTGACAAGGAACGCTAGGCTTTTTGCATGTTTTTCTTGTTTTTTATTTAGAATATTTTTATATATGATTTTTTAAAAATATACAATGAACTTTTTCTAATTGCGCAATAACATTTTTCGATATGTGATGAACATTTATAAAACAGGATAAATTTTTGAAATATATATTAAACATTTTAAATACTCGATGAACATTTTGAAATACACAACGAACACGTTTAAAATACATGATGTACTTTTTCTCTCTCATATATCGTATTTTCCTTTGAAATATGTGAGTGTGTTTTAAAATACATGATGAATAAATTTTGAATACACAATAAATATTTTTAAAATTAGCTATGACTTTTTGGTAATACATGATGAACATTATTCAAATATCGATGAACAATTTCTAAATACATGATATGTTTTCATGAAATAGAGCATGTATAATTTTCAAATACACAATGAAAATTTATAGAATACATGATAAACATTATTTTAAATGCACGATGAACATTCTGAAAATACACGAAGGTTTCATTTCCAAAAAAATAAAAAATTCCATATGGAGTGATAGTTTTAGTTTCAGCACTTTGTAACGATAGTTAGACCGTTGTATGCCTTTGTTTGAATTGATTGGAGTGATATTGTGTGATTTGTATCATGTGCATATGGGTAGTGTTTCTCTCTAGACCTCATTCTATTCTAAATTCTCGTCTTTTCTATAAACCCTCAGATGCCTCTGAGACGCGACCCCGGATTTGTTTTCCCGCCGGAGATCACTCAGTTGATTCAGCAGCAGAATGCCTTGATTCAATCATTGGTACAGAACTAAGGCAACAACAACAACAACAACAACAACAACAACAACAACAACAACAACAACAACAACAACAACAACAACAACAACAACAACAACAACAACAACAACAACAACAACAACAACAACAACAACAACAACAACAACAACAACAACAACAACAACAACAACAACAACAACAACAACAACAACAACAACTTTGCCACAACCACTGTTGACCATTTGACCCATTTCTTAAGGCTGAACCGCGGTGTTTTCCAAAGAGCACCGAGCCAATAGTAGCAGATGATTGGCTCCATAAGATAGGGAGGAGTTGACCACTGCGGGATGTCAGATGGATGGAAAAGGTGAAATTTGCCACACATCAGCTCGAAGGACCCGCAGCAGATGGTGGGAGAATTTTACACCACTTACCTCAGAGACACCATCACATGGGATCGATTTCAACAAGCTTTCTGTCGCCCATGTTTCAGCAGGAGCTATGGCCATGAAGAAGCGTGAGTTTCAGAACTTGCGCCAAGGAGGACGGACAGTTGGCGAGATGTGGATGATTTGATGAAGTTAGCACGTTATGCCCCGGATAGACGCTACTGGGCGGACGCACTAAGCGGAGAAGTTTCTAGAAGGACTGAATGATGAGCTAAGCATGCGTTGATGGTAGCCACCTTCAATAACTACCAGAGTTAGTAGATCGTGCTCTTATGATTGAAGGAAGCAGCAGCAGATTGACAATCGCAAGAGAAAGTATGTGTCGGGGAGGCTCGATCGTGCCCCACGAGCACCTATGGGACCCGGGTCCCTTGTGGTTCGGAGGGCGCGAGATTGCACAAAGGCGGATTGAGGCGATGCACACGGGGGTTTACCCAGCTTGGAGCTCTCCGGAGAGATAATACTCCTCTGCTGCTTTGTGGATTTTCTTGTGTTCTTGCTAGGAGCAATGCGGCTACAAAACCTAGCACGAATGTGATGAACTAAGTCGGAGCTAGACCGAACTAGCCGAACCCCTTCTCGTTGCCCTCGGGCCTCCTTTTATAGGCACAAGGGGTTACCACATGTGGCAAGTAGACAAGGTTACAATGGTAAAACCTGGGTTGGTACACGCTTTATACGGTGTACAATAATCTATACCTAACTCGACGGCAAGGGACAAGAGTCATCAATGCCCATCTCGATCGCCCGAGCAAATGTAACAGGGGACCGTTAAGTGCGCCTCCGTCCGTCACGATGGTAGCTTGTCGGCGTCGTCATCGCTACTCCCGGCTGGCTGCACAGCCCGTCGACACGCGTGCTTGGGAGAGCCCGTGGTGACACGTTGGCGGGTGAGCTGGAGCGGAGATGAAGAGAGGTCGCCCGCCCGACAAGCGCCTTGCCACAAGGGAACCTTGTCGCGCAGGGGTTCAGCGCCGCCAAGCCTTCCCAAAGAAGCTCCTCTTGCGGGGCCTCGTTTCCTCTGCATACAGGTGGCCTTCCCGGCAAGCTCCTCTTGCCGGGGTCTTGACTACTTTGCTCTTGAATGGCTCCGAGGGAGCTACTGAGGATCTTGGCGGCCATCAGGCCGGCCCGGCCGCGGGGCGCTGCAACTGTCCGTGCACGAGTTCGGGGTACTAGGGTACCCCTACTCTAGTACACCGACAGAGCCCCGGCTCTGGGCCACACGGCGCCAAGCTCATTGGGCCAGCCCAAAACAAGGCACGGGCGCGCGTGGTCTTGACTACGCCGTTACTCGCTTGGACCCACCACGTCTCCCACGAGCGACACGCGTCGGACGTGGCGTCGTGGGGAGATCGTGGGGCTTTCTTTAATGGGAAAAATCGGGCGCCCGTCCCTCTCCCTTTATAAGCGGGAAACCGGGCGGGGCGCCCACTTGCCCTTGCTTGTCACATCGAAAACCCCGTCGCTTTCCCTTCCTTCTCGAGCCCACGAGAGCGGCGCTCCGCCCCTCCATCGCCACGGTGCCACCCACGCCGTCGGCTTCCTTATCCACGACTCCCTATGGCTCAAGGCCGATAAGGGAAGGCGTAAAATCCGCCCGGCGCAGCTGCTCATGGCGCCTGCGGAAAGAGCGGGCTCTCTTGACCCCCCTTTCGGCAGGAAGGAGCTGCGGATATGTACTACCTCTTCGGTCGACGGTGACCGGGCGCATCCAGCGCCACGAGGTCATCTCCGCCGCCACATCTGCCAAGGTCTCCTTGGTACCCTTCTTCGCGATTTTCTTACAGTGCGGGCTCTGCCTCCCTTTTCTGAATTTTTCGTGATGTCATGAACACCTATGGCCTCCGCCTTCTTGACTTCACCCCCAACGCCGTCCTCACCTTGGCTGTTTTCGCGCATCTTTGCGAGAACTTTGTCGGGGTCCACCCAAATGTCGCCCTCTTCCGCCATTACTTCTCATCCCGTGTAGAGAGAGGAGAGCCGCTTGCCGGAGGAATTACATGGACCTCTAGGATCGGCAAGAAGGAAGCGTACCTTGACGGAGAGTTACGCAGCAAGTGGGAGGAGGAGGCTGACTGGTGCTGGATCTTAGAGGAGGAGCCACAGCCCTTCTTGCCTGCAAAAACCCCCATAGTTCGTGGCAATGATTGGAGCAACTTGGCGCGGAGGGCGACAAGTTGAAGATTGCCACAACTAGGATTTTGCGCCCGCAAGCAGGGCTCACCGTAGAAGCGGTTGGCGCGACTTCCTTCGCCGCCGCATTGCACCCTTGCAGGAGAAAGGAGACCTGCTTGGGAATTCGAGCGGCGGCAGATATCATGATGCTGCGTCCGGTCTGAATTGGAACTTCACCACCACAGGCTTGGCGGCATGCTGCGGGGCTGTTCAAGCTGAAGCGGATAACCTGGATGGTGCATGTTGTCGAGGGGTTGTGCCTTGTGCAACAACTCGTCGCTTGATCGCATCCGCGCGATAATGCCGTTGTGCGATTCCCATGGGATCGTTCCAACTTGGCGAGCCCGCCGATGACATAGTGCAGCAGTTCTTGACGACTTGTGCGAAGTGCCGATCGCGCCGACGAGAAGAGGCGGCTCACCGCGACACCATCTGCCGGAGATGGCGCGCGCCACAAGGTTGGAGGAGGCTGCGAGGCCGCTGCCGCCGTGCGTTTGGATTCACAAATGAGGAGGCAGAGATGGCCGAGCGGCAAGCCTTGCCGACCAAGAAGAGTTCATCGGTGAGGAGGAGCAGACCGAGCCCGACAACGACCCAAGTGAGCCTGCCGGGGGCGCCTCTCCTCCGCCGTCAAGTAGCTTGCCGCAGGAGGAGCTCGCCGCCCCGCCAAGGAGACGTCTCCGGAGGACCGGAGAAATGGCGGGGGAGCACATGGTCCAGCAGCCGCCTCGCCGCCCGACGCGCTCCACCGCGGCAAGTACTGTTGCCATGGGAGCGCCTCATTCCTCCGCGGCGACGGGAGCAGGGCCCTCTGGAGTCGTGGCCTCTGCACCCGCCAAGCGCCAGAGGGAGTCCTCTCCCCCGATCCGTCGCGCTGGAGCAGAGTTTGATCTCTCCGCCCTCAGCTCCGAGGAAGAAGAGGAAGAGTAAGATCTTGCCGCTGCCATTTGTAATCTTCCAATTTATTGCTTCATCTTATATCTGACTGGTTCCACTCTGAACTTTATTTTTCAGGGCGTCAGCTCAGAGGGCGCCAAAGAGGGCCAAGACACCGGTGGTCGTCGTCTCGGACGACTCCCCTGTTGCAACAGGGGGCACGTCCGGGACTCCCTTGCCGGATCCGGCAGCCCTTCAACAGAGCAGCCCCAGACAGCCCCAGCCAGAAGTATCCAGATATGCTTCCCGTGGTTAGGCGCGCTTGGGTGCTTTTCCGTTACTTATATCTGGTTTGTTGGATTTTGTAGGAGCAGAGCAGCCACATCATGGAGCACCGGAGGCTACCCCTGAGGTCCAGCCTCATCAGGAGGCCCCGGAGGCCGCTCCCGAGATTCTCGCTTGCTTCAACTCGCCACCAAGGAGAATTCTCCGCCAAGGGGCGCCTCCGGCAAGGGAGGCTTCTCCGACAAGGGAGCTTCCCGACAAGGACTGGCGCCGACGACCCTCCGGTGGTGGAGGCCGCGGCCACAGGCCCCACTGCAGGTAACCTTCTTGTCTTGATAGTTTTCCTTGGGTTCTGCTCTTCCGAATATCTGTTTGATTTGTGCTTCCTCCTTCTGACCATCAGATCCATCTGCCGGAGACCCGATGGAAACCGAGGCTGCCGGCGAGGAGGACGCCGGCGACGACAGTGTCGACGCCGCCAACATGGAGGAGGAGGAAGCTGGTGTTGAAAAGCCCGCCGGCGAGGAGGCTGCCGAGGCCGCTGGCGCAGAGGCTGGGGAGGAACCCGGCGATCTCACTGACGGCCCGGAGGCCGCAGGAGCACCAGGCGCTGCGCCGACCGCCGATCCCCCCGCCACCGATGCCGCACTGACTCGAGGAGCCCCAGCCCGGCGCCTACCGAAAGCGGTGAGGTGTCTTCATCAAGCTCCATGGGCATCAAGCTCCAGGCGCCACCAAGGGGAGACCTTCGATGCGGAGCTGCTCGCCTCCGCCGGGCTGTCGCTGGTTGATGCCCCGAGCAGCAGCAGCGATGGTGAACCCGAGGAGGAGCAGCTGCTAAGGAAGTTCTTGTCGCTCTACCGCGCCCGACAAGCCAAACTGAGTCTGGGAGGCGCTTGTCGCGAGGGCGGAGCTGACTTGGAGAAAGCGTCTGAAAAGAGCTCCAACGCCAACAAAGAGACTCTCGGGACATAGCAGAGGCTCGGGAGCAGCTTGCTTGAGGAGCGCACGGCCTTTATCTTGGAGAAAGGCGAGGTTGAGGAGCAGCGAGAGGCTTGCCGGTGAGAAGCTCTCCGCTAGAGAAGGTGAGTGGCGCAGCGGAAGATCAACCTCGACAGCTTTGAGGAAGATCTCGCCAGCGAAAGCAAACGATCGGCGGGCCGCCGGGGAGGCAAAAGATGCTACCGCTGCTGCCGAGGCCGCCAAAGGGGCTGGAGGCGGGTGGCTCAGCTGGAGTCCACCCTCCGAAGAGCGCCGAGGAGGTCGCCGGGTTGAAGCGCGAGCGTGAGAAGGACGCTTACACCCTCGGCGAGCTGCATGGTCGTTTGGCTGAAAAAATCAAGGAGATCGATGCCGCCAAGGATGTCAAGGCGGATCTGGAGCTGAAATTGACCACCTTGGCGGAGACGTTGAGCAGCGCCCGGAGCGGGGGCGGGCCTGCTTGGAGAAAATCAAGGCCACCGAGGAGTTCTTTGTCGAATGCCGTGACCGCCTGAATAATCTTCGGGACAACATAATGCATTGGACGAAAGGTCTTGTGGACACCGCCGCCGACATCCATAATGAGTGATAGAGTTGGGGATGACAGATCTTGGATATTCCACCGACGAGAACCTCCAACCCAGCGTCAAGCTCAGCCTATTCTTCAAAGGCGTCTTTGGCGGGTATCCGCGGCTCCGGATGAGGTCCCAAGCAATGGCGGAGGAATCACGCCAAGTCTGTGCGAAGCTCTCGTAAGGTGTTGATGAAGGTGGCCTTCCGCAATCCGCATCGACTTCTCCAAGGTCCTCAAGTCCCTGCCTTCATCCGCCCGATGTTGAAGCGCTCAAGACCCTTATCGCACCATTGTGGACAGGGTGGCGGAGTCAAGAGGCTCGAGGGCGGCCAAGGACTAGGCCGCCAAGTCTATCTTTCTCTTGTCGCAGTAGATCATGTTTTGTGAGAAAACCTATTAGATCTGCGACAAGTTATTATGTAATATACACTATCTTAGGCAATCGAATGCAATGTTATTTCCTTTACTCGATTTCTTCCTTGTGCGTTTTCACCCTCGCTTTGGAAACTTGCGGTGCGAGCACCCTTGCCGCGAGCGCCGAGTCTGGAACTTCAGCAGCTTCTTGGCGGGTCGCTACCGACAAGCAACCTCGTCGCGGACTAGCCGCAGCTCACTTAAGTTGTTGAGCGGACTCGAAACAAAGTAAGGGCGCAACCAGTCACGATTTGGTTCCTCCGCGCATGTGTTTTCCATACAAAGTACTATCGTTCGAGGAAGATAACTTGAAAATTTAAAACTGGTCGCTTAAACTTAGCAACTTAGCTTTTCTGTTGTCCGTCTTCCGCAAGGCGACAGTTCCTCGGCGACGCTTGTCGGCCAACACCACTATCTCCTTCTCTCCCCGGTTAACTTGTGGGTGGATGAACCTTCTTCTTGTTTGGGAAGAAAGAAGAGAAAAGAAAGTTGTGGAGCCTAATGGCTCATTATCGCCATCAAAAGTGGGGTCTGTAGAAGATGTTAGTAAACACATGCATATTTAATTATGAAGGCATGTATTAAGAAAAATGTGCGCAACCATAGGCTTTACTGATGCACGGGGTCTGCGCCCGGCTTTGTACAAAGGATTACATGCAACAGCGGCAAGACTTGTACAAAAGGGTGGTTGCCGGAACGGGTTCCGGCAACCGCGCCTCATGGGTAAAACTTGCGAAGATGCTCTACGGTGAGCCCTGCTTGCCGGAGGCGCAAAATCCTAGTTGTGGCAATCTTCAACTTGTCGTCCTCCGGCGCCAAGTTGCTCCAATCATTGCCACGAACTATGGGGTTTCGCGCAGGGCAGTAAAGGCTGTGGCTCCTCCTCTAAGATCCAGCACCAATCAGCCTCCACTCCTCCCACTTGCTGCGCAACTCTCCGTCAAGGCACGCTTCCTTCTTGCCGATCCTAGAGGTCCATGCAATTCCTCCGCAAGCTCTCTCTCTCTACACGGGTGAGAAGTAATGGCGGAAGAGGGCGACATTTGGGTGGACCCGACAAAGTTCTTGCAAAGATGCGCGAAACAGCCAAGGTGAGGACGGCGTTGGGGGTGAAGTCAAGAAGGCGGAGGCCATAGGTGTTCATGACATCACAGAAAAATTCAGAAAAGGGAGGCGAGCCCGCACTGTAAGAAAATCGCGAAGAAGGGGTACCAAGGAGACCTTAGCAGATGTGGCGGCGGAGATGACCCTCGTCGCGGATGCGCCGGGTCACCGTCGACCGAAAGAGGTAGTACATATCCGCAGCTCCTTCACTGCCGGCGGGGTCAAGAGAGCCCGCTCTTTCCGCGGCGCCTTGCGAGCAGCTGCGCCTCGGCGGATTTTACCCTTCCCTTATCGGCCTTCGGAGCCATAGGGAGTCGTGGTGAAGGAAGCCGACGGCGTGGTGGCACCGGTGGCGGTGGAGGGGCGGGCGCCGCTCTCGTGGGCTCGAAGGAAGGGAAAGCGGCGGGGTTTTCGATGTGACAGCAAGGGCAAGTGGGCGTCCTGCCTGGTTTCCCGCTTATAAAGGGAGAGGGACGGGCGTTCGATTTTTCCCATTAAAGAAAGCCCCACGATCTCCCCCACGACGCCACGTCCGACGCGTGCCGTTCGTGGGAGACGTGGTGGGTCCAAGGCGAGTAACGGCGTAGCTGCTCGCCTCCACCGGGCTGTCGCTGGTTGATGCCCCGAGCAGCAGCAGTGGTGAACCCGAGGAGGAGCAGCTGCTAAGGAAGTTGTTGTCGCTCTACAGCGCCCGACAAGCCAAACTGGAGTCCTGGGAGGCGCTTGTCGCGATGGCGGGAGCTGACTTGGAGAAACGTGCGGAAGAGCTCCAACGCGCCAACAAAGAGACTCTCCGGGACATAGCAGAGGCTCGGGAGCAGCTTGTCGAGGAGCGCACGCCTTTATCTTGGAGAAAGGCGAGGTTGAGGAGCAGCAGAGGCTTGCCGGTGAGAAGCTCTCCGCTAGAGAGGTGAGTGGCGCAGCGGAAGATCAACCTCGACAACTTTGAGGAAGATCTCGCCTGCATGAAACAAACGATCGGCGGGCAGCCGGGAGGCAAAGATCTTGTCGCGGCTGCCGAGGCCGCCAAAGGGGAACTGGAGACGAGGGTGGCTCAGCTGGAGTCCACCCTCCAGAAGAGCGCCGAGGAGGTCACCGGGTTGAAGCGCGAGCGTGAGAAGGACGCTTACACCCTCGGCGAGCTGCAGGGTCGTTTGGCTGAAAAAATCAAGGAGATCGATGCAGCCAAGGATGTCAAGGCAGATCTGGAGCTGAAATTGACCACCTTGGCGGAGACGTTGAACGGCGCCAGGGAGCGGGAGGCGGGCCTGCTGGAGAAAATCAAGGCCACCGAGGAGTTGCTGTCGAATGCCGTGACCGCCCAGAATAATCTTCGGGACAGCATAATGCATTGGACAGAAGGTCTTGTGGACACCGCCGCCGGCATCCATAATGTGCTGATAGAGTTGGGGATGACAGATCTTGGATATTCCACCGACGAGAACCTCCAACCTAGCGTCAAGCTCAGCCTATTCTTCAAAGGCGTCTTTGGCGGGTATCCGCGACTCCGGATGAGGTCCCGAAGCAACTGGCGGAGGAATCACGCCAAGTCTGTGCCGAAGCTCTCCAGAAGGTGTTGATGAAGGTGGCCTTCCGCAATCCAGGCGTCGACTTCTCCAAGGTCCTCAAGTCCCTGCCTTCATCCGCCGATGTTGAAGCGCTCAAGACCCTTGTCGCACCCATTGTGGACAGGGTGAGCGGAGTCAAGAGGCTCAAGGGCGGCCGCGTGGACTAGGCCGCCAAGTCTATCTTTCTCTTGTCGCTGTAGATCATGTTTTGTGAGAAAAACCTGTTAGATCTGCGACAAGTTATTATGTAATATACACTATCTTAGGCAATCGAATGCAATGTTATTTCCTTTACTCGATTTCTTCCCTTGTACGTTTTCACCCTACGCTTTCGTGGAAACTTGCGGTGCTGAGCACCCTTGCCGCGAGCACCGAGTCGGAACTTCAGCAGCTTCTTTGGCGGGTCGCTACCGACAAGCAACCTCGTCGCGGACTAGCCGCAACTCACTTAAGTTGTTGAGCGGACTCGAAGAAAAGTAAGGGCGCGACTAGTCACGATTTGGTTCCTCCGTGCACAGGTTTTCCATACAAAGTACTATCGTTCGAGGAAGATAACTTGAAAATTTAAAACTGGTCGCTTAAACTTAGCAACTTAGCTTTTCCGTTGTCCGTCTTCCGCAAGGTGATAGTTCCTCGGCGACGCTTGTCGGCCAACACCACTATCTCCTTCTCTCCCCGGTTAACTTGTGGGTGGATGAACCTTCTTCTTGTTTGAGAAGAAAGAAGAGAAAAGAAAGTTGTGGAGCCTAATGGCTCATTATCGCCTTCGGGTGCGGGTGCTGCACAAGATGTTAGTAAACACATGCATATTTAATTATGAAGGCATGTATTAACAAAATGTGCGCAACCATAGGCTTTATCGATGCATCGGTCTGCGCCCGGCTTTGTACAAAGGATTACATGCAACAGCGGCAAGACTTGTACAAAAGGGTGGTTGCGGAACGGGTTCCGAAACCGCGCTCATGGGTAAACTTATAAGATGCTCTATGTTCCAGGAATTGCTCACGGAAAGCCGTCTTCGGTCTCAAAGCGGACAGCGCGGGCCTAGTGACTCGTTTTACCCGATAAGGGCCTTCCCACTTCAAGCGTCAACTTGTTGGAATTCTGGGCGGATTGAGCGCGCCAAGAACAAGGTCGCCTTCCTCGAAGCTTCCGCATTAACTGCGGCTATGGTAGCGGCGCAAAGCTTGCTGGTAACGAGCGGCTCGTCACGCAGCTGAAGACGATCTTCCTCGAGGAGCAGCGCGCCATCTTGTCGCAGCTGCTCTTGCTCAAGCTCATCATAAGCGAGCACTCGAGGTGACCCGTATCTGAGTTCCGTGGGGAGAACTGCCTCTGCTCCGTAGACTAGAGCAAAGGGTGTCGCCGATGGCTCGATTTGGCGTCGTCTGATGGACCAAAGAACCACCGGTAGCTCCTCGATCCAGTTCCTTCCGCACTTGTGCAGCTTTGTCGAAAGTTCGGTCTTGAGTCCTCGCAGCACTTCAGCGTTTGCTCTCTCTGACCGTTGCTTCTTGGATGAGCAACGGAAGCAAAGCAGATCTTGGCGCCAAGATCTTGGGCGTCTCGCATGAAGGTGCGACTCGTGAACTGTGTGCCGTTGTCGGTGATGATCCGGTTAGGAATCCCAAAGCGGCAAACAATTGACTGAAGAACTTGACGGCCGATCAGGTTGTCACCTTCCTCATCGGTTCCACTTCCGCCACTTTGTGAACTTGTCGATTCACGATGTACAAGTATTCAAAGCCCCGACAGCTCGGGGGAGGGGCCGAGGATGTCGAGCCCCTGCACCGAGAAGGGCGGGATAAAGGGATCGTCCCGAGAGCTTGAGCTGGCTGGTGTATCTGTCTTGAATGGAACTCGCACGCTTCACACTTGGTTACTTGTGCGGTTGCATCCCGGAGGGCTTCGGCGGAAGAAACCTTGCCGGAAAGCTTTGCTTAAGTGCTCTTACGCCAATGTGGTGACCACATATGCCTCCGTGTATCTCCGCCAACAGCTTCATCCATCTTCCCGCAAATACACTTCAATTTCACTCCGTTGAGTCTTCTTCATGCAGGATGTTATCAACAAACTGGTACATACTTGACCGCCGGGCTACTTTTTCCACTTCTTCTTGCTCTTGGGAAGTTCTCCGTCTCAAGGAAATGGACGATCTCTGTGCCCATGTTGGAGCCTCGTGGCTCGACAACAAGGACTAAAGGCTTATCTATCATCGGGACCATCGGCTTCTCTGACAGGACCTGCGGGTCCGCGAAGCTCGATGATCCCCGCCAAGCTTGCCGGAGCTAAGCTTGTCGGGAACGTTTGCTTCAATGATACAAACTGCATGGTTTGTCGGAGCAGACTGCTCCTCAGTGATATTTGCGTTGGTTTTGGGGACCTTCTTGGCGGCGGCCTTGGAGAGCTCTGCCGGAAAGTAGTCGCCGGAAACCAATTTTATCTTCTTGGCCTGTCCTGTTGATGGTGTCACGGTTGGCTGAGTCAGCTTGAGCACAAAAATCCCTGGTTCCACAGGCAACTTAAGTGCGGCACATTTGGAGAGGCCATCAGCTATATCATTCTGTGCTCTTGGAACATGTTCCATTTGCAGGCCTTCAAAGTGCTCTTCCAGCTTCCTCACTTCATCGACGTACGCTTCCATCAACGGACTCTGGTAGTCTTTATTTACTTGGCGGACGACGAGTTGCGAGTCTCCCTTTATAATGAGCTTCTTGATCCCAAGGTCCACCGCAATCCTGAGACCGCAAGCAAGCCTTCAGACTCAGCGAGATTATTTGTTGCTTGTTCCTTGGGAAAGTGCATTTGGACTATGTATTTGAGGTGCTCCCGGTGGGTGCGATAAGCAAGACGCCGCACCGGGCGCTTTGCAGCGAGAAGGCACCGTCAAAATACATCAGCCATTCTTTATTTGCCTCCTTGACGGGGATGCTCGTCTCCGGGATCTCTTCATCCTGCATTGGCGTCCACTCTGCTATGAATTCTGCCATTGCCCTGCTCTGAATAGTTTAAGTGCTTTCGAACTTGAGACCAAAGCTTGACAGTTCCAGTGCCCACTCAACAATCCTGCCTTTGCTTCGGATTTTGCAGAATCCTCTTCATGAAAAGCGAGTGACAACTGTTATCTCATGCGCTTTGAAGTAATGGCGCAGCTTTCGAGGCCATGAGCAGGCCGAAAGCAGCTTCGCACACCGTAGTACCTCGATCTAGCCCCTGCGAGGGAACCGACAAAGTACATCGGGCGCTGCACCATCTTCTTCCGTATCTTGTCGCAACCTGCGCTGATCCGTCGTTATCGGGACCGGAGCTTGACGGCGAAGCCCCGCTTGTCGCTGGGCGCACTTTTGCCTCGGTTGCGGCTCATCATCCGCCTCCCTCTCCGCTACTAACGCAGCACTAACCACTTGATTGGTCGCTGCTATATACATCAACAAGTTCTCTTGCGGTTTAGGTGCGACAAGTATTGGAGTGGAGGATGGTATCTCTTCAAGTCTCTGCAGCGCAGCCTCCGCCGAGTCCATTTCATTGGACCTGCCTTTTCAAAATCTTGAAAACGGCAGGCGCGCGCTCAGACTTAGAGATGAACCTCTTGAGAGCAGCCACGCAACCGCAAGCCTCGACATCCTTGACGCGCTTTGGTGCTTCGATCTGCTCAATGGCCTTGATCTTGTCGGGATTGGCTTCAATTCCCCGCTGAGATACAAAGAACCCGAGAAGCTTGCTGGAAGGGACTCCAAACACGCACTTCTCGGGGTTGAGCTTGAGGTTGATCTTGCGCAGGTTTGCAAACGTCTCATCCAAGTCCTGAATCAGAGTCGCTCTGTCCTTGCTCTTGACCACTATGTCATCCATGTAGGCTTCTACATTTCTGTGTATCTGTGGTCCGAAGGCATCATGGACTACCCTCGCAAAGGTTGAACCAGCATTCTTCAAACCGAAAGGCATCCGTATAAAGCAGTACGTGCCACATGGTGTAATGAATGCGGTTTTCTCTTCATCCTCTTCTGCCATGAAGATCTGATGATACCCTGAATATGCATCAAGAAACAAAAGCAGATCGCATCCAGCCGTGGAGTCAACAATCTGGTCGATACACGGCAAGGGAAATGGGTCCTTGGGACAAGCTTTATTAACGTCTGTGAAGTCAATACAAAGTCTCCATTTCCCAATAGCCTTGCGTACCACTACCGGATTGGCCAACCACGTGGGGTGGAGGACTCCTCTGACAAGCCCTGCTGCTTCCAATTTCTTGATTTCTTCTGCTATGAACTCTTGGCGCTCCACTGCCTGTTTCCTAACTCTTTGCTTGACGGGCCTCGCGTGGGGACAGACAGCTAGGCGGTGCTCAATTACTTTCCTGGGAACACCGGGGATATCAGATGGTTGCCATGCAAACACATCGACATTCGCCCGCAGGAAAGCAACGAGCTCGCCTTCCTATTTAGGATCAAGCGTGGCACTGATGGTGAAGGTACCACCAGTGCCGTCCTCCTTGGCGGGCACTTTCTTGGTCTTTGGCGGAGCTGCCATCGTCTTGTTGCACTTGCCGGTGGAGCTCGATGGTGCGTCCTCGACGGTAGCGCAGCACTTCAAGAGGTGCGCTTGCGGAGTGGGCAACAGGTGCTTTGCCGGACCTAGTGGTCTTCTTCTTCGCCGGAGCTTCAGCGTAAGTGGTTTTCTATCTGTCGCGCTGCTGCATCCCGTAAATCTTGTCGGCGCAGATAAGTGCATCTTTCTTGTCGCCCGGACAGAAATGACACTTATCGGGCGGGCATCTTGAGTAGGTTGTAAGCATAATGAGAGGCGGCCATGAACTTGGCGAAGCGCCGGACGGCCAAGTATGCCATTGTAGGGCAATGGGAAATCGGCGACGTCGAACGTGACCCTCTCAGTTCTGAAGTTGAGCTCACTGCCGAATGTTACCGGCAACGCGATCTTCCCCTTGGGCTTGCTCCTTCCTGGGTTGATTCCTTGGAAAGTACCAGTTTCTTCGAGCTCGCTGTCGGGGATTTGAAGTCTCTGGAGTACTGCAGAGGATATCAAATTCAGGCCGGCCCCGCCGTCAACCAACATCTTTGTGACCTTGAGGTTGTGGATGGTTGGTGAGACCAACATCGGCAAGCACCCGACCGCAGTGATGCGATCAGGGTGATCCTCAATGTCAAAGATGATGGGCGTGCTGGACCACTTCAGAGGTTTGCGTGACTCTATGGATGGTTCTGCTGCATTAACCTCACGCATCCATTGCTTGAGTTGGCGGTGCGAGGTATGCAGAGACGCACCACCGTCGACGCAAAGGACCTCTGTTGCCTTTTGAAACTCTTGCTCATCAGCTTCATCATCTTCATAGTCCTCGTCATCTTCATCTTCATCTTCTTCCTTGTCGCGGCCACGGGGAGGTCTGTCTCCTTGCCGCTGCTTGGCCTTGCCGCGTCCTCCCCGACCGGGTCTCTTTTTACTTGCTGCACCTGCACCTTCTTGGGCTTTCTCCTTGTCTCGCCGCTCGTATTCAGCTTTCTGTAGCTCAACAAGCTGCTCGACTTTCTTGCAGCTCGAGATCATGGCCCTTGGTGCGGTGGATTTTATAGTACTACTTGTTGAGCTGCCAGCTGCTTGTCGGGCGGCCGCAACAACTTGGTGGTCGGCGCCGACGGCAACCTCCTTGCGGAGCCACCGGCCTTGGCTTTGTTGGCGGCACCATCCTTGCGGACTGCTCGACAACTAGTACTTCTTGGTTTTTCTTCCTCCTGTTGTTCCGTCATGGCTATTCCTTGCCGGGCGGTCCTTCACCGCCGACTCTGCTCCCACACTCTCTCTGGAGCCTTCTCCCTCTTCAAGCGTGCACACTTGTCGGCCAGGGCGTAGAGCTCACTGAGGTCTTTCACTTTGCACATCGCCATCTCTTCCCTCATCCTGCGGTTTCGTACATTCTGATGAAATGCACTAATTACCGCAGCAGGGTGGACGTCTGGGATGTTGTAGTGCACTCGACTGAATCTCTGGATAAATTTGCGCAGACTCCCCTCCTTCGGGCAAGCAGGTGGAGATCACTCTCTTGGCCATGAGGCTTGTGGCCGCCTGTGAAGGCGCCAACAAACTGATGGCACAAATCTGCCTAAGAAGAAATAGAGCCATCCGACAAGTGCATGAGCCAAGATCTGACGTTTGGCTTGAGCAACAAGGGGAAGTAGTTGGCGAGGATCTTGTCGTCTCGCCCCCTCGCAGCTTGCACCGTGATGGTGTAGATGCCGAGGAACTCCGATGGGTGTGTCTGCCGCCGCATTTCTCCGCACATCTGGTTTGAAGTTTTTCTTGTCGGGCCATTTGGACTTGCCGCAGCTCACGAGTGAACGCAGGCAACCCATCGCGACTGCAAGTCGCTTGGTTCTTCGGCGCATGCATATCGATAGTGGGCCCGCGCGTGGTCGATTGACGGCGCTTCTCTTGGGCGCCGATACGGGTTCGAAGCGTCCTCTTCTTGTCGTTCGAAGGATTTGGCGTTGGTCATGACGAGCTCGCGGATCCGACGACACCGTGGAGTCGCTGCCGAGGTGGATCCGGCGAAGTCGGCGATCTTGGCCTTCGGGAAGGGAGGTACCGTGGGTGCACCCGCAAGTCTCGCCGCCGCCGGCTCGCGCTTTGTCGCCCGCCGCTGCTGCGCGGCGCTTCGGTTGCCGCGGACGCGTCGCTGTTGGCGAAGCCAATGAGACTCAATCGTGGCCCTCCCACTCGCCGACCTTATCGGCCGTCGGAGGGTAATCTAGTAGTAACTGAGCTCTCGCCAAGGCTTCCGCTGGTGTGGTTGGTGGCAACGGCGTACGGAGCGAAGAACGGGATGTGCTCGGACTCCTAACCAAGTTAGGAGGAGCAGCATCCCGCCTCAAAGGACTGCACCCACTCGTGCATCGCATGCCGAGGTGCATGCGGTCTCGAGGGCCTCGGGATCCTCCAGCTTGGCCTTGGTCCAAAGATCGTATGGTGCCGCTGGTATCATGGCGCTGTTCGTCCCCGCGCCTCTGTGACGGACGCGGTGCAGATTCGGACGCCGACGCCAAGGCCGTTGTCTTTGGACCTGGCGGCATCGTGGGCTCTTCGACGACGCCGTCCCCTCCGCCATAGCTTTCCCCACCACCGACGGCTCCGGTGGTGGCGGGTTCGACGCGACGGCTCAGCTGCTGCCGAAGGCTTCTTCTTGCGCCATGTCGATTTAAGATGTCGATGAAGTTGTTCGTCGACCGCGAATCGGGTTCACACAGTCTCGACGCCCCTACCGGGCGCGCCCAAAGATGTCGGGGAGGCTCTGATCGTGCCCCACGAGCACCTATGGGACCTGGGTCCCTTGTGGTTCGGAGGGGAGCGGAGATTGCACAAAGAGCGGATTGAGGCGATGCACACGAGGGGGTTTACCCAGCTTCGGAGCTCTCCGGAGAGATAATACTCCTACTGCTGCTTTGTGGATTTTCTTGTGTTCTTGCTAGGGAGCAATGCGGGCTACAAAACCTAGCCTGAATGTGATGAACTAAGCTGGAGCTAGACCGGAACTAGCCGAACCCCTTCTACGTTGCCCTCGGGCCTCCTTTTATAGGCACAAGGGGTTACCACATGTGGCAAGTAGACAAGGTTACAATGGTAAAAACCTGGGTTGGTACACCGCTTTATGCGGGTACGAGAATCTATACCTAACTCGACGGCAAGGGACAAGAGTCATCAATGCCCGCCTCGATCGCCTTAACAATTAACAGGACTGTTAAGTGCGCCTCCGTCTGCCACGATGGTAGCTTGTCGGCGCCGTCGTCGCTACTCCCCGCTGGCTGCACAGCCCGTCGACACGCCAGTGCTTGGGAGAGCCCGTGGTGACACGCTGGCGGGTGAGCTGGAGCGGAGATGAAGAGAGGTCGCCCGCCCGGCAAGCGCTTTGCCGCGCAGAACCTTGTCGCGCTTGGGGTTCAGCGCCATTAAGCCTTCCCGGCAAGCTCCTCTTGCCGGGCCTCGCTTCCTTGCGCCTTGGGTGGCCTTCCGGCAAGCTCCTCTTGCCGTGGTCTTGACTACTTTGTTCTTGAATGGCTCCAAGGAGCTGCTGAGATCTTGGCGGCCAACAGGCCGGCCCGGCCGAGAGCTGCAGAATCGTCTGCAGACGAAGTTCGGGGTACTAGGGTACCCCTATTCTAGTACAATCGAAAGTATGGACATAGGAAGAATAACTCTGGAGCCCAGCAGAAACTTCGCTTTACCCCGAAGCCAGGAGGACAATTTCAGCACACCCACGGAGCAGGTAGCTCGCACAACCATAATGGCACCAAGAATGGGAACGGGAATGGAGGAAGCAATGGACAAAACCGCACCAACCCGTCAACGCCATCCAAGGTAGACCTGAACCATATCACTTGCTTTAAGTGCCGTAAGACTGGGCATTATGCAAATGATTGCCCAGAAGGCCAAAATGGTAATGGCAATGGAAGCTCAGGAAAGAAGCCGAACCCTTTCAACAGGGGACAAGTGAACCACGTTACCGTGGAGGAGGTTGAAGCTCAGCCAGACGCAGTAATAGGTAAGTTTTTGGTTAAGACATTTACTGCAATTGTTCTTTTTGATACTGGTGCATCGCATTCATACATATCAAGGGGATTTGTGGATAAGTATAAACTACCAACCCAAGCCCTTAGGTCACCCATGCTAGTAACCTCACCCGGAGCAGAATACATGGCTAGTATATGGTGTGATCGACTGCCATTAAGGATTGGACACTATGTATTTCCCTCGGACCTAATAGTTCTGGAATCGCAAGGATTGGGTGTGATATTAGGCATGGATTGGTTATCGAAGTATGGAGGGAACATAGATTGCGCCAGTAAGTCGATTTTGCTTACCACCTGAGAAGGGAGGAGAATCAAGTTTGTATCACGACATGAGCCGAGGAGAGCACATGTAAATTCCTTAATAGGAGTTGTGCAGGAGGAAGTACCAGTGGTAAGGGATTACCGGACGTGTTTCCTAAGAGTTGCTGAGCATGCCACGGACGAGACATTGAATTTCTGATTGAACTACTGCCAGCAATCGGGCCGATATCTAAGAGACCGTATAGGATGCCGGCCCAAGATTTGGAGGAAATTAAGAAGCAGATTAAGGAGTTACTAGATAAAGGTTTTATTCGCCCAAGTTCTTCGCCTTGGGGATCACCAAGATTTAGTGGAGAAGAAGGATGGATCATTAAGAATGGTTGTAGATTATCGAGGATTGAATGAAGTGACCATTAAGAACAAGTACCCACTACCGATGATCAATGACTTGTTTGACCAATTGCAAGGAGCTAAGGTGTTTTCCAAGATCGATTTGCGATCAGGGTACCATCAGTTGAAGATTCGAGAGCAGGATATACCTAAGACGACTTTTACCACCAGGTACGGGCTGTATGAGTATACCGTTATGTCATTTGGTCTGACTAACGCACCTGCCTATTTTATGAACATGATGAACAAAGTGTTTATGGAGTTTTTGGATAAGTTCGTCGTGGTGTTCATTGATGATATTTTGGTTTACTCAAGAATGAAGAGGAACATAAGGAGCACTTATGCTTGGTACTTGAGAAGCTCAGGAACATCGCTTGTATGCCAAGTTCAAAGAAGTGTGAGTTTTGGTTGAAGGAAGTTGGATTTCTCGGACATGTTATATCCGGAGAAGGTATAGCAGAGACCCCACTAAAGTTGCCATCAGAATAAATCGGGAAGCGCCAACAACAGTTGGAGAGATCCGAGTTTCCTTGGACTCGCAGGATACTACCAGAGATTTATTGAGAATTTCTCAAGGATTGCGGCCTTGCGATGTAATTGTTGAAGAAGGATACCAAGTTCATATGGACTGAGGAGTGTGAAGCTAGTTTCCAAGAATTGAAGAAACGTTTGGTTACCTCACCAGTGTTAATTCTGCCAGATCAGACCAAGGATTGTGAGGTGTATACGGATCACAAGAGTTTGAAGTACATCTTCACGCAGAAGGAGTTAAATCTCAGGCAGAGAAGATGGTTGGAGCTCATCAAGGATTATGACATGAGATTGCATTACCACCCCGGAAAGGCTAACGTGGTAGCAGACGCGTTGAGCCGTAAGAGTCATGTTAACATTCTAATGACCGGAGGATTACCAAAGGAATTAGCCGAGGAATTTCGGGAGCTATGTTTGGAAATAGTTCCGCGAGGCTATGTAGCAGCGTTTGAGATTCAATCTACCTTGATGGACAAAATCAGAGAAGCTCAAAGGACAGATAAGGAAGTTACTTCCATTAAGGAGAAGATGAGTAGAAGAAAAGCAAAGGGATTTCATGAGGATGAGCACGATACCTTATGGTTTGAGGACCGTGTTTACGTACCAAGTGATCCGGAGATGTGGAAGTTGATTTTGCAAGAGGCACATGATTCACCATATTCGATTCACCCAGGAAATACCAAGATGTATTTGGATTTGAAGGATACGTTACGGTGGACCGAATGAAGAAGGATATTGCGAGTATGTAGCGATCATGATGTATGTCGAGGGTAAAGGCGTAACAACGAAGCCGCCAGGATTGTTACAGCCATTGCCTATACCCGAATGGAAGTGGGATAAACTAGGTATGGATTTCATCACGGATTGCCTGTGACTCGCTCAGGCTATGACTCGATTTGGGTTGTAGTCGATCGTTTGATGAAGGTAGCTCATTTCATTCCAGTAAAGACTACCTACAGTAGTGCCAAATTGGCTAAGATATACATGACAAGGATTGTATGCTTGCATGGAGTTCCGAGGAGTATGTATCAGATAGAGGAACCCAATTCACCTCAAAGTTCTGGAAGCAGTTGCATGAAACTTTGGGAACCAGGCTGGAGTTTAGCACAGCTTTTCATCCACAGACAGATGGACAAACCGAGAGATCAACCAGATTTTGGAGGATATGCTTAGAGCTTGTGCTTTGGATTATGGATCAAGTTGGGATGATAACTTGCCCTATGCGGAGTTTTCTTATAACAATAGCTACCAAACCAGTTTGAAGATGGCACCTTTCGAAGCCTTGTACGGAAGGAGGTGCAGGACCCCGTTGTTGTGGGACGAAGTTGAAGACCGCCAGTTGTTTGGACCAGATTTGATTAAGGAGTCTGAACGGAAAGTAAAGTTAATTCGCAATGTGCTCAAGGTAGCCCACCAAGACAGAAGAGCTATGCAGACTCAAAACGCAAGGAGATGAATACGAAGCCGGAGACAGAGTTCTTCGAGTATCTCCGCCGAGGAGTTAAGCGTTTTGGTGTTAAAGGAAAATTAGCGCCACGCTTTGTGGGACCATACAAAGTTTTGGAGCGCATGGGAGAAGTTGCGTACAAGTTGGAATTACCGAAGGTTTGTCGGTGTTCATGATGTGTTTCATGTTTCTCGATTGAAGAAGTGTCACGCAGAGATGGCGGATATACCACCGAGAGATACTGTGCCACTAGAGGCGATTCATTGAATAACGATTTGACCTACGAGGAGAAACCAGCTAAGATTCTCGAGTATGCCACCGAGTCACCCGCAAAGAAGGTCATTAAGTTTTGCAAAGTTCAAAGGAGCCACCACACGAGGATGAAGCCACCGGGAGCGAGAGGAAGATCTGCTTAAGGACCACCTCACCTATTTTCTAGTTAACCCGAATCTCGAGGGCTAGATTCATCTTAAGGGTAGGTTTGTAACATCCCAAATTTTCAATTTGGAATGTTATACATAGAGCATCATTGCATATCATATTTTGTTGCATTTTGCTCGATCCTAGAAATTCTACACAACTCAAGGACCCACGGAGAGAGTTGGGGATTTCGTTATTTTCATATTTGAGTTTTCTCAAATTTTGAAAATAGGATCATTTGATTTTAATTATTTTATCTTCAATTATTTCTACTATCAAAATATGAGAGAGGGAATAAAATGACTTTCCCAAAATAAAGAAATAATGAAGATTTAATAATAAAATCAAATAATATTTTATTTTGGAGTTTTTCGCCTTTTTATTTGAATTTAGGAAAAATGCGCGTTTTTCAAAATTGCATTTAGGACCCAAATAAATGTTCATCTTGTCCGGCTTGATTTTAGAAGCCGGGGAAAATTTATTTCAGGATTTTTGGAGTACGTTTGGTATTTCTTTTTATTTTTCTTCTGCGCGGAATTATTTTAAAAAACGCGAATCGACCTTTTTGCGTGCCCGAGTGGGACTCCGCTCGGGGCACTTATATAAGCGCCGCCTCCGCCTCAAATTTCACCCGAGCCGCCCCAAAACTCTAACCCTAACCCTAGCTAGCCACCGCCATGACGGACGCCATTATCACCGGAGCCGCCCGCCGCCCGAGGTTCGCCGCCGCCTCGTTTTCTGTGCCGTTTTTTAATAAAAACAGATCGTTTTTTTCTAGTTTTTCTTCGGTTTATTTTCGGTTTTTTTAGTTTCGGTTTTTTTTTCGGTTCGGTTAAATAGCGAATGTTCGTTCATTCGTTCGTTCATTTTTAACGAACGCGTTCGTCAGATTAGTTTAGTTAACGAACGTCCGTTCGTTAACCTGTTCGTCGTTTTTCTTTTTCTCGGATTTAATTCGCGATTTTTCTGATCGCGATTCCTGATCCGATTTTCGTTTTAGTATAACTTTTCGCTCGTTTATCGGAATCAGCGATTCAAGCGCTGGAGTTTCGCCTCAAACCCTCTTTCCGAATAACCTACTTCAACAAGTTTTTGCTACTGTAAAATTTGACTTAGATCCAGATTAGTAAAACGGAGCTGTTTTCTTCCGCCGTTTGACTTTCGTTGCTTCATTTGATTTGATTCTTTTTGCAAACCGGAGTTCTTAAGTTGAACTATCTGGTTAGATCTTCTATCGAGTTTTACCTGTGCATTAGATGAGTACTTATTGTATGCTTGTTTGTTTGACTGCGATAGAATACCCGGAGTGCGCCGCCTGTTACTTCGAGCCTATAGGTTTCGCGGATCATCAGCAAGGCAAGTAACACTTTGATCATACCTTTTCTACTACCCAGTTTTATGCATTAGATCTATCCTCAAACATTGCATGATTAGGATCTAATTAAATTGTGGGATGGGAAGTAGATTGAGGTAGTACCTATTACCTGTTTTTTTATCAAACCCTTGGGAGTTACTTCTATGTTTGCTTATTATGCTATGCTATGCTAGTAGACGTGGATTGGGTGAGTGTATTCCATGACAGATGTGAGATTCTTAAATTAATGGTTTATTTAAGGTGGCAACTTAAACACACATCTGGGTGGATTGAGGCACC
The DNA here is from genome assembly GCA_021605205.1 of Aegilops longissima. Classification (NCBI taxonomy): domain Eukaryota; kingdom Viridiplantae; phylum Streptophyta; class Magnoliopsida; order Poales; family Poaceae; genus Aegilops; species Aegilops longissima. Next base: position 117,162,602 of record CM038679.1, on the reverse strand, counting down.
TGGTTTCTATCAGGATTTGCCTGTATTTCTTCGGACCGCCACCCAGGCTCAAAGGGATCATGAGATTATTCATGCTAGAAACTTCCGTGTGCAGCCACATGCTACTATGGGCTCTAGCATAGTTGACTAAGTTGTGCGAACTCTTACGGGTGGACTAGCTGATGTAGGGGTTGTAGGTTGGTACGGTCTACCCATATGTAAGGTGCTAGCGCTTCTGAAACACTATGTCTCGGTCATCCGTTTCTCAAACACCATGTAATGCGAGAATCAAACGGAGGAGATCGAGTCTTGTGGGGAAAAGTGCACAAACCTCTGCAGAGTGTATAAACTAATCATGGTTAGCCGTGTCCCCGGTTATGGACATCTTGAGTATCTAGTACTTGGATTATCATGTGAATCTCATCATGTTACTTTAAATAATATTGTTGGGTTGTTAATGAGTACTTTTAATTGGGATTGAGAATGTTGTCAACCATTCTCAATGTTTCACAAACACCATGATTGTTAAATAAATTTATTCCTTTGCAGTAGGGAAAAATTGGCTTTACGCAAAACTGTAACCATAGAGCTTTCCACCAGCCATATATGCATGTAGTATAAGCTTATTCTTCCATTATTCTCTATGTGTTACTTTGCCAAAGATATTCCATGTGTTGACCCATTTTCGGCTGCAACGCTTTATGTTGCGAGACTTTTCGATTTACAGTATGGTGTTTAGGTCATGGTTCTATACTCAGTGATGCTGTTGGAGTTGATGGACTCGCTTATTCTTCCAAGCCTTCCGCTGTTATCGTTATTAGATGGTCTTAAGCCATATTTACTTTATTAAGTTCTCTCTTGAGACATTCGATTGTAATAAGTGTGTGATTGCTATGGTTGATGTACTGTGTGGTGTCAGCATTACTGATCCAGGGATGACACTGAGCACAGTTATCAGACTGTTTGAGGTCTGGTCGCTACAGACCAACGAAAGGAAAGGCACCGAGACAGTGACAAGGAACCCTAGGCTTTTTGCATTTTTTTCTTGTTTTTTATTTAGAATATTTTTATATATGAATTTTTTTAAATATACAATGAACTTTTTCTAATTGCGCAATAACATTTTTCGATATGTGATGAACATTTATAAAACATGATAAATTTTTTGAAATATATATTAAACATTTTTAAATACTCGATGAACATTTTGAAATACACAACGAACACGTTTAAAATACATGATGTACTTTTTTCTCTCATATACGATTTTCCTTTGAAATATGTGAGTGTGTTTTAAAATACATGATAAATAAATTTTGAATACACAATAAATATTTTTAAAATTCGCTATGACTTTTTGGTAATACATGATGAACATTATTCAAATATACGATTGTAGCGACCTGACCCAAAATCGGTCAAATCTCCGTGGTCATGCATTCATCCCAAGATCATGCCGGTACTCACAAGACATCGATAAAGTAATCAAAGTTCAATCACACCTGAATATCATTAATCGATTCTCATATAGAGTCTTTATTACAAGGGAATAAATTCGCTCAAGGCCAACTCATGAGAAATAAACTAAAATGCTGCGAAGTCCGAGGTAAAGCGAGTCCATCCGACTCAAAGGGCAATCGCCAAGCGCGGGCGTAGCCTCACTCCCGATCGAATATATCTACGCAACATAATACGTTGCAGCCATGTAGGTCAGCTTTTGGAATAAGTCGGCAAGTTATGAAGAACAACAATAATAAAGTTACTAACTCTATATGCATATTTGGTCGTGGAGCTCTAAGTTTCATCATTTTGCGTAAAGCCAATTTTATCCTACTACAATGGACTTATTTGCAAATTATTACAACTTGTTGGTAGTTATTGAGATGGTTCCGCCAACCAATATCTCGCTCCCAAATATTATTAAGTCTTAAACCCATCAAATTAATTCATTAAAGTTAAGTGTTGAGATATCCGAATACTTCCAAGGTCCAGATGCTCAAATGTCCGTGAATCGGGACACGGCTAATCGATTAGGTTATAACACTCTGCAGAGGTTTATGACTTTCCCATAAGAATCATTCTCTCCTTTAAAGTCTTCGCACTTCATGGTGTTTGAAGACGGACGAATGAAACAGGTCTTCCAAAGAGTTCTTCCGCCACCGCCGGTACCCATCCAATCCCCGCTGTCTACTTCTCGTAGTACCGTCCAGCCAGCGTCACTACTAGGGTCAACCCAGCCAGAGCCCATAATGGCTTGCGGCTGCACAGGTAAGCTTCCGGTCATGGGGCATCCATCCTTCTCTTCGTGGCTGGGTGAAGCTTTCCGCAGGATGTCATGGCGCTTCTCCATGCATCCCGGCCACCACTGGGTGCTCCAGGGTGCCCGTCAACCGTCCTCCACCCAGTAGTGATTTTCCGAAGTCCATCTTGATCATTGTAGTCCATGGGTTGTCATCATCATTGACTCTCACATCTTGCTTATGGATTTCACTCACCACAAATCCCGCCTACGAGCATAGCAAAATAACTACTACGTCCCGGGGCCATGGTAACAAGGGGATTGGTTCATCCTACCACATGATACTACTCAAGTTTAATGACTTCAAGATTTTCACTACTGCATGCAATGGTGGGGTGGTGACAACTACTAATGCACAAAAACATAGGTATAGAAATAACATGATCAAAACTTGCCTTGCTGATGATCCTCGTAAGCTAAAGAGTCGTAGTAGCAAGCTTCAGACTCAGAACTCTACCGAGACAAACAATAACATAATAAGTACAAAGCAAGAGGATCACACAAGATAGCAAAGATAACATAACACAACAAAACAATCAAAACCAAATCAAAAGGAAAACTCAAAGAAATCAAATTCAAAGTTTTTCCCTATTCCAAACAATAGCAAAAATAGTTTTTATATAACAAAAATTCCTTAATATAACCTAATCATGGTTTTAGGTTAACTTAACAGAAAAGGATTCACTAAGTAATTAGGAGCAAAAAGAATTAATTAAAAAGCTATTTTAAAACTCATTTTAGGCCTAATCCAATTTCTATTAAGAAAATTAATTTAAAACTTTTATTAATTATAAATAAAAGTTCATCTAATGGAGTGACAGAAACTAACCTAGAATAACTAATCACAAGTAAAAATAAATTAATTTACTAATTAATTAATTAGGAAAACAGGAACTAATCAATTAATTAGAATTAATAGGATTCTGCCTAGAATTAATTATTTATTAATCCTAAAATACCAAAGTTAATTTCTAGGGTTTGGCAATATCAAAATAAAGTGATTGCAAAAGAATCATGCAAAAATAATTTTTCTAACTAAACTATAGCAGATTTGCTATTCTGACTAAAACAATATTAAAGCATTTTTAATTATTTTTAACATAGCCAAATATATGTTTTTCAGAAACTACATAAAATTTGCAATCCAACAAAAAAGAATCACTCAAAATAATAAACAGAATAAAAGATATACATTTTTGAAATTTGAAACAAATCGGCTAAAACAGAAAATCAAAAAAAAAAGAAAAAGCCCAATGGGCCTATACAGTGCACTAGGCGTAGTTTAGTCTAAACGGGCCTAGGGTTAACTAACAACGAACCGGTCTAAACAAAATAAACCTAACTAAAAAAATAAACCGCTTCGTCCGTCCGGTTTTCTAACTAAAACTTACCCCTTCGGGGGCTTCTAATCCTAACCCTAGGTTTAGGATCTAACGGTGGAGGGTGTTGCCGGGGACTCACCGGACTCCGGCGACGTCGGCGGCGGCGGCGAGAGTGCTCCGAGGGCTCCGAGCGCCATGAAGCCAAGAGACGTCGGGAGACGCGGTGAGCTCGGGAATGGTTCGGTGGAGTTGGGAGGGTCGGGTGCACCAGGCGGCGACGGCGAGGGTTTTGGCGGCGGAGGTGAGCTCGGTGCTCGTGACGCCGAACGGGAGGGTGAGGGGTGCGCGAGCTCTCGGGGAATGGGGTGCGGGGCTTGGCTTATAGCTGTGGCCTCGGCTCCTCTTCGGAAGGGATCGGGCGATCGGGATCCCAGTTCTTCGGGATCCGTGGATCTCCCACAGGTTCAAGCGTGGGCGAGGGAAGACGACGGGTGGGGCCACGGGTCGATGAGAGGAAGAGAGGAGGGTTCGGTGGGTGGCCGACCACAGGGGTTTCGAGGGGCGGGAGGCAACACTGGCGGGCTCTCTACTGGCTGGCCTCGTGGGCTGGCTTGGCTGGGCCAGTGCGGGTGGCCGAGGGGTGAGGTGGCGCTGGCTGGGCTGGGTGGTTCAGGCTGGCGCCTCAAGAGTTTTTTTTCCTTTATTTTTTTAATTAAAACAAAACCAAAAATAAAACCTAAACTATAAATATTTTATATAGGGTATATATATACCAAAATGATCAGGGGAATATTCCCTTTCATTTGAACATTTTTCCAAAGGCAAAATCCAAACTTTATAAAAATCTATTTTTTTTCAAATTCAAATAAAATTCAGATTTGAATTCCAATTCTTTTGGCATTGTTTCCTCTGATATTTTTGGAGTGTCATGTTTGCTCCTCTCATACTTTTGATCAAGTATTTATCAGGCTTAGTTTTGGAATTGTTTCCCACATGCCAAAGTTTGGAATTCAAATTCAAATAACTCTGAAACTTCAAATGGCATTCAATTTCAAACAGGATGCATAGGATGCTTATCTATAATTGTAAAACATTCCAAATAGGAAATTTGGGATGTTACAACGATGAACAATTTCTAAATACATGATATGTTTTCATGAAATAGAGCATGTATAATTTTTCAAATACACAATGAAAATTTATAGAATACATGATAAACATTATTTTAAATGCACGATGAACATTCTGAAAATACACGAAGGTTTCATTTCCAAAAAAATAAAAAATTCCATGTTTTCTGAGAAGCACGAACTCTCCAAAATTATAAGAACAATTTTCACTTGCATGAACAGAATTTGCACTACTTGTTTTTTGACATAGTTATATAAAATTATTAAAATACAAATATTTTTATAAATAGATTCTTTATTTGATAAAATGTCGGATTTCAAGTGAACATGCGCATACAAGTAGCAACTTCATATTGAGTTAACGTAGAAGTAGCAATCTTTTTTTAAAGAATTTGTACAAATAGATATTTTTTGTGAGTAAATTGCATGTAGCAACTTTGTTTTGAGAATCTGCTAGTACTAACTGAGCGACATTAAAAATCAGCGGCGACCCATTTCGCTAGGCTCCGTGTGCACGTTCCTGGGCCTGGACTTGCTTTCTTTTTTAGAAGCGGGCCTGGACTTGCTAAGTCCCAGGTGCGTGCACCTTGGTTAATTTAGAAGGAATTTTAATGAAAACAATGTGAGGTAGTTGTCTGAGGTGGTTTGTAACTCGCTTAATAACCGTGAGGTTGCTGGTTCGAGTATCAAGTACCACTTTTTCCTTTTTCATTCTTGTGATGGAATAATAACATGTGATCTGCACAATGCATAATGAATTATGTCTAATCGATATTAAACTAAATTTTAAAAGTGTCTAATTGATATTAAACTAAATTTTAAAAGAGCAACGCATAGCGTGCATCACATAGTGTCCGTTGTTGTTCATACCAGTAGCAACAAACAGAGTGCCAACGCATATATGCGTAGGTATAGAAGATAACCGACAGCACATCTCTAAAGTGTTGCAAATCATGCGTTGTTAAAGCGGGGTTCTTGTTGTAGTGCCCGTAGCAGCCACGTAAAATTTGCAACAACAAAGTAGAGGACGTTTAACTTGTTTTTGCAGGGCATGTTGTGATGTGATATGGTCAAGACGTGATGAGATATAAATTGTTGTATGAGATGATCATCTTTTTTAAATGTTATCGGCAACTGGTAGGAGCCTTATGGTTGTCGCTTTATTGTATGAAATGCAATCGCCATGTAATTGCTTTACTTTATCGCTAAGCGGTAGTGATAGTCGTAGAAGCAATAGTTGGCGAGACCACAACGATGCTGCGATGGGGATCAAGGTGTCAAGCCGATGACGATGGAGATCATCACGGTGCTTTGGAGATGGAGATCAAAGGCACAAGATGATGATGGCCATATCATGTCATATATTTTGACTGCATGTGATGTTTCTCCTTTATGCATCTTATTTTGCTTAGTACGGCGGTAGCATTATAATATGATCCCTCACTAAATTTCAAGGTATAAATGTTCTCCCTGAGTATGCACCGTTGCTACAGTTTGTCGTGCCGAGACACCACGTGATGATCGGGTGTGATAAGCTCTACGTTCACATACAACAGGCGCAAGCCAGTTTTGCACGTGCAGAATACTCGGGTTAAACTTGACGAGCCTAGCATATGCAGATATGGCCTCAGAACACTGAGACCGAAAGGTCGAACATGAATCCTATAGTAGATATGATCAACATAGTGATGTTGACCATTGAAAACTTCTCCATCTCACGTGATGATCGGACATGGTTTAGTTGATATGGATCATGTGATCATTTAGATGACTAGAGGGATGTCTATCTAAGTGGGAGTTCTTGAGTAATATGATTAACTAAACTTTAATTTATCCTAAACTTAGTACCTTATAGTATTTGCATGTCTATGTTGTTGTAGATCAATGGCCCGTGCTACCGTTCCCTTGAATTTTAATGCGTTCCTAAAGAAAGCTAAGTTGAAAGATGACGATAGAAATTACACAAACATGGTCTGTAACTTGAGGATTATCCTCATTGCTGCACAGAAGAATTACGTTCTGGAAGCACCGCTAGGTGTACCACCTGCGCCGGCAACTGCAGACATTGTGAATGCTTGGCAGTCGCGTGTTGATGACTACTCGATAGTTCAGTGTGTCATGCTTTACTGCTTAGAATCGGGACTTCAAAGACGTTTTGAATGTCATGGAGCATATGCGATGTTCTAGGAGTTGAAGTTAATATTTCAAGAAAATGCCTGAGTTGAGAGATATGAAGTCTCCAACAAGTTCTATAGCTGCAAAATGGAGGAGAATAGTTCTGTCAGTGAACACATACTTAGAATGTCTGGGTATCACAACCACTTGACTCAGCTGGGAGTTAATCTTCCTGATGATAGTGTCATTGACAGAATTCTTCAATCACTGCCACCAAGCTATAAAGTCTTCATGATGAACTATAATATGCAAGGGATGGAAAAGACTATTCCTAAGCTCTTCGCGATGCTAAAGGCTGCGGAGGTAGAAATCAAGAAGGAGCATCAAGTGTTGATGGTTAACAAGACCACTAGTTTCAAGAAAAAAAGGCAAAGGGAAGAAGGGGAACTTCAAGAAGAACGGCAAGCAAGTTGCTGCTCAAGTGAAGAAGCCCAAGTCTGGACCTAAGCCTGAGACTGAGTGCTTCTACTGCAAAGGTACTGGTCACTAGAAGTGGAACTGCCCCAAGTATTTGGCGGATAAGAATGATGGCAAAGTGAAAGGTATGTTTGATATACATGTAATTGATGTGTACCTTACTAATGCTTGTAGTAGCGCCTGGGTATTTGATACTGGTTCTGTTGCTCATATTTGCAACTCGAAACAGGGGCTACGAATTAATAGAAGATTGGCTAAGGCCGAGGTGACAATGCGCGTGGGAAATGGTTCCAAAGTCGATGTGATCGCCATCGGCACGCTACCTCTACATCTACCGTCCGGATTAGTTTTAGACCTAAATAATTGTTATTTGGTGCCAGCATTGAGCATGAACATTATATCTGGATCTTGTTTGATGCGAGACGGTTATTCATTTAAATCAGTAAATAATGGTTGTTCTATTTATATGAGTAATATATTTTTATGGTCATGCACCGCTGATGAGTGGTCTTTTTTTGTTGAATCTCGATTGTAGTGATACACATGTTCATAATATTGAAGCCAAAAGATGCAAAGTTAATAATGATAGTGCAGCTTATTTGTGGCATTGCCATTTAGGCCATATTGGTGTAAAGCGCATGAAGAATCTCCATGCTGATGGGCTTTTGGAATCACTTGATTATGAATCACTTGATGCTTGCGAACCATGCCTCATGGGCAAGATGACTAAGACTCTGTTCTCCGGAACAATGGAGCGAGAAACTGACTTATTGGAAATAATACATACTGATGTATGCGGTCCGATGAGTGTTGAGGCTCGCGGTGGGTATCGTTATTTTCTGACCTTCACAGATGATTTGAGCAAATATGGGTATATCTACTTGATGAAACATAAGTCTGAAACATTTGAAAAGTTCAAAGAATTTCAGAGTGAAATGGAAAATCATCGTAACAAGAAAATAAAGTTTCTACGATCTAATCGTGGAGGTGAATATTTGACTTATGAGCTTGGTTTTCATTTGAAACAATGTGGAATAGTTTCGCAACTCACGCCACCTGGAACATCACAGCGTAATGGTGTGTCCGAACGTCGTAACCATACTTTATTAGATATGGTGCGATCTATGATGTCTCTTACTGATTTACCGCTATCATTTTGGGGTTATGCTTTAGAGACGACTGCATTCACATTAAATAGGGCACCATCTAAATCCGTTGAGACGACACCATTTGAACTGTGGTTTGGCAAGAAACCTAAGCTGTCGTTTCTTATAGTTTGGGGTTGCGATGCTTATGTGAAAAAGCTTCAACCTAATAAGCTCGAACCCAATTCGGAGAAATGTGTCTTCATAGGATACCCAAAAGAGACTATTGGTTACACCTTCTATCACAGATCCGAAGGCAAGATATTCGTTGCTAAGAATGGATCCTTTCTAGAGAAAGAGTTTCTATCGAAAGAAGTGAGTGGGAGGAAAGTAGAACTTGATGAGGTAATTGTTGGGGAACGTAGCATGCAATTTCAAAAAAATTCCTACGCACACGCAAGATCCATCTAGGTGATGCATACAATGAGAGGGGAGAGTGTTGTCCACGTACCCTCGTAGACCGAAAGCGGAAGCATTATGACAACGCGGTTGATGTAGTCATACGTCTTCACGGTCCGACCGATCCTAGCACCGAAGGTACGGCACCTCCGCGATCTGCACACGTTCAGCTCGGTGACGACCCACGAAATCTAGATCCAGTTGAGGTCGAGGGAGAGTTTCATCAGCACGACGGCATGGTGACGGTAATGATGAAGCTACCGGCGCAGGGCTTCGCCTAAGCACTGCAACGATATGACCAAGGTGGAAATTTGTGGAGGGGGGTACCACACATGGCTAAACAATCAACTTGTGTGTCTATGGGGTGCCCCCCTCCCCCGTATATAAAGGAGTGGAGGTGGGGAGGGCCGGCCCTCTCATGGCGCGCCCAAGGGGGGAGTCCTATCCCGGTGGGAGTAGGATTCGCCCCCCCTTTCCTAGTTGGAGTAGGAGAAGAAGGAAGAGAGAGAGAGAGAGAGGGAAGGAAAGGGGGGGCGGCCCCCACCCAATTCGGATTGGGCTTCGGGGGGGGGGGGGGCTCCACCTGGCCGCCTCCTCCTCTCTCCCACTAAGGCCCAATAAGGCCCATTGACTCCCCGGAGGGTTCCGATAACCCCACGGTACTCTAGTAAATGCCCGAACTCACCCAGAACCATTCCGACGTCCAAACATAGCCTTCCAATGTATCAATCTTTATGTCTTGACCATTTCGAGACTCCTCATCATGTTCGTGATCTAATTCCGGACTCCGAACAACCTTCGGTACATCAAAACACTTAAACTCATAATACCGATCGTCATCGAACGTTAAGCGTGCGGACCCGACGGGTTCGAGAACTATGTATACATGACCGAGACTCATCTCCGGTCAATAACCAATACTGGAACCTGGATGCTCATATTGGTTCCTACATATTCTACGAAGATCTTTATCGGTCAAACTGCATAACAACATACGTTGTTCCTTTGTCATCGGTATGTTACTTGCCCGAGATTCGATCGTCGGTATCTCAATACCTAGTTCAATCTCGTTACCGGCAAGTCTTTTTACTCATTCCGTAATGCATAATCCCTGAACTAACTCATTAGTCACATTTCTTGCAAGGCTTATAGTGATGTGCATTACCGAGAGGGCCCAGAGATACCTCTCCAGCAATCGGAGTGACAAATCATAATCTTGATCTATGCCAACTCAACAAACACCATCGGAGACACCTGCAGATCATCTTTATAGCCACCCAGCTACCTTGTGACATTTGATATCACACTAAGTGTTCCTACGGTATTCGGGAGTTGCATATTCTCAAAGTCATAGGAACATGTATAAGTTATGAAGAAAGCAATAGCAATAAACTAAACGATCATAGTGCTAAGCTAACGGATGGGTCAAGTCAATCACATCATTCTCTAATGATGTGATCCCGTTCATCAAATGACAACTCTTTGCCCATGGCTAGGAAACTTAACCATCTTTGATTGACGAGCTAGTCAAGTAGAGGCATACTAGTGACACTCTGTATGTCTATGTATTCACACATGTACTAATTTTCCGGTTAATACAATTCTAGCATGAATAATAAAAATTTACCATGATATAAGGAAATATAAATAACAACTTTATTATTGCCTCTAGGGCATATTTCCTTCAGTATCCCACTTGCACTAGAGTCAATAATCTAGATTACATTGTAATGATTCTAACACCCATGGAGTCATGGTGCTGATCATGTTTTGCCCGTGAGAGAGGCTTAGTCAACGGTCTGTAACATTCAGATCCGTATGTATCTTGCAAGTCTCCATGTCTCCCTCCTTGACTTGGTCGCGGATGGAATTGAAGCGTCTCTTGATGTGCTTGGTTCTCTTGTGAAATCTGGATTCCTTTGCCAAGGAAACTGCACCAGTATTGTCACAAAAGATTTTCATTGGACCCGATGCACTAGGTATGACACCTAGATCAGATATGAACTCCTTCATCCAGACTCCTTCATTTGCTGCTTCCAAAGCAGCTATGTACTCCGCTTCACACGTAGATCCCGCCACGACGCTTTGCTTGGAACTGCACCAACTGACAGCTTCACTATTCAATAAAAATACGTATTCGGTTTGTGACTTAGAGTCATCTGGATCAGTGTCAAAGCTTGCATCGACGTAACCGTTTACGACGAGCTCTTTGTCACCTCCATAAATGAGAAACATATCCTTAGTCCTTTTCAGGTACTTCAGGATGTTCTTGACCGCTATCCGTGATCCACTCTGGATTACTTTGGTACCTCCTCGCTAAACTAATAGCAAGGCACACATCAGTCCGGTACACAGCATTGCATACATGATAGAACCTATGGCTGAAGCATAGTGAATGACTTTCATTTTCTCTGTATCTTCTGAAGTGGTCGGGCATTGAGTCTGACTCAACTTCACACCTTGTAACACAGGCAAGAACCCTTTCTTTGCTTGATCCATTTTGAACTTCTTCAAAACTTTATCAAGGTATGTGCTTCGTGAAAGTCCAATTAAGCGTCTTGATCTATCTCTGTAGATATTGATGCCCAATATATGAGCAGCTTCACCGAGGTCTTTCATTGAAAAATTCTTATTCAAGTATCCTTTTATGCTATTCTGAAATTCGGTATCATTTCCGATCAACAATATGTCATCCACATATAATATCAGATATGCTACAGAGCTCCCACTCACTTTCTCGTAAATACAAGCTTCTCCAAAAGTCTGTATAAAACCATATGATTTGATCACACTATCAAAGCGTATATTCCAACTCCGAGAGGCTTGCACCAGTCCACAAATGGATCGCTGGAGCTTGCACACTTTGTTAGCACCTTTTGGGTCGACAAAACCTTCTGGTTGCATCATATACAACTCTTCTTTAAGATATCCATTAAAGAATGCAGTTTTGACATCCATTTGCCAAATTTCATAATCATAAAATGCGGCAATTGCTAACATGATTCGGACAGACTTAAGCATCGCTACGGGTGAGAAGGTCTCATCGTAGTCAACTCCTTGAACTTGTCGAAAACCTTTCGCAACAAGTCGAGCTTTATAGACAGTAACATTACCGTCACCGTCAGTCTTCTTCTTGAAGATCCATTTATTCTGTATGGCTTGCGATCATCGGGCAAGTCAACCAAAGTCCACACTTTATTCTCATACATGGATCCCATCTCAGATTTCATGGCCTCAAACCATTATGCGGAATTTGGGCTCATCATCGCTTCCTCATAGTTCGTAGGTTCGTCATGGTCAAGTAACATTACTTCCAGAACAGGATTACCGTACCACTCTAGTGCGGATCTTACTCTGGTTGACCTACGAGGTTTGGTAGTAACTTGATCAGAAGTTTCATGATCATCATCATTAGCTTCCTCACTTACTGGTGTAGGAATCACTGGAACTGATTTCTATGATGAACTAGTTTCCAATAAGGGAGTAGGTACAATTACCTCGTCAAGTTGTACTTTCCTCCCACTCACTTCTTTCGAGAGAAACTCCTTCTCTAGAAAGGATCCATTCTTAGCAAAGAATGTCTTGCCTTCGAATCTGTTGTAGAAGGTGTACCCAACAGTCTCCTTTGGGTATCCTATGAAGACACATTTCTCCGATTTGGGTTCGAGCTTATCAGGTAGAAGCTTTTTCACATAAGCATCGCAGCCCCAAACTTTAAGAAACGACAACTTGGGTTTCTTGCCAAACCACAGTTCATATGGTGTTGTCTCAACGGATTTAGATGGTGCCCTATTTAATGTGAATGCAGCCGTCTCTAAAGAATAACCCCAAAACGATAATGCTAAATCAGTAAGAGACAACATAGATCGCACCATATCTAATAAAGTACGATTACGACGTTCGGGCACACCATTACGCTGTGGTGTTCCAAGTGGCGTGAGTTGCGAAACTATTCCGCATTGTTTAAAATGAAGTCCAAACTCGTAACACAAATATTCTCCTCCACGATCAGATCGTAGAAACTTTATTTTCTTGTTACGATGATTTTCCACTTCACTCTTAAATTCTTTGAACTTTTCAAATGTTTCAGACTTATGTTTCATCAAGTAGATATACCCATATCTGCTCAAATCATCTGTGAAGGTCAGAAATAACGATACCCGCGGCGAGCATCAACACTCATCGGACCGCATACATCAGTATGTATTATTTCCAACAAGTCTGTTGCTTGCTCCATTGTTCCGGAAAACAGAGTCTTAGTCATCTTGCCCATGAGGCATGATTCGCAAGCATCAAGTGATTCATAATCAAGTGATTCCAAAAGCCCATCAGAATGGAGTTTCTTCATGCGCTTTACACCAATATGACCTAAACAGCAGTGCCACAAATAAGTTGCACTATCATTATTAAACTTATATCTTTTGGCTTCAATACTATGAACATGTGTATCACTACTATCAATATTTAGTAAAAATAGACCACTCATCAAGGGTGCATGGCCATAAGAGATATTATTCATATAAATAGAACAACCATTATTCTCTGATTTAAATGAATAACCGTATCGCATCAAACAAGGTCCAGATATAATGTTCATGCTTAACACTGGCACCAACTAACAATTATTCAGGTCTAAAACTAATCCCGAAGGTAGATGTAGAGGTAGCGTACCAACGGCGATCACATCGACTTTGGAACCATTTCCCACACGCATCGTCACCTCGTCCTTATACAATCTTCGCTTAATCCGTAGCCCCTGTTTCGAGTTGCAAATATTAGCAATGTAACCAAGATCAAATACCAGTAGCGCCATCTGCGAGCATTATTAAGGTACACATCAATAACATGTATATCAAATATACCTTTCACTTTGCCATCCTTCTTTTCCGCCAAATACTTGGGGCAGTTCCGCTTCCAGTGACCAGTCCTTTGCAGTAGAAGCACTCAGTCTCAGGCTTAGGTCTAGACCTGGGCTTCTTCACTTGAGCAGCAACTTCTTTGCTGTTCTTCTTGAAGTTAGCCTTCTTCCCTTTGCCCTTCTTCTTGAAACTGGTGGTCTTATTGACCATCAACACTTGATGTTCCTTCTTGATTTCTTCCTCCGCAACCTTTAGCATTGCGAAGAGCTCGGGAATCGTCTTATCCATCCCTTGCATATTATAGTTCATCAAGAAGCTTTTGTAGCTTGGTGGCAGTGATTGAATAACTCTGTCAATGACACTAACAACTGGAAGATTAACTCCCAACCGAGTCAAGTGGTTGTGGTACCCAGACATTCTGAGTATATGCTCACTAACATAACTATTCTCCTCCATTTTGCAGTTGTAGAACTTATTGGAGACTTCATATCTCTCAATCCGGGCATTTGCTTGAAATATTAACTTCAACTCCTAGAACATCTCATATGCTCCATGACGTTCAAAACGTCGTTGAAGTTCCGGTTCTAAGCCGTAAAGCATGGCACACTGAACTATCGAGTAGTCGTCAGCTTTGCTTTGCCAGGTGTTCACAATATCTGGTGTTGCTCCTGTAGCGGGTTTGGCACCCAGTGGTGCTTCCAGGACGTAATTCTTTTGTGTAGCAATGAGGATAATCCTCAAGTTACGGACCCAGTCCGTGTAATTGCTACCATCATCTTTCAACTTAGCTTTATCTTGGAACGCATTAAAATTCAATGGAACAACAACACGGGCCATTTATCTACAACAACGTAGACATGCGAAATACTATCAGGTACTAAGTTCATGATAAATTAAAGTTCAATTAATCATATTACTTAAGAACTCCCACTTAGATAGACATCCCTCTAATCATCTAAGTGATCACGTGATATATATCAACTAAACCATGTCCGATCATCACGTGAGATGGAGTAGTTTTCAATGGTGAACATCACTATGTTGATCATATCTACTATATGATTCACGCTCGACCTTTCGGTCTCAGTGTTCTGAGGCCATATCTGCATATTCTAGGCTCGTCAAGTTTAACCCGAGTATTCTGCGTGTGCAAAACTGGCTTGCACCCGTTGTATGTGAACGTAGAGCTTATCACCCCGATCATCACGTGGTGTCTCGGACGATTTAACAGTAGTGCATACTCAGGGAGAACACTTATACCTTGAAATTTAGTGACAGATAATCTTACAATGCTACCGCCGTACTAAGCAAAATAAGATGCATAAAGGATAAACATCACATGCAATCAATATAAGTGATATGATATGGCCATCATCATCTTGTGCCTTTGATCTCCATCTCCAAAGCACCGTCATTATCACCATCGTCACCGGCTTGACACCTTGATCTCCATCGAAGCATCGTTGTCGTCTCGCCAACTATTGCTTCTACGACTATCGCTACCGCTTAGTGATAAAGTAATGCAATTACATGGCGATTGCATTTCATACAATAAAGCAACAACCATATGGCTCCTGCCAATTGCCGATAACTGTGTTACAAAACATGATCATCTCATACAACAATTTATATAATCACGTCTTGACCATATCACATCACAACATGCCCTGCAAAAACAAGTTAGACGTCCTCTACTTTGTTGTTGCAAGTTTTACGTGGCTGCTATGGGCTTAGCAAGAACTGTTCTTACCTACGCATCAAAACCACAACGATTTTTCGTCAAGTTTGCTGTTTTAACCTTCATCAAGGACCGGGCGTAGTCACACTCGATTCAACTAAAGTTGGAGAAACAGACACCCACTAGCCACCTGTGTGTGAAGCACGTCGATAGAACCAGTCTCGCGTAAGCGTACGCATAATGTCGGTCTAAGCCGCTTCATCCAACAATACCGCCGAATCAAAGTATGACATGCTGGTAAGCAGTATGACTATTATCACCCACAACTCTTTGTGTTCTACTCGTGCATATAACATCTATGCATAGACCTGGCTCGGATGCCACTCTTGGGGAACATAGCATGCAATTTCAAAAAAATTCCTATGCACAACAAGATCCATCTAGGTGATGCATAGCAACGAGAGGGGAGAGTGTTTTCCACGTACCCTCGTAGACCGAAAGCGGAAGCGTTATGACAACGCGATAGATGTAGTCGTACGTCTTCACGGCCTGACCGATCCTAGCACCGAAGGTATGGCACCTCCGCGATCTGCACACGTTCAGCTCGGTGACGTCCCAGGAACTCTAGATCCAGCTGAGGTCGAGGGAGAGTTTCGTCAGCACGACAGCGTGGTGAAGGTGATGATGAAGCTACCGGCACAGGGCTTCGCCTAAGCACTGCAACGATATGACCGAGGTGGAAATCTGTGGAGGGGGGCACCGCACACGGCTAAACAATCAACTTGTGTGTCTATTCAGGAGTTGCATAATCTCAAAGTCATAGGAACATGTATAAGTTATGAAGAAAGCAATAGCAATAAACTAAACAATCATAGTGCTAAGCTAACGGATGGGTCAAGTCAATCACATCATTCTCTAATGATGTGATCCCGTTCATCAAAGGACAACTCTTTGCCCATGGCTAGGAAACTTAACCATCTTTGATTAACGAGCTAGTCAAGTAGAGGCATACTAGTGACACTCTGTTTGTCTATGTATTCACACACGTACTAAGTTTCCGGTTAATACAATTCTAGCATGAATAATAAATATTTATCATGATATAAGGAAATATAAATAACAACTTTATTATTGCCTCTAGTAATTGTACCTTCTCCTGAATTGGAAAGTAGTTCATCATAGAAATCAGTTCTAGTGATTCCTACACCAATTAGTGAGGAAGCTAATGATGATGATCATGAAAATTCAGATCAAGTTACTACCGAACCTCGTAAGTAAACCAGAGTACGATCCGCACCAGAGTGGTACGGTAATCCTATTCTGGAGGTCATGTTACTTGACCATGACGAACCTATGAACTATGAGGAAGCAATGATGATCCCAGATTCCGCGAAATGGTTTGAAGCCATGAAATCTGAGATGAGATCCATGTATGAGAACAAGGTGTGGACTTTGGTTGACTTTCCCGATGATTGGCAAGCCATAGAAAATAAATGGATCTTCAAGAAGAAGACTGACGCTGACGGTAATGTTACTTTCTACAAAGCTCGACTTGTTTGGAAAGGTTTTCAACAATTTCAAGGAGATGACTATGATGAGACCTTCTCACCCGTAGCGATGCTTAAGTCTGTCTGAATCATGTTAGCAATTGCCGCATTTTATGATTATGAAATTTGGCAAATGGATGTCAAAATTGCATTCCTTAATGGATATCTTAAAGAAGAGTTGTATATGATGCAACCAGAAGGTTTTGTCGATCCTAAAGGTGCTACCAAAGTGTGCAAGCTCCAGCGATCCATTTATGGACTGGTGCAAGCTTCTCGGAGTTGGAATATATGCTTTGATAGTGTGATCAAAGCATATGGTTTTATACAGACTTTTTCCTTATTTACAAGAAAGTGAGTGGGAGCTGTGTAGCATTTCTATTATTATATGTGGATGACATATTGTTGATTGGAAATAATACCGAACTTCTGGATAGCATAAAAGGATACTTGAATAAGAACTTTTCAATGAAAGACCTCGGTGAAGCTGCTTATATATTGGGCATCAAGATCTATAGAGATAGATCAAGACACTTAATTGGACTTTCACAAAGCACATACCTTGATAAAGTTTTGAAGAAGTTCAAAATGGATCAGTCAAAGAAAGGGTTCTTGCCTGTGTTACAAGGTGTGAAGTTGAGTCAGACTCAATGCCCGACCATTGCAGAAGATAGAGAGAAAATGAAAGTCATCCCCTATGCTTTAGCCATAGGTTCTATCATGTATGCAATGTTGTGTACCAGACCTGATGTGTGCATTGCTATAAGTTTAGCACGGAGGTACCAAAGTAATCCAGGAGTGGATCACTGGAAAACGATCAAGAACATCCTGAAATACCTGAAAAGGACCAAGGATATGTTTCTCATTTATGGAGGTGACAAAGAGCTCATCGTAAATGGTTATGTCGATGCAAGCTTTGACACTGATCCAGAAGAATCTAAGTCACAAACCGGATACGTATTTATATTGATGGTGGAGCTGTCAGTTGGTGCAGTTCCAAGCAGAGCGTCGTTGCGGGATCTACGTGTGAAGAGGAGTACATAGTTGCTTCCAAAGCAGCAAATGAAGGGGTCTGGATGAAGGAGTTCATATCCGATCTAGGTGTAATACCTAGTGTAACACCAAGACTCCATGTGTCTTAGAATCATTACTATGTAATCTGGATTATTGACTCTAGTGCACGTGGGAGACTGAAGGAAATATGCCGTAGAGGCAATAATAAAGTTGTATTTATATTTTCCTTATATCATGATAAATGTTTATTATTCATGCTAGAATTGTATTAAGTGGAAAACTTAGTACATGTGTGAATACATAGACAAACAGAGTGTCCCTAGTATGCCTCTACTTGACTAGCTCGTTAATCAAAGATGGTTAAGTTTCCTAACCATAGACATGTGTTGTCATTTGATGAACGGGGTCACATCATTAGAGAATGATGTGATGGACAAGACCCATCTGTTAGCTTAGCATAATGACCGTTTAGTTTTATTTCTATTGCTTTCTTCATGACTTGTACATATTCCTCTGACTATGAGATTATGCAACTCCCGAATACCAGAGGAACACTTTGTGTGCTATCAAACGTCACAACGTAACTGGGTGATTATAAAGATGCTATACAGGTGTCTCCGATGGTGTTTGTTGAGTTGGCATAGATCGAGATTAGCATTTGTCACTCCGAGTATCAGAGAGGTATCTCTAGGCCCTCTCGGTAATGCACATCACTATAAGCCTTGCAAGCAATGTGACTAAAGAGTTAGTTACGGGATGATGCATTACAAAACGAGTAAAGAGACTTGCCGGTAACGAGATTGAACTAGGTATGATGATACCGACGATCGAATCTCGGGCAAGTAACATACCGATGACAAAGGGAATAACGTGTTGTTTTGCGGTTTGACCGATAAAGATCTTCGTAGAATATGTAGGAGCCAATATGAGCATCCAGGTTCCGTTATTGGTTATTGACCAGAGATGTGTCTCGGTCATGTCTATATAGTTCTTAAACCCGTAGTGTCCGTGCGCTTAACGTTCGATGACGATTTGTATTATGAGTTATGTGATTTGATGACCAAAGTTTGTTTGGAGTCCTGGATGAGGTCACGGACATGACGAGGAGTCTCGAAATGGTCGAGAGGTAAAGATTGATATATAGGACGAAGGTATTCGGACACCGGAATGGTTTAGGGACGTTTCTGATATTTATCGGGGAACGGAGGGTTTACCGGAACCCCCCGGGTAAGTTATGGGCCTTAATAGGCCATAAGGGAGAAGGAGAGGGAAGGCAGGGCAGTCCGAATTGGACTAGGGGAGGGGCACGGCCCCCCTTCCTTCCCCTCTCCCTCTCTTTCCCTCCTTCCCCCTCTTGGACTAGGAAGGGGGGGGGAGAGATTCCTACTAGGTTTGGAGTCCTAGTAGGACTCCCCCCTGGCGCGCCTCCTCCATGGCCACCGGCCTCTTCCTCCCTCCTTTATATACGGGGGCAGGGGAACCCCAAAGCACAACAGACAATCTCTTAGCCGTGTGCGGTGCCCCCCCTCCACAGTTTACCACCTCGGTCATGTCGTTGTAGTGCTTAGGCGATGCCCTGCGCCGGTAACATCATCATCACCATCGCCACGCCGTCTTGCTGATGGAACTCTCCCTCGTCCTCAACTGGATCAAGAGCTTGAGGGACATCATCGTGCTGAACGTGTGCTGAACACGGATGTGTCGTACGTTCGGTACTTGGATCGGTTGGATCGTGAAGACGTTCGACTACATCAACCCCTAAATGCTTCTGCTTTCGGTCTATGAGGGTACATGGACACACTCTCCCGTCTCGTTGTTGTGCATCTCCTAGATAGAGCTTGCGTGATCGTAGGAAATTTTTTGAAATACTGCGTTCCCCAACAACAATGCCCATTGGGATACTTACACGAGAGAGTGTGGGACATCAAGCATTTTCTGGCGACTTTGTCGGAGAGCATAACACTTGGTCATTACCTTTCCAGCCACAGTTAATTTATTTTGTTTTTCTCTTTATATTATTGTTTTTTTAAATCAAAAGAAAGAAAAAACTACTAATCATGTCTTCTGAGATGACTATTCAGGAACTTATGCAACTTTCAACAAGGGACAAGAGAGACACAAGTCTACCATGATTGGTTATCTATGAGATCAAGATAAGAGAATTGTTAAAAATTGGTGAACAAATATTCATCCATGATATGTGCTTCATACCCGTTACCATGCTATGAATGTGAATCTGAGGAGCATATGTCTTATCAATGCAAATATCATATCAATCTCGTATTAGCAAATTATAACAGTGGTGATAAATACAATGCTAGTTTGGAGGTTGTCAAATTAATGCCAATTGCAGGTGCCGGTGAGATTCTATGTCGAATAATAGATATGAAAGTGGGAAGCACCTTACTTCTTACAAACTTTGATTCAGTGCACCCTATTCACGTTTTCATACATAATTTATGTGATGATGCATTAATGATCAATGGCCGAGAGCGGATTACCACCGCCATGGAAGAAATAAATCTTTTACTGGACTCACAATAAATGAATAAAATGATGTACACCATGAAGAACAAATAACCCATGATGACGGGTGGCTGTAAGAATTGGTAAGAGAACATGAAATTGCAGCACAATAATGGGGTTGACAAAGAGTAGCACATGTTGCATGAATAAGTGTGTTTAGGAAACGAAGAATGCAAAGAGGGAAGAAGAGGAAAGAAGAGGAGAAGGAACGGTTTGATCACCCTTGCACACCTCCCACTTTTGATAGTAATTTTATGCACACAACTAATATGCTATCTGATGAAAGTATGACTACTATGGATACGAGGGAACAGATAGACATATTGGACGAATGTGAATTTATGTTATGTCTTCGTATCAAGTTTCATGTAGGTGTTCCAGGATTGAGGACCATCCAGTACACATATACTTATGACAAGGTGATCGCATCTTACAACAATATTAGTGAGATTGATGACACTAAGAAAATCATATGGTATGTGATGCGGAGCATCCCATAGACATCACCATGTCAAGAGTCTGTTCGACAAGTGACACGTGTGACATCTACTTCATATACATAAAGGTTAATCATCTCTTTTACACATGTTCACTTGACCCCTTCAAGGATGGTATACTATTTGACATCTCTCTCGTGTGTATCCATAGGTATTACCAAAGCTTCATCGACGACGAGGAGAAGTTCAAGCGCAAGAAAAAATCTACACCATCCAAGAAGGAAGAAGGAGGAGGAAGAGGGACACCAAGACGCGAAGGAACGGAGGCCTCGGACCACCACGGGTGCCCGGCCTCCTACGCCCCGGGTGCCTGGACCCCTGGCCACCAACCGGGCATGGCTCCTGACTACCACGGGTGCCCGGCCCCTCAACCCCCGGTCCGATGGCCACAAAGGGCGCGGCCCCTCTGTCCACCCCGTGTGCCCGCACCCCTACTACCCCCGGGTGCCCGGACTTCACCCCAGGTGCTCGGCCTCCTCTTCACAGCAATCCCCGAGTTCCCGGACCCCTTTAATTACCCCGGGTGCCCAGCCCCCTCCGACGATGCCTGCGTGCATTAAGGGCCAAATGACCCATGTACCCTTGTTTCTCCCCAAATCTTCCCTAGACTATAAATAGACGTTTGCTAGCTCAGAATTAGGGTTAGCTAAGAATAGATCTAGACATTAGAGCTTCGCTCATTTACCTCCCCTTGTGGGATTCCTCTTGAGAGAGAAGATCCCTAGTGGATATCAAGACCCCATCTAGGGAAGGATCTATCTAGATCATCAAGACTTCATCTCCTTCATAGGATTTGGGATGAACTCTATCATGTGTCTTATTTCCCTTTGATTGTTCATGTACCTTGTGGATCTTGTGTGTTTATTGGTCTAGTGGATGTGTGATTGGACTTGTTCTTGAGTGTTTCTCTTGTGATTTCCCCTCTTGTTCTTCGTGTTCTTCGTGGATTCCCCTCCAATTTGTGAAAGATCTCCACTTAGGGTCTCCACCCTACAACATCCCGGGAAACTTCCGCCCAAACTCCCTGGCAACCGCGGGCGCTCGCATCGCTTACCCCCGGGCACCCGGACCCCTGGGCCACTTTTCCGCCCAACTCCCTGACTACCCCGGGCACCCGCACCCTCCCACCCCTGGGTGCCCGCACCCCCAGTTTCAGCCCACTTCCAAAAATGGTTTTGGCCATTACTAATTCATCTAGTGTCCAATTTTCGCGTTCTTTAGCTCATTTTATAGCTATTGACATCCTTCATCCCACAAAAATACTAACACCATCATTTGCCGCAACCAAATTTTATTAAGCTTGGCATCTTTGCATAGGCCCTCCTCCATAACTTCCGCACCACCACATAAAACTTTCACAACCTAACCCATTTTGGTTCTTATTGCATTTGTGGTTGTTTGAGCTGTGATTAGAGTCTCCTAAGGTGTTTCGGCTACTTAGGGGAAGTTACATTTTCATCCACCACCGGAAACTTGTATCGTTCCATCGACTACATCCACTACGAGCTTCCGCATCGACGACGAACATCCATCCTTTGAGACCATCTTCAACCGGAAGCAAGGCCGGTTACCCCCGACTTCATCAAAGGTTAAGTGTGACGAAGGTATACATTCCGTCATATACTTTTCCTTCCTTGCCATTACACTTTGATAGCCCCACCATCTTTGCGATTACCTCCACAACTATTGAGACTAGCTATCCCGGTATTGCTGGGCTTCGCGAAAACTTGTGCACCATAGTGACTCGATAACATATTGTTGCATCATTTGATATATCATATAGTGCAAGTGCTTGCTACTGTGCATATCTTGTGATACTTGTCTCATGTATTTGGATGAGGCTCAATAAGCATAGTGGAAAGGAAGAGAAGAGCAAAAGAAAAAGACAAACCAAAAGCTTTTAAGCAAGAAAGAAAGATCTAAAGCTTATAAGCAAAGAGTGGAGCATGAAAAGAGATACTTGTGCATGAGGATACATGGAATAGGAAACATTTTGCTTGCATATAGGATTGGTGCCAAGTGGTGAATCGTGCCCAAACGTGCAATAAGCTAGTGTCTCTCCTAGTGTTTGTGCAACACGAGCTTAGTCTTCGTTAGGCAATTTTGTATTGCTCATCCCTATAGTTGCACAAGCCCCATTGTCCCACCGTGTGTGTTTATTTATTGCCCTCCTCTATATTTGTGATAACTTGCTTTACATTTGGAGTCCTTTGGATTTATCTCAACATTTACAATATCTTGGACTTCAATTTTCTTGAATTTTGTGCCACTTGTCCTAATCAAGCCACTCGATAAGCTTTACTTTGTAGGTGTGAGTGAACAAGTCCGATACCAATTCCACTATTCTCTCAATTCACATTGAGTGAAACGGGGTACATCCGCAATTTGGGAAAAGGTACCTTGGTATTATTTATCTCATTTTCTACTCACCTTTGCTCGAGTCTTGTGATGGATAGGCAAAGCACATCTACTTTGGTTTACAACAACAACGACGAGTTCGATGCCACGAAAAACTTCATCGACGCCAAGATGAATGCTCAAATGGAGGAGCTCAATGCCCTCATCAAGACCGCCAAGTTGTCTCCCTCATCTTTGAGAAGACGCTCAAATGGAGGAGGCCACACCAACAAAGTATTTCAGAAGAGAAGACAGGGGAGGTAGCTCATACCTATGATGTGCAAAAACTCCCCAAGGCACTAGAAGAAAAGATGGAGCACATACCGATGCTTGTACTAGATGAGCTCTACGTAGTTTACCACACCAGAATAGAAGATCGTGTGCAGTCAGCCGATGCTCATACCCACGCTCGTAGCAAGGTCAAAACCCCATCATTTTGTTAATTTTGACGAGCCAAGATCAGTGGGTTACTTTTTAACCATTCGTTTGCATTCTAATGTTCAGTATTTACCTTCGAAGCTCTCTATCGTATAATCCTGTGTAATATTTTATGTTTTATTTTATTCTCTTTGCTTGGTTGGGTATACGAACTTTGTTTCGTATACTAAATCACTCCCTTTATTTCATGTGTTATTTTCGCAGAGCTTGGACCTAGGAGGACATGTACTGTATGATGCCTACCATATAAAAAACGGCATGTTGCTTCAATTCTACAATTTTCAAGCCTAATACTGCCTTCCGGCTTGAATATTTCTCAATAAAAATTTAGTAGTGAGGTTCTCGCCTTAAGTGGGATCTCGCTTTTAGTTAAGCACTTAGGAGGGTGCACGCTCGTGTTTCATATCTTCTCTCTCTTGCACTACACATACAACCTAGGAGAGTATACACTCCTAGACTTACTTTATCAACTTAAGTGTGGTGGTTAGGCGGGTGAAAATGCCTTTATGAGGCAGTGTTTTACTCTCTTGTCATCTAACCCTTTATGCTATAAAAAATGGAAAACTTCCAAGAGAATAAAATATTTTGTTTTCTTTTTTATTTTCATCTCTAGCAAGTTCAACTGGAAGGCAACCACTGGGCCACATCAAGATTTTTTTGAAGCAATGGTACATGTCCATTAAAGGAGAGGTCATTTGTACCTCAATGATAAAAGTTTATTACTGTCGCTTGATTTTAAGCTTGGGGAGGTAAACCACTTCTCATACTCTCCTTTAATAAACCACATTTTGTCTTTTCATTTCATAATTTTCTTGAGCTTAGTTCTCGCAAAGTTTTAAGCTTGGGGGAAGTTACTTTTGCATGTGTAGAGTCTTGTGCAATGATCTTTATCTCATAGTTATTATGCAATCATGTGGTTATTTGACATGCTTTCTTAGGCGTGATAGTTTTGTATTTGTATAGGGGGGTCACTTGCTCTTAGCCCCAAAGTGTCCGGTTAATGTTTGTATGCACTTAGTTCAATTTTTCACCTAGCTTGGGAAAAATCTTGTGATTATCTCGAAGACATTGTCATGGTCTCTCTATAAAAAATGAGGAATAATAGAGGTTACTTATTAGATGTATGACTTAGGGTGAGTTCTACTATACTTGTTACTTTAGATCATTATAAGGTCATCCACACCACTGGTGTTAATTGTGAAGTGTAGGTATTAAATCGTACATGCTAGACTATTTTTGGTTAGGTTAGCTTCAAAAAGAGTGAGCATAAAGACTAGCCAAAAATATTCTAGCTAAGAAAGTAGAAAGTATAGTTGGAACTCTCAAATCATAAAGCATGGATCACATCATACTTTGTTTCAAAGTTAGCACTCAACTTGATCATTTTTGTTTTCTCGCATAAGCATTGAGCATGCTTAGTTTTCATCATAACAAGTAAAACAGTAAATGACTAGTATATCATGAGCAACTAATCTTGTTCAATATTGTAGGAGGAAATGAAAGCACCGGTCGAAATATTACATTTCAAAGGGACGCATGGAGCACTAAAAATAATGAGAGCCCCACACTCCTTGTTCGGTCGAACCCGAAATAATATTTTATAGGACCGCTCTCCCACCGCTAGTAGTCAATCATTAAAGGTGTGGAAGCCTCTCTAGTTATCCTATTAGCATAAGTATGCGAGTACTCATCTTTTAGGAGGAACAAAAAAATGAGCAAAAACAAAAAACAAAAATAAATTGATAAGTAATTAAGTAGGAGGATCCAAGTATTTATTTTCATGCCAAATTTAATTTTAGGAAGGTATGTAGAAACTTGTATTTTGGTCCAAATCAAAGAAGGTACATAGAAACTTTAGATCCAAGTATTTTGGTCATCATTTCTTCATACAAACATGCCTAAATTGGAGTTTGTATGAAGAAATGGCAACCAAAATACTAATCACCACACGCTTGTTCCAGAGGAGAAAACCGGGTGTGATATGATCATGGATGCACCAAAGAACTTTCTTTTACCGTAAAAAGCTTTCGCCCCGCTTTATAAATAAATAAACCACCACAGCCACAAAGTTAGAACAATAGTCCACACACGTACACTCACACAAGGTAGCACCACACAAAGTATGGCAGGTTCTGCTGAGGACACATGATGCGGAGCATCCTTCCATCATCCACATGGACTCTACAACAAGGCATCAAGCACCATGTGGACCAATGACAAGAGCTCGAACACGCGCCATTGAAAACGAGGTGAACTCACTCCTTCACGAGATCAATATGGACATGAGTGGAACTTGGTTGCTACCGTGTCAAAATGCGCTATGTGTCCTTAAGTACAAAGACCAACGCCACCAAGCTGCTGAGGAACACCCCAAAGGAAGAGGAGGAGCACCACAAGGCCACGAGGAAGGAGAAGAAGTACAACAGCAGCAGTTCTGCACCTCCCAGGCGACCCCGTGCTCACGGGCCCCCAAGACTCCGTGCACACGGGCCGCCCAGGAGGCTACTGGAAACAAGATGCACCACCCCATGCGCACGGCCTCCAGACCCCGTGCGCACGGCCTCTAGACCCCGTGCGCACGGCCTCCAGACCCCGTGCGCACGGCCTCTGGCCGCTATAGCACCCCGTGCGCACGGGCGTGTACCATGCACACTGGCCCAACTTACCCCGTGGCACGGGCCCTTCAGGATGGTCGGTCGTGGCCTGCTGTTTGGGCCTCCACTTCGTCCCCCTCTCTCGCATAACTATATATTTCGTTTAGGGTTATCAAAGTATTGGATAGACATTGAGAGAGCTTTGATCATCTTCCCCCTCCTCTTGGAGACCAATACCTCCAAGGAGTAGATCCCCTTGTGGATTTCAAGGCCTCCTATTGGAGAAGACTATCATCAAGACCTCACCTCTCTTGGGAGTGGGAATAATTTTACCCTAGTGATATTTCCCTTGAATTGTGCTTGTATTCTTGTGGATCTATGTGTTTGCTATCCTAGTGGATGTGTAATCGGGTTTTGTTGGAGTGAATTCCTCTTTGTGTTCTTGGTGTTCATTCTCCCCCCCTCCTCCAAGTGTGAAAAGATCCCTCTTAGGGTTTCACCCTACAACAACACAGCTCAACAAGCCCTAAAAACAAAAAACAAAGGCGGAAGCACTGCAGCCATAGAGTCTAGTCTGGCTCAAGTGGTGTTGGAGGAAGTGGCGGCACCATTCGTAGAGTCATCGCACGAAGCTCAACAGTGATGATATTGATGGCGTCCTGGTCCTGGTGCCGGCTAAGCGACCACCAAAGCTACAAATAGCCACACATTTTGAACATCGCGTCAGTAGCATGTCGAAGAGTCACACGCTGGATCACAAGCTTATTGCGAACCGTCCAAAGCGTCCAAGCAAGGACCCCAATAGTCAGCCACCTGATGTGGCGACCCGTCGGCGGGGAGGCCTGGATCTCGGCGAAGAGTTCTGGGAAGTTGGTGTTACAGCAACGACCACCAACCACCCCGCGGAGGCAACTCGAGAGGAACTGGGCAGATACACATGAAAGGAAGATGTGGTTCGAGTCTTCTTTCATCCGACAAAGGGGACAGATCCCGTCGCCCGGGCCGTTTCGCTTAAGCACCTCCACACCGGATGGTGTACGGCCGCGGATCCACTTCCACAGAAAGATCATGATATTCAGGGGAAGTCTGATCGACCAGATCATCTGAAGGGGCTCTGGTGCAGGCGTGGCAGCGATGGCCTAGTATAGGAACTTCATGGAGAATTTGCCCGACGGCTCTAAGTGCCACGAGATGCGATCGTTAGCCTGTTCTAGGTCCAGTTCGTGAAGGGCGATGGTCTCAAGGAGCTCATGCCAGGGGATTAAGTTCTGAGGCCCAAATGTCCGCCAGAAAGCGAGGTGCCCTCAGACAATAAGGGCTGCCTCGACGGATGGGTCATTTTATAGTGCATCCGGACGATATGGACCGTCCGTCGGAGCAAATTTGATGGTCCAGATCCGATGCAATATGCCGATGTAACGTGTATTATATCAGACCCTGAGGGGCATTTTTGGGAGAAAAAATATTTCGAATTGATCTGATTTTCCCTCCCAAATATTTCGAGGGTTTTCTCGGTATGAATTTCAGGGCTATTTTCGGTTCGATTTCTATCCCGTTCGCTAGGGTTTATTCCTCGCCGCCGCTAGGGTTTTAGTCCTCGCCGGCAGGATCTAGCCACGCGTCGCGGCTCCTCCCTCCCTCCACCCCAATTCCCTTGCGATCCTGGAGTGCCTTTTCAGCAAAGAACACGAGAGAAGGCGCACTTCCCTCCCCGCGGCGGCCGCCAGCAAAGTTTCGGCGCCATCCCACCTCCGAGTCTTCCATGCGGGTGCCTATAGCCACAAGGTTATAGGCAAACTCTTTCCCACACCCCAATTGGTTGTTTGCGTCCTCTATGCCTCTCCACCATGGCCGCGGCTTTGATCTGGCCATGCATCTCGGCCGAAGGCAAGGTGGTTGGGTATGGATCATGTTCTGCGGGACTAGATGAAGCCAGCCGCCGGCCTGGACAGCCAGCCCAATTCGTCCAGCCCTGACTACAAGATCTACGAACGTTCAATCGTCGCATTCATACACTTATACATTCATTCAACATGTATTCTTTCAATTTGGTTGATAGGTGAGATTTGGAGATCAATAGAGATGATAAGCTATTAATTTTGGAATGTACTATAAACAATTCATAGTTTATGTTGCTCAATATTTATGATGCTCGCTTCTTCTTGTGCAATTGCTGGACTGGGATCAACAGACTTGGCTTGTGCTTTATAAGAAAAATTAGATTCACATGGGATATCCACCGTTTGAAGATTGGTGTTAATTCTTATTATGATGTTTTATCCTTGTTAAAGGGAGAGTAATGATCCTCGCAAAAAGCAGAGAGAAATGAATGACCATTCGATTCTTCCATATGTTGCATTTCATTCTTCCGTGTTTAGTTATGTCCAACATTTGTTACATGTACACACTTGACAAGGTTAGTACAAGTAGTAATCTTTCCTCTGTTTTGCAGGGCTATGACAGAACATACTATGTGATTCCCTGAGGCAGGATGGATGTACCATGGCCACCCTACTGTGCTCAATTCAGCGCACGTCCTACCATGCCACACCATGGTCGTTGCAGCACCTGCAGAGGCCCCCTATGGTACGTGCTTTACTCTGGCTATCGTGATGCTCTCTTTTTGGCTTTGCGGCCTGCCTACGAGACATTGATTGTGCCGTTTTCTGGGATTGTGTGTTGATTCATGCAGTACTTTTTCTTCTGTTGTGAGGCTATGCTCATGCTCGTACCTTTTTCTCTCATATGAAAATAGACATGTCATAATCCATTATTCTTCTAGGGTTGCCCGTGCACTGTAATTGGTCCGAACCTTGCCCAGGCACTGTTACTGTCACATTGTTGTAAAAAGCAAATATATGTTTCTATGAGATCCCGTAGAGACCAAATTTATTTCAAGCAAAGTATTGTAACCAATATTATTGAAGTTTCACAACTTGACTCATCCACAATGGACTAAGAACACGGCTAGGAAACCTTCTTCGGGACTAAAACCCAACCACACCCTACTCTATCGCTTTATGGCCAAGTGTACACTCCACATGTAAGAATGAACCACAATGCTGGATTAACTGCTTGCATCCTCATCGTCTTCAACCGCGGCTGCATCCGATAGCCTAGCATGGTACTGCTTGAACCTATTCCTGTATTTCATTTTGTTGTAGGGTGAATCGACAAGCACAATAGGTAGCTCTCTTCCGAATTTGTCGATGTAGGCCTACATGCGAGGATATGTTAGTATCGTTCCATACGTTTTAGAAAATGACAGAATTTTAGGTGTTACTCTATGTACTTCTTCATATTGCAACCTCAGTTTTACTCCCGTAAATAATTCGATGTTCTTCAGCATGTACAGTGCACAACAAGAACTACAACATTTTATGTTGTTAGATCACCATTTCAGATATTAACAATCTAAAACAAAAACAAGAGCTAATATTGTTGACTGATGTCTCATTGGATTTTGGCACATTAATATTCCGTACTGGCAATTGCGTCACATTAATGTCTTCCCATGCATTGCTTTCTATTCCATTGACTCGCATCGCTGCTCTCAGATGTGCTTCCATCCCACGTACCTGCAAGCCCAATGGGATGAGAAGTTGCCTAGGACTAATACTTACATACGATGTTAAATCCTTTGCTATAATTAAATATGTTGAAATTCTCACCACGTTATTTACTTCTCTAGGTACCATACAGTGGAAAAGTGAATCAAGAACCTGAATCTCCTTCCTTCTGGGATTTACGACCACAAGGAACCAGTGGACGTTTAAACTGTTCGTAGGTAGGAAAACATGGAGTGCACAGATAATTAGATCAACGTGCATAGTAATAAAAAAATCTGTTCTACGGCAGGTTAAAATACCATATCATGTTTCAGGTAGGTGGTGCCTTGTGTTATTCCAGGAATGTCTGCCAAAGCATCCTGGTAGCACTCCTCTATCCTATCATCTCTTTCGAGCTTAGCGACGCCGACCACCTTCTCAATGTGAACCAGTTGGTCATCCCTTGTGTCAATTGGTTCATCATGACGCATGAGCTGGATCGCAACATCAACCACCTACAACAATAATCAAGTTAATTGTATTGTACAAAAATGAAACTTCATAAACTAATTTGTGAAATACTATCTTACTTCGTCACCCAACCATACGCCATCTTCATTTTCATCTTTATGGGTGAGGCATTGCAAATGCTTTGATAGCACGACAATGTCATCAACTAAGACCATTTGTTTTTCATGATTTGTAGTGTTGTTTAGTGACGCCACGAAATCCTGTCGAACCACGTCTAGCTGGTCCCTCTGGGTTTCAGGAACTTCTGACCTCTTTTTTAAGTTGCTAGAGCCCATTTTCCTCTTTTTATTGTTCGTGTCCTCCGAATCATTTGTACACTCTGATGGAGTCTTGTTTTTCCTTTTTTTTCTCAGTATCGTATGAAGCATACTCATCATTCTTAAATAATTGCAATACCACCCTTTTCTTTTCGCCCCCATGATTTGGTGGCATCGATTCAACCACACTTACTTGTTGCTGCTTTCGAAAGGATTCATCATGGCTGTCATCATCTGTGAAGGCACGGGGCTCTTCAGGATCTTGTGATCCCGTAGCCTTCACAGAGTGCTGGTTACTCCGTCTGTTGAACGGATTCTGTCATACGAAATAAACCGCGTGTTAGCCTTTAGCAGATTCTTTCTCAATTATAGGTAAAATGTGCATCACCTGGAAATATTCAAGCCTTGTGGTGGCTTTGGAATGCATTTTCTTATCAAAACTAGGAGCTCCCTGGATATCATCCACCTCTTTCAAAAGCTTATGAACACCACTGAGATCCTGTTTGATTTTTACAGCAATCCTTTCGAACGCTTCATCCTGTACGTGGAAGATCACATGTTATTTCTGAAACGACATTGATTATTTCATAATTAAGTTAACATGCATGCGTACGTCAAAAATCTTCATCAAGGTTCTTCATGGGGGGCTCCATGTCATCATTTTTTATTCCCTGCTTACAATCGTGCTTAGCAGCGACCTCCGTGACATCTTTTTGTTTCCCATGGTCAGAAGCCTGCTCAGCATTCTCAACAGAGGCCTCCATTAGGTGTGAAGGTGCCCTGAGGTCAGATAGATGTATGTCCTCCACTCCTGGAAATATTCCATCGCGTTTTTTCTTTAAAAAATACATGCTAGTCTGGGGTGTTTTCATAGTAAACTAATTTAGAAAAAAATGTGTACACGTAAATTTCCAATTATATATACTAATCTCATAATCTCGGCTTACGTTCAATTCTTTGATAAGGTCCTCCATGAGCTTGCCATTTGTACGGGTACGCCTAAGGCACTCATCCATTTTCTTTTCAAGGGTGCACATCCTATCAACTTGTTCTGCACCGGCCTCCGCACGAGGGAGGCAACTTCTTGCAAATCAGTCAATACATGTCCGACGAGTACCTTAATCTGAGACTTTGAAATAATTAGAATCATATAACTTCATACTAGTTGGAATGTTACAGTATATATTTGTGCTGATGTAACTCATTTACCCGGCGCCAGTCTTGGTTTGGCCAGCGTACCATCTCGTGCTGGAATGAAAGGCCTTATCAGGTCCTCAACATATTGCAGCTTAGTGTCGTTAGTATGATTTAGAAAATATATATGTTACATAATTCAGGCAATGTGCTGATATTTTACCTCTCCAACTCCCAGATAATTATTCTGGATTATATTGTCAACCTTTTTTGCCTTCTCCTCGCTCTAGTTCTGGATCAGTGGCCCTAACCTTGATTCATACGAGATGCTAGAGTCCAATTGGTGCACTCTGAACTTCTCGTAGTACCATGTCTTCATGACAACAAAAGCAGTTTACAAACATTCTCATACATTATGTAATGTATGTTAGGTAACTGATAATTGTACTACTATGAATTACCTGCAGCAGTGGTAGATTCCCCTCCAGAATTGCCTCACCATTTACAAAATTCTTCACGCTATCCATAAGATAGTCAAGCGTTAGCTGTCCAAGATTTGTGCCCTTTATCGTCTCAACGTTTCTAACAATCCAAATATATTTGTTATCCACGTACTCCTCTTTTGTTCGGCATACATATTTTCCTATGGTGTACAAGACAAATGGCCTGACAAAATTTGGTGTGCTGTCGACTTTCATCTTGGCTAGCAATCCTTTGAAAGTTATTTTGGTGTCATTACGGTCTTTCAGTTTCTTCCACAACTCCATATTATCATCAAGATTTGAAGGGACGTGCTTCTTCCCATGGTAGGGCATGCCTGTTATATTCGCTACATCTTCTAGTGTGATCCTACATGGTATCCCATTGATGATAAAGGCATCCTGCTCTGCGTCATATGAATTAGCGATGGCCAGGCACAGTACACATCTAATTTTGATGCTAAGTGTCTTGAGAAGTCCACCCAGTCCTATCAACTGGATGTACATCCTTTGCTGCGTGTTTAATCCGTTTATGAACTCCTCATATGGCAGCAAACAAGCATCATGGGTTCAATGGATCTGCAAGTGTGATTAGATTCGGCATGGTATACAATTTAAACACTCATACAGACGAATACAGCTTATATATACCAACATAAAAATAGTGCTCTACACTACTGCATGAGGTACAAGCATGCTGAGTTCCAGGAATGTGCAAATACTATCATGTGATTCAGCTTGGTTACGTGGAATCTCCATTGCAAGGCACTTATCTGAAATAAAATAAAGATTGGAAAATAAAAAACTATCCAACCATGGTCTCCTCAACTCTAGGCGCTAATCATGGTCAGTAGTATGGAATTAAAACATGGGCCATCGATGCCTTCCATAACTCGTCGCGGAAGGAAAAAAAAAGGCAGCGCCATTGCACTAATTGGCATCCACAAGACCAGACGCTAAGATTTAGCCTGGAATTAATCAATGAACTGCCAATCTGGTAGGAAACAAATCCTAGCGCCCTCCCCTAACGCCCCCCAACTTAATTTGTTTAAAAACGTGCTGAGTTACATGAATATGCAAACAACGGGTGGGGTTGCAGCAAGAGATCATGGGAGGAAGATCGTGGCACGGAAAATAGTAGCGGCTGCAGCAGGAGATCGTGGGGAGTTACCAGAGGATTCATGTTGGGCTCCGTCGTTCGGTCTTGCTGGATTCCTGGGTTGCTCCGTCCTTCTGTCTTGCTAGTTTGGGCGGCGCAGAAGGACGAACTATGATCTATGAGGTTTC
This sequence comes from Aegilops longissima, assembly GCA_021605205.1. Classification (NCBI taxonomy): domain Eukaryota; kingdom Viridiplantae; phylum Streptophyta; class Magnoliopsida; order Poales; family Poaceae; genus Aegilops; species Aegilops longissima. Next base: position 117,128,953 of record CM038679.1, on the reverse strand, counting down.
AAAGGATCCCTATTTATAGGGATCGTAACAACCTGGGCATATATCTACGTATGCATTTCTTTGGTTGGAGGAAATCAAGGGAGGGGACCCACCTGGTTGAATATTAGGGGCGCGTGGAGAGTTTAGAAAAGGTAAGTTATGGTTTAAAAAAACCAAGGTAAGTTGCGTAACAACACGTAGGTCTCCTGAGAATCACGATCATCAAAAAGATATAGTTCCCGTTTCTTTGAAAATCAGCCAAAAGAACTGGACCGCTTTTATTATTGGTTATAAGTAGTTCACTGGACCTCTTTTAGGATGAAAACTGGTTCTAAAGTCAACTAGGATTGAGTCTTTGCACGTGAAGTATTTTACTCTCTTGTGAAGCTATTTTATTGCCCATCCAATCTTGCATGCTCATGCTCATACCTTTTTTCCTCGTATATCTGAGACCAAATTTTGTTAATAATACTGAATCATGTCTGGTGCTGCTTAAGATGGCACGACACCATGGTTTTCACTTCGGTGAGATTTCGATGAAATAACTGAACTTCATTCATTTCAGCACTCACTGCAATATTTGCCTTTCAGCCAAAATATTTCAGCCTCACTGAATTTCGGCCAAAATATTTCAGCACTCGCTGAAATTTTTCTGAAACTTCTAACTAGCGATGTTAAAAAAATTCCGAAACTTCTAACTAGCGATGTAATTGTTCTGAATCTTGTCCAGACTCCGACAAAAATTAAATATAAATTTAAGAATTAAGTTAACCTTCCTAAGCTTCAAAAGTTCTGGTTGTAAAAAGCAAATATATGTTTCAGCGTCTCCCATGCAGACCAAATTTATTTCAAGAATAGTATTTAGAACCAGTACTGTGAAATATTACAACTTGATTAATCCGCACTGGACTAAGAACATGGCTAGGAAACCTTCTTCGGGACTAAAACCAAACCACACCTTACTCTACCGCTTCATAACCAAGTGTACCCTCCAGATCTAAGAATCAACCACTGCTGGACTAACTGCTTGCATCTTCATGATCTTCAATCACAGCTGCATCCGATAGGCTAGCATTGTACATCTTTAGCCTTTTCATGGACTTCAATTTGTTGTAGGCCGAATTAAGAAGGACAACAGGCAACTCTCTTCTATAATTGTCAATGTATGCCTGCATGGGATGATATGTTAGTATCGTTCCATATGTTTACAAAATTGACAGAATTTTAGGTGTTACTCTGCGTACTTGGTCATAACGCAGCATAAGATCTTCTCCCGTAAAGAATTCGACATTATTTAGCATGTAGAGTGCACAAGAAGAACTACAACAATTAATTCGGTTAGCAGCATTTCACGTATTAACAATGAAAAACATATTTAGAAGCTAATATTGTTGACTGACTTGTCATCTTGTCTTGGCACAAGAACATGCTTTATTGTCCATTGGGTCACGTTAATGTCTTGCCATGCATGGCTTTGTGGTCCATTGATTCGAAGCGATGCTCTCAGATGTGCTTCCACCCCACGTATCTGCCAAAGTCCATGGTATGAGAAGTTGCTCACGGTTCATGGTTAGGTATGATGCTAAATCCTGTGTTATATTGAAAGACGTTTAAAATCTCAACACGTGAACCACCTTGCGTTACTACGTAGCTGAAAAGTGAATCAAGAATCTGAATCTCCCACCTTCTGGGGTTTAAGACCACAAGGAACCAGTGGGTGTTCGCCATGTTCGTAGGTAGAAAAACCTGGACAGCAAAGATGATTACATCAACATGCATAATAATTAGAAAAATAAATGTGTTTATGTCATGGTTAGATGGTACCAGATCATGTCTGAGGTAGTTGTCTCCTTTTTTTGTTCCATGACTGCCCGCCAAAGCGACCTCGTGGCAGTTCTCTACCTTACCATCTCTTTCGAGCATAGCAACACCGGCCACCCTCTCAATGTAAACCAGTTGCCCGTCCCTTATGTCCTTAGGATGATCAGGACGCATGATCTGAATCACAGCATCAACCAACTAAAAAAAATTCAAGTTAATTGTACTGTGCAAAAGAAAATTGATAAAATAATTTGGCAAATATCTTACTTTGTCACCCAACCATTTCTCATCTAAAACTCCATCTGTCATGGTGAGGCATTGCAAATGCTTCTGTAGCAGAACAATGTCATCAATTACCACCAATTGTTTATCAAGATCTGAGGTGTTGACAATTTCGGCCACGTAATTCTGTCAAAACTTGTCAAGGTCGGTCTCCAGCCTCGAAGCACCTATGTATGTATCTTTTAAATTGCTTGCACGGTTTTTCCTCTTTGTATTCTTTGTGTCCTTGGAATCGTTGTAGACTCAGATGGAGTCCTGTTTTTCTTTCTCTTCTTATCACTATCATACAGAACATAATCTTCATTGCACAATAATGAAGATGCCACTCTTTTCCGGATGCTCGCACGAGTTGGTAGCATGTAATCAACCACACTATCTTGTCGCTGCTTTGCTAAAGAATCATCATAGTTGTCCTCATCAACTGGGAAGACATGGGGCTCTTCCGGCTCCCTTATTCCCTTAGCCTTAGCAGACCGGTGTTTGATTTTGGTACCTGCCTCTCCCCCCACCTCAATACTGACATCTTCATCATCTTGATCTCTTCTTTCTTCAGCCTTTCGCACATTCTCATTGTGCCTAAAATTCAGAGGATCCTATGATTCGAAATAAAGCACTTGTTAGCTTGCAATCTGCGTGAAATAAAAAAAAATGAGTTAACTGTAAAATGTGCATCACCAGGAAAGCTTCAAGGCTTGTGGTGGCTTTGGAATGCTTTCATGAATTCAAACTCACAGCACCCTATGAAGCATCTAGCTCTTTACAAAGCTGTGAAACATTCTTGAGACTCTCCTTGCAAGCTGCAGCAACAGCTCTGTCTTCTTCATCCTGTACGTGGAAGATCATATGTTAGCTACGAATCTGCATTAACTTAAAAAAAATCAGTTAGATGTGAAATGTGTATCACCATGAAAGCTTCAAGGCTTGTGGTGGTTTTTGAATGCTTTCGCGATCGCAAACTAGGAGCAGGCTGCAAATCTTCAGCTACGTTCTTCATGGGGGCATCCATGTTATCTTTTTGTATTCCCTTAGCAGATATGCCTTTGGCAATGACCTTCGTGTCATCCTTTTGTTTTTGCTGGTGAGTAGTATTCTCTCCTGGGACCTCCATTGGGTCCGCAGGTACTCCCAGGTCAGATAGCTGTATGTCCTCTACTCCTGGGCGATCAGCATCAAATATTCCATAGCGGTGGTTCTTTAAAAAAAATGTGTTAGTGTGTGATACGTCTCCAACGTATCTATAATTTTTGATTGCTCCATGCTATATTATCTACTGTTTTGGACAATATTGGGCTTTCTTATCCACTTTTATATTATTTTTGGGACTAACCTATTAACCGGAGGCCCAGCCCAGAATTGTTGTTTTTTGCCTATTTCAGTGTTTCAAAGAAAAGGAATATCAAACGGAGTCCAATTGACCTGAAACTCCAAGGAACTTATTTTGGACCAGAAGAAGCCGGCAGTGCGGAGTTGCACCGAGGAGTCGGGCTGCCCACGAGGTGGGGCGTGCCCACCCCTAAGGCGCGCCTTGCCTCGTGGACAGCCCGGAGGTCCACCGACGTACTTCTTCCTCCCATATATACCCATATACCCTAAAAACTTCGAAGGACATAATATATCGGGAGTTCCGCCGCCGCAAGCCTCTTTAGCCACCAAAAACCAATCGGGACCTGTTCGGCACCTCACGGGGGGGGAACCCTCACCGTGGCCATCTTCATCATCCGGCGCTCTCCATGACGAGGAGGAGTAGTTCACCCTCGGGGCTGAGGGTATGTACCAGTAGCTATGTGTTTGATCTCTCTCTCTCATGTTCTTGATTTGGCATGATCTTGATGTACCGCGAGCTTTGCTATTATAGTTGGATCTTATGTTGTTTCTCCCCTTCTACTCTCTTGTAATGGATTGAGTTTTCCCTTTGAAGTAATCTTATCGGGTTGAGTCTTTAATGATTTGAGAACACTTGATGTATGTCTTGTCGTGCGTATCTGTGGTGACAATGGGATATCACGTGATTCACTTGATGTATGTTTTGGTGATCAACTTGCGGGTTCCGCCCATGAACCTATGCATAGGGGTTGGCACACGTTTTCGTCGTGATTCTCCGGTAGAAACTTTGGGGCACTCTTTGAAATACTTTGTGTTGGATTGAATAGATGAATCTGAGATTGTGTGATGCATATCGTATAATCATACCCACGGATACTTGAGGTGACATTGGAGTATCTAGATGACATTAGGGTTTTTGTTGATTTGTGTCTTAAGGTGTTATTCTAGTACGAACTTTAGGGCTGTTTGTGACACTTATAGGAATAGCCCAATGGATTGATTGGAAAGAATAACTTTGAGGTGGTTTCGTACCTTACCATAATCTCTTCGTTTGTTCTCCGCTATTAGTGACTTTGGAGTGACTCTTTGTTGCATGTTGAGGGATAGTTATATGATCCAATTATGTTATTATTGTTGAGAGAACTTGCACTAGTGAAAGTATGAACCCTAGGCCTTAATTCAACGCATTGCAATACTGTTTGTGCTCACTTTTACCACTTGTTACCTTGCTGTTTTTATATTTTCAGATTACAAAAACCTATATCTACCATCCATATTGCACTTGTATCACCATCTCTTCGCCGAACTAGTGCACCTATACAATTTACCATTGTATCGGGTGTGTTGGGGACACAAGAGACTCTTTGTTATTTGGTTGCAGGGTTGCTTGAGAGAGACCATCTTCATCCTATGCCTCCCACGGATTGATAAACCTTAGGTCATCCACTTGAGGGAAATTTCCTACTGTCCTACAAACCTCTGCACTTGGAGTCCCAACAACGCCTACAAGAAGAAGGTTGTGTAGTAGACATCAAGCTCTTTTCTGGTGTCGTTGCCGGGGAGGTGAGTGCTTGAAGGTATATCTTTAGATCTTGCAATCGAATCTTTTTGTTTCCTGTTTTAGCACTAGTATAGTTTATAATAGAAAATTACAAAAAAATGGAATTGAGTTTGCCTCATACGCTTCATCTTTTTAATATCTTTTGTGAGTATGATGGAAAGGAAAATTGTGCCAAAGTGTTAGAAGAAGAATGCATTAAAATGTTTGGCACTAAATCTTTGAATGATGAGCATGATTGCAATGTTGTTAGTATGAATTCCTTGAATATCCATGATTCTAGTGATATGCAAAGCCACAAGCTTGGGGAAGCTATGTTTGATGAAGATGGTATGTTTTGTCCCCCAAGTTTTGATGAGAAAATTACTATGATGAAAGCATGCCTCCTATCGATGACGATTATTGTGATGACACGTATGCTATAAAGAATAATGATAACCATGAAACTTGTCATCTTGATCTTAATTTTCAATCACATGGTAGTTGTTTTGTTGAGTTTACTCCCACTGTTCCGAATGAGAAGAATTTTGCTTTTGTGGAGAGTAGTAAATTTTCTACGCTTGTAGATCATGAAAAGAATGCTTTATGTGCTGGTTATATTGTTAAATTCATTCATGATGCTACTGAAAATTATTATGAGGGAGGAATATATGCTTGTAGGAATTGCAATAATATCAAGTTTCCCCTCTATGTGCTTAAAGTTTTGAAGTTATGCTTGTTTTGCCTTCCTATGCTAGTTCATTCTTGTTCCCATAAGTTGTTTGCTCACAATGCATAGGAAGTTGGTTAGACTTAAAAGTGCTATTCATATTCTTCATGATGCTCCCTTTATGTTTCAATTCTTATCTTTTATGTGAGCATCATTGAAATCATCATGCCTAGCTAGGAGCGTTAAACATTAGCACTTGTTGGGAGGCAACCCAATTTTATTTTAGTTTATTTTTGGTTCTGTTTAGTAATAAATAATTCATATAGCTTATATTTAGATGTGGTTTTATGTTTTAGTTAGTGTTTGTGCCAAGTAGAACCTTTGGAAAGACTTGGGTGAAGTCTTTATGATCATGCTGTAAAAAACAGAAACTTTAGCGCTCACGAAATTAGCTTAAACTTTTTACTGGAGAGCGCTATTTAGTTGATTCTTTTTGCATATGATTACTAGACAAATTCCTCAGGTCCACAAATTTATTTTAGAATTTTTGGAGTTCCAGAAGTATACGTTTGATACATATTACTATAGACTGTTCTGTTTTTGACAGATTCAGTTTTTCGTGTGTTGTTTGCTTATTTTGATGACTCTATGGCTAGTAAAATAGTTATAAACCATAGAGAAGTTGGAATACAGTAGGTTTAACACCAATATAAATAAAGAATGAGTTCATTACAGTACCATGAAGTGGTGTTTTGTTTTCTTTTAGTAACGGAGCTCACGAGATTTTTAGTTAAGTTTTGTGTTGTGAAGTTTTCAAGTTTTGGGTAAAGATTCGATGGACTATGGAATAAGGAGTGGCAAGAGCCTAAGCTTGGGGATGACCAAGGCACCCCATGGTAATGTTCAAGGATAGCCAAGCGTCTAAGCTTGGGGATGCCCCGGATGGCATCCCCCCCTTTCGTCTTCATTCATCGGTGACTTTACTTGGAGCTATATTTTTATTCACCAAATGATATGTGTTTTGCTTGGAGCGTCATTTTATTTTCTTTAGCCTTGCTTGCTGTTTGAATAAAGTATCAAGATCTGAAATTGTTAAAATGAGAGAGTCTTCACATGGTTGCATAATTATTCGACTACTCATTGTTCTTCACTTATATCTTTCGGAGTAGTTTGTTGTTTGCTCTAGTGCTTCACTTATATCTTTTAGAGCATGGTGGTAGTTTTATTTTGAAGAAATAGATGAACTGTCATTCTTCACTTATATTATTTTGAGAGTCTTAAATAGCATGGTAATGTGCTTAATCCTAATATGCTAGGTATTCAAGACTAGTAAAAACTTTCTTATGAAGTGTGTTGAATACTAAGAGAAGTTTGATGCTTGATGATTGTTTTGAGATATGGAGGTGATAATATCAAAGTTGTGCTAGTTGAGTAGTTGTGAATTTGAGAAATACTTGTGTTGAAGTTTTCAAGTCCCATAGCATGCACGTATGGTAAACATTATGTAACAAATTTGAAACATGAGGTGTTCTTTGATTGTCCTCCTTATGAGTGGCGGTCGGGGACGAGCGATGGTCTTTTCCTACCAATCTATCCCCTAGGAGCATGCGCGTAGTGCTTTGGTTTTTGATGGCTTGTAGAATTTTGCAATAATTATGTGAGTTCTTTATGACTAATGTTGAGTCCATGGATTATACGCACTCTCACCCTTCCATCATTGCTAGCCTCTTGATTGCCGTGCATTGCCCTTTCTCACATTGAGAGTTGGTGCAAACTTATTGGTGCATCAAACCCCGTGATATGATCGCTCTTTCACACATAAACCTCCTTATATCTTCCTCAAAACAGCCACCATACCTACCTATTATGGCATCTCCAAAGCCATTCCGAGATATATTGCCATGCAACTTTCCACCATTCTGCTTATCATGACACATTCATCATTGGCATATTGCTTAGCATGATCATGTAGTTGACATAGTATTTGTGGCAAAGCCACCGTTCATAATTCTTTCATACATGTCACTCTTGATTCATTGCATATCCCGGTAACCGCCGGAGGCATTCATATAGAGTCATACTTTGTTCTAGTATCGAGTAGTAATCATTGAGTTGTAAATAAATAGAAGTGTGATGATCATCATCTTCTAGAGCATTGTCCCAAGTGAGGAATAAAAAAAGAGAAAGGCCATAAAAAAGGAGAAGGCCCAAAAAAAGAGAGAAAAAGAGAGAAGGGACAATGCTACTATCCTTTGCCACACTTGTGCTTCGAAGTAGCACCATAATCTTCATGATAGAGAGTCTCTTGTTTTGTCACTTTCATATACTAGTGGGAATTGTTCATTATAGAACTTCGCTTGTATATTCCAACAATGGGCCTCCTCAAGTTACCTAGGTCTTCGTGAGCAAGCAAGTTGGATGCACGCCCACTTAGTTTTTTTGTTGAGCTTTCATACATTTATAGCTCTAGTGCATCCGTTGCATGGCAATCCCTACTCCTTGCATTAACATCAATCGATGGGCATCTCCATAGCTCATTGATTAGCCTCGTTGATGTGAGACTTTCTCCTTTTTTGTCTTCTCCACATAACCCCCATCATCATATTCTATTCCACCCATAGTGCTATGTCCATGGCTCGCGCTCATATATTGCGTGGAAGTTTATAGGTTTGAGATTACTAAAGTATGAAACAATTGCTTGGCTTGTCATCGGGGTTGTGCATGATGAGAGCATTCTTGTGTGACGAAAATGGAGCATGACTAAACTATATGATTTTGTAGGGATGAACTTTCTTTGGCCATGTTATTTTGAGAGGACATAATTGCTTAGTTAGTATGCTTGAAGTATTATTATTTTTATGTCAATATGAACTTTTATCTTGAATCTTTCAGATCTGAATATTCATACCACAATTAAGAAGAATTACATTGAAATTATGCCAACTAGCATTCCACATCAAAAATTATCTTTTTTTATCATTTACCTACTCGAGGACGAGCAGGAATTAAGCTTGGGGATGCTTGATACGTCTCCAACGTATCTATAATTTTTATTGCTCCATACTATATTATCTACTATTTTGGACAATATTGGGCTTTATTATCCACTTTTATATTATTTTTGGGACTAACCTATTAACCGGAGGCCCAGCCCAGAATTGCTATTTTTTGCCTATTTCAGTGTTTCAAACAAAAGGAATATCAAACGGAGTCCAATTGACTGAAACTCCACGGAACTTATTTTTGGACCAGAAGAAGCCCACGGAGTACGGAGTTGCACTGGGAGTCCCGGGCATACGAGGTGAGGCGCCCACCCCCTAGGCGCGCCCTGCCTCGTGGACAGCCCGGAGGTCCACCGACGTACTTCTTCCTCCCATATATACCCATATACCCTAAAAACTTTGAAGGATAGAATAGATCGGGAGTTCCGCCGCCGCAAGCCTCTGTAGCCACCAAAACCAATGGGACCTGTTCCAAGCACCACGGAGGAGGAACCCTCATCGGTGGCCATCTTCATCATCCGGCGCTCTCCATGACGAGGAGGGAGTAGTTCACCCTCGGGGCTGAGGTATGTACCAGTAGCTATGTGTTTGATCTCTCTCTCTCTCTCTCTCTCTCTCTCTCTCTCTCGTGTTCTTGATTTGGCACGATCTTGATGTACCGCGAGCTTTGCTATTATAGTTGGATCTTATGTTGCTTCTCCCCCTCTACTCTCTTGTAATGGATTGAGTTTTCCCTTTGAAGTAATCTTATCGGGTTGAGTCTTTAATGATTTGAGAACACTTGATGTATGTCTTGCCGTGTGTATCTGTGGTGACAATGGGATATCACGTGATTCACTTGATGTATGTTTTGGTGATCAACTTGCGGGTTCCGCCCATGAACCTATTGTCGGTGTACTAGAGTAGCGGCACCCTAGTACCCGAACTCGTGCACGCAGACGATTCTGGCGCCCACGGCAGGGCTGACCGATGACCGCCAAGGTCCTCGGCGGCTCCTTTGGAGCCATTCAAGAACAAAGTAGTCAAGACCCGGCAAGAGGAGCTTACCGGAAGGCCACTCGAGCGCCAAAAACAAGGCCCGGCAAGAGGAGCTTGCGGGAAGGCTTGGCGGCGCCCGAGCCCCAAGCGCGACAAGGTTCTGCGCGGCAAAGGCGCTTGCGGGCGGGCGACCTCTCTTCATCTCGCTCCAGCTCACCCGCCAGCGTGTCACCACAGGGCTCTCCCAAGCAGCGTGTCGGCGGGCTGTGCAGCCAGCGGGAGTAGCGACAAGCGGCGACAAGCTACCATCGTGGCAAGCGGAGCGCGCTTGACGGTCCTGTTACCTTTTCGGGCGGCCGAGGCGGGCATTGATGACTCTTGTCCCTTGCCGTCGAGTTAGGTATAGATTACTGTACCTGTACAAAGCGGTGTACCAACCTATGTTTTTACTGTCATACCCTTGTCTACTTGCCACATGTGGTGACCCCTTGTGCCTATAAAAGGAGGCCCAAGGGCAACGTAGAAAGGGTTCGGCTGGGTTCGGTCCATCTCCAGCTTAGTTCATCACATTCATACGAAACCACACTCAGGCTAGGTCTTGTAGCTCCCATTGCTCCCTAGCAAGAACACAAGATAATCCACAAAGCAGCAGTAGGAGTATTATCTCTCCGGAGAGCTCCGAAGCTGGGTAAAATCCGCTCGTGTGCATCGCCTCGATCCGCTCTTTGTGCGATCTTCGCCCCCCCTCCGAACCACAAGGGGCCCAGGTCCCATAGGTGCTCGTGGGACACGATCAGTTCTCCCCCGACATCTTTGGCGCGCCAGGTAGGGGGGCGTCGAGGCTGTGCGAACCAGATCCGGCGGTCACACGAGCAACTTCATCGACATCTTCATTGACATGGCGCCGAAGAAGAAGTCTTCGGCAGCAGCTGAGCCGTCCGCGTCAAACCCACCACCACCAGAGCCGTCAGGCGGTGGGGGAAACGCTGGCGGAGGGACCGGCGTCGTCGAGAGAGCCCACGATGCCGCCAGGTCCAAGGACAAGGCAGCGCAGGCGTCGGCGTCCGAATCTTCACCGCGTCCTTCGCAGGAGGCGCGGGACCGACAGCGCCATGATACTCGCGGCACCATACGCTCATTGGATCAAGGCCAAGCTGGAGGATCTCGAGGCCCTCGAGACCCGCATGCACCTCAGCATGCCGGTACAAGTGGAGTACGTTTGCTTGGGCGGGATACTGCTCCTCCTAACTTGGTTAGGAGTCCGAGCACATCCCGTTCTTCACTCCGTACGCCGTTGCTGCCAACCACACCAGCGGAAGCCTTGGCAAGAGCTCAGTTACTTCTAGATTACCCTCCAATGGCCGATAAGGTCGAAGAATGGAGGGCCACAATTCAGAGTCTCATCGGCTTCGCCAGCGGCGCGTCCCGTGGCAACCGAGTGCCGCGGCAGCGGCGGCGACAAAGCGCGGGCCGATGGCGGCGAGACTTGCGGGGTGCACCCACCGTACCTCCCCTTCGAAAGGCAAGATCGCCGACTCGCTGGATCCACCTCGACAGCGATTCCACAGCGTCGTCGGATCCGCGAGCTCGTCGCGACCAACGACAAGTTCTTGAGCGACAAGAAGAAGACGCTTCGAACCCGTATTGGCGCCCGAAGAAGCGCGCCGTCAATCGACCAGCGCGCCCCCATGTTGATATGCATGCGCCCGAAGAACCAGGCGACTTGCCGTCTGTGATGGGTTGCCCTGCGTTCACTCGTGAGCTGCGGCAAGTCCGGTGGCCCGACAAGAAAAACTTCAAACCAGGCGTGCGGAGAAGTATGGCGGCAGGACACACCATCGGAGTTCCTCGGCATTTACACCATCGCGGTGCAAGCTGCGGGGGGCGAGACGACAAGATCCTCGCCAACTACTTTCCCTTGGTGCTCAAGCCAAGCGTCGGATCTTGGCTCATGCACTTGCCGGATGGCTCTATTTCTTCTTGGGCAAATTTGTGCCACCAGTTTGTTGGCGCCTTCACGGTGACCACAAGCCTCATGGCTAGGAGAGTGATCTCCACCTGCTTGCCCGGAAGGAGGAGTCTCTGCATAAATTCATCCAGAGATTGAGTCGAGTGCACTACAACATCGGGCGTCCACCTGCAGCGGTGATCGGTGCATTCCATCGAGAATGTCTGAAATCGCGAGATGAGGAGGAGATGGCGATGTGCAAAGTGAAAGGCGTCGTGAGCTCTATACCCTGGCCGACAAGTGTGCCTGTGAAGAAGGAAGAAGACTCCCGGGAGAGAATGTGGGAGCAGAGTCGGCGGTGAGGGATCGCCCGGCAAGAAATAGCCGGCGGCGGAACAACGAAGGAAGAAAAACCAAGAAGTACTAGTTGTCGAGCAGTCCGGCAAGGATGGTGCCGCCAACAAAGCCAAGGCTGGTGGCTCCGACAAGGAGGTTGCCGTTGACGCCAACCGCCAAGCTGTGGTGGCCGCCGACAAGCTGCCAGCTCAACAAGCGATCTTGTAAAATCCACCGCACCAAGGGCCACGATCTCGAGCTGCAAGAAAGTCGAGCAGCTTGTTGAGCTCTGAAGAGCTGAGTCTGGCGGAGAGACAAGGAGAAGGCCCAAGAAGGTGTAGGTGCGGCAAGTAAGAAGAGGCCTGGTCGGGGAGGCGCGCGGCAAAAGCCAAGCAGCGGCAAGGAGACAGACCTCCCGTGGCGCGACAAGGAAGAAGATGAAGATGAAGATGGCGAGGGCGATGAAGGCGATGAGGCTGATGAGCAGGAGTTTCAAAAGGCAGCGAGGTCCTTTGCGTCGGCGGTGGGGCGTCTCTGCATACCTCGCACCGCCAACTCAAGCAATGGATCGTGAGGTCAATGCAGCAGAACCATCCATAGAGTCCGCAAACCTCTGAAATGGTCCAACCGCCCATCATCTTTGACATTGAGGATCACCACGATCGCATCACTGCGATCGGGTGCTGCCGATGTTGGTCTCACCAACCATCCGCAACCTCAAAGTCACAAAGATGCTGGTTGACGGCGGGGCCGGCCTGAATTTGATCTCCTCTGCAGTGCTCCAGAAACTTCAAATCCCTGACAGTGAGCTCGAAGAAACTGGTACTTTCCAAGGAATCAACCCAGGAAGGAGCAAGCCCAAAGGGAAGATCACGTTGCGGTAACATTGGCGTGAGCTCAACTTTAGAACGAGAGGTCACGTTTCGTCGCCGATTTCCCATTGCCCTACAATGGCATACTTGGTCGTCCAGCACTCGCCAAGTTCATGGCCGCCTCTCATTATGCTTACAACCTACTCAAGATGCCCGGCCCGATAAGCGTCATTTCTGTCCATGGCGACAATAAAGACGCACTTATCTGCGCCGACAAGATTCTGGGGGATGCAGCGGCGCGACAGATAGCAAACCACTTACCGTTGAAGCTCACGGGGGGAAGAAGAAGAACACTAGGTCCGGCAAGAGCTCTGTTGCCCACTCCGGCAAGCGCACCTCTTCGGAGTGCTGCGCTACCGTCGAGGACGCACCATCGAGCTCCACCGGCAAGTGCAACAAGGCGATGGCAGCTCGCCAAAGACCAAGAAGGTGCCCGCCAAGGAGGGCGGCACGGTGGTACCTTCACCATCGATGCCACGCTTGATCCTAAATAGGAAGGCGAGCTCGTTGCTTTCCTGCGGGCGAATGTCGATGTGTTTGCATGGCAACCATCTGACATCCCCGGTGTTCCCAGGAAAGTAATTGAGCACCACCTAGCTGTCTGTCCTCACGTGCGGCCCGTCAAGCAAAGAGTTAGGAAACAGGCAGTGGAGCGCCAAGAGTTCATAGCAGAAGAAATCAAGAAATTGGAAGCAGCAGGGCTTGTCAGAGGAGTCCTCCACCCCACGTGGTTGGCCAATCCGGTAGTTGTGCGCAAGGCTAATGGGAAATGGAGACTTTGTATTGACTTCACTGATGTTAATAAAGCTTGTCCCAAGGACCCATTTCCCTTGCCGCGTATCGACCAGATTGTTGACTCCACGGCTGGATGCGATCTGCTTTCGTTTCTTGATGCATATTCAGGATATCATCAGATCTTCATGGCGAAGAGGATGAAGAAAACCGCATTCATTACACCATGTAGCGCGTCTTTGCTTTATCACGGATGCCTTTCGGTTTGAAGAATGTTGGTTCAACCTTTGCAAGGGTAGTCCATGATGCCTTTGGACCTCAGATACACCGAAATGTAGAAGCTTACATGGATGACATAGTGGTCAAGAGCAAAGACAGAGCGACTCTGGTTCAGGATTTGGATGAGACGTTTGCAAACCTGCGCAAGATCAACCTCAAGCTCAACCCCGAGAAGTGCGTGTTTGGAGTCCCTTCCGGCAAGCTTCTCGGGTTCTTTGTATCTCAGCGGGGAATTGAAGCCAATCCCGACAAGATCAAGGCCATTGAGCAGATCGAAGCACCAAAGCGCGTCAAGGATGTCAGGAGGCTTGCCGGTTGCGTGGCTGCTCTCAGCAGGTTCATCTCTAAGTCTGCTGAGCAGCATACTGCCGTTTTCAAGATTTTGAAAAAGGCAGGTCAATGAAATGGACTCGAAGCGGAGGCTGCGCTGCAGGACTTGAAGAGATACCTGTCCTCCGCTCAATACTTGTCGCACCTAAGCCACAAGAGAAGTTGCTGCTATATATAGCGGCAACCAATCAAGTGGTTAGTGCTGCTTTAATAGCGGAGAGGAGGCGATGATGAGCCGACAACCGAGGCAAGCGCATCCAGCGACAAGCAAGGTGCCGCCGTCAAGCTCTGGTCCCGACAAGGACGGATCAGCGCGGGGTTGCGACAAGATCTGAGAAGAAGGTGGTGCAGCGCCCGGTATACTTTGTCGGTTCCCTTGCGAGGGGCTAGATCGAGGTACTACGGTGTGCGAAACTGCTTTTCGGCCTCCTCATGGCCTCGAGAAAGCTCGCCATTACTTCAAGCACATGAGATAACAGTTGTCACTCGCTTTCCGCTGAAGAGGATTTTGCAAAATCCGAAGCAACGAGCAAGATTGTTGAGTGGTATTTGGGCTGTCAAGCTTTGGTCTCAAGTTGAAAGCACTTCAACTATCGAGCAGGGGCATTGGCAGAATTCATAGCAGAGTGGGCGCCAGCGCAAGATGAGGAAATTCGAGACAAGCATCCCGTCAAGGAGGCAAATAAAGAGTGGCTGATGTACTTGATCGTGCCTTCTCGCTGCAAAGGCGCCGGTGCGGCGTGCTGCTTATCGCACCCACCGGGAGCACCTCAAGTACATAGTCGGATGCACTTTCCCAAGGAACAAGCAACAAATAATCTGCAGAGTATGAGGGCTTGCTTGCGGTCTCGAGGATTGCGGTGGACCTTGGGATCAAGAAGCTCATTGTCGGGGGACTCGCAACTTGTCATCCGACAAGTAAATAAAGATTATCAAAGTTCGTTGATGGAAGCGTCGTCGATGAAGTGAGGAAGCTGGAAGAGCGCTTTGAAGGCCTGCAAATGGAACACGTTCCAAAACGCGAATGATATAGCTGATGGCCTCTCCAAATGTGCGCACTTAAGTTACACGTGGAACCAGGGATTTTGTGCTCAAGCTAATTCAGCCAACCGTAACACCATCAACGAGACGAGCAAGAAGAAAATTGGTTTCGGTGACTACTTTCGGCGAGCTCTCTGAAGCCGCCGCCAAGAAGGTCCCTAAAACCAACGCAAATATCACTAAGGAGCGAGTCTGCTCCGACAAACCATCAGTTTGTATCGTTGAAACAAGCGCTCCCGACAAGTTTAGCTCCGGCAAGCTTGCGAGGATCATCGAGCTCCGGCGGACCCACATGTCTTTTCCGTGAAGCTGATGTTCCCACGGTGATAGATGAGCCTTTAGTCCTTGTTGTCGAGCCACGAGCTCCAACATGGGCACAACAAATCGTCCATTTCCTTGAGACGGAGAACTTCCGAAGAGCAAGAAGAAGCGGAAAAAGTAGCCCGGCGGTCAAGTATGTACCAGTTTGTTGACAACATCACTGCGAAGAAGACTCAGCGGAGTGAAATTGAAGTGTATTTGCGGGAAGATGGACATAAGCTGTTGGCGGAGATACGGAGGCATATGTGGTCACCACATTGGCGCAAGAGCACTTGCGGCACTTTCCGGCAAGGGTTCTTCGGCGAAGCCCTCCGGGATGCAAGCTGCACAAGTAACCAAGTGTGAAGCGTGCGGTTCCATTCCAAACAGATACACCAACCAGCTCAAGCTCTCCGGCGATCCCTTTATCCTGGCCCTTTTGATGCAGGGGCTCGACATCCTCGGCCCCTTCCCGAGCTGTCGGAGGCTTTGAATACTTATGCGTAGCAATCGACAAGTTCACAAAGTGGCGGAAGTGGAACCCGTGAGGAAGGTGACAGCACGATCGGCCGTCAAGTTCTTGGTCAATTGTTTGCCGTTTTGGGATTCCTAACGGAATCATCACCGACAACGGCACACAGTTCACGACCGCACCTTCATGCGATCGCCCAAGATCTTGGCGCCAAGATCTGCTTTGCTTCCGTTGCTCATCCGAGAAGCAGCGGTCAAGCGAAAAGCAAAGCGCTGAAGTGCTGCGAGGACTCAAGACCAGAACTTTCGACGAGCTGCGCAAGTCGGAAGGAACTGGATCGAGGAGCTGCGGTGGTTCTTTGGTCGATCGGGGCGACGCCGTCGAGCCAGCGGCGGACACCCTTTGCTCTAGTCTACGGGCGAGGCAGTTCTCCCCACGGAACTTCGTATCACGGGTCACCTCGAGTGCTCGCTTATGATGAGCTTGAGCAAGAGCAGCTACGACATGATGACGCTTCTCCTCGAGGAAGATCGTCTTCGAGGCTCTTGTCGAGCTGCTCGTTACCAGCAAGCTTTGCGTCGCTACCATAGCCGCAAAGTTAATGCGGAAGCTTCGAGGAAGGCAACCTTGTTCTTGGTAGCGTTCAATCCGCCAAGAATTCCAACAAGTTGGCCTTGAAGTGGGAAGGCCCTTATCGGGTGAAACGAGTCACTAGGCCCGGCGCTGTCCGCCTTGAGACCGAAGATGGCCTTCCGGTGAGCAATTCCTGGAACATAGAGCATCTTCGCAAGTTTTACCCATGAGTAGCGGTTGCGGAACCCGTTCCGGCAACCACCCTTTATACAAGTCTTGCCGCTGTTGCATGTAATCCTTTGTAGAAAGCGGGCGCGAGACCCGTGCATCGATAATGCCTATGGTTGCGCACATTTTGTCAATACATGCTTTCATAATCATATATGCATGTGTTTACTAACATCTTGTGCAGCACCCGCACCCGGTAAGCAATAATGAGCCATTAGGCTCCATAACTTTATTTTTCTCTTCTTTCTTCTCAAACAAGAAGAAGGTTCATCCACCCACAAGTTAACAGGGGAGGAGAAATAATGGTGTGGGCCGACAAGCGTCGCTCGAGGCTGTCGCCTTGCGGAAAATGGACAACGAAAAGCTAAGTTGCTAAGTTTAAACAACCAGTTTTAAATTTTTGAGTTATCTTCCTCGAGCGCTAGTACTTTGTATGGAAAACACATGCGGCGGAGGAACCGACTCGCGACTAGCTTGCGCCCTTACTTTGTTTCGAGTCCGCTCAACAACTTAAATGAGCTGCAGCTAGTCCGTGACAAGGTTGCTTATCGGTAGCGACCCTTGACAGCGCTGCTGAAGTTCCTTTTCGGCGCTTCGCGGCAAGGGTGCTGCACCGCAAGTTCCCCTGAAAGCGTAGGGTATAAACATACAAGGGAAGAAATCGAGTAAAGGAAATAACATTGCATTCGATTGCCTAAGATAGTGTATATTACATAATAACTTGTCGCAGATCTAATAGATTTTTCGCCTAAACATGATCTACATTGACAAGAGGAAGATAGACTTGGCGGCCTAGTCCACGCGGTCGCCCTCGAGCCTCTTAACTCCGCTCACCCTGTCCACGATGGGTGCGACAAGGGTCTTGAGCACTTCAACATCGGCGGATGGAGGCAGGGACTTGAGGGCCTTGGTGAAGTCGACGCCTGGGTTGCGGAAGGCCACCTTCATCAACACCTTACGGAGAGCCTCGGCACAGACTTGGCGTGATTCCTCCGCCAGATTGCTTGAACCTCATCCGGAGCCGCTGGATACCCGCCAACACGCCTTTGAAGAATAGGCTGAGCTTGGCGCTGGGTTGGAGGTTCTCGTCGGTGGAATATCCAAGATCTGTCATCCCCAACTCCATCAGCTCATTATGGATGCGGCGGCGGTGTCCACAAGACCTTCATCCAATGCATTATGCTGTCGAAGATTATTCAGGCGGTCACAGCATTCGGCAGCAACTCCTCGGTGGCCTTGATCTTTTCCAGCAGGCCGTTTCCGCTCCTTGGCGCCGTTCAACGTCTCCGTCAAAGTGGTCAATTTCAGCTCGAGATCCGCCTTGGAGTCCTTGGCGGCATCGAGCTCTTTGATCTTCTCCGCAAAACGACCTTGTAACTCGCCGAGGTGTAGCGTCCTTCTCACGCTCGCGCTTCAACCCGGCGACCTCCTCGGCACTCTTACGGAGGTGGACTCCAGCTGAGCCACCCTCGTCTCCAATTCCCTCTTGGCGGCCTCGGCAGCCGCGGCATCATCTTTGCCTCCTGAAGTGGCCGCCAACCGTGCGCTTTCGCGAGATCCTCCTCGTAGCTGTCAAGGTTGATCTTCCGCTGCGCCAGCTCACCTTCTCGCGGAGAGCTTTTCGCGGCAAGCCTCTGCTGCTCTTGACCTCGCCCTTCTCTAAGATGAAGGCGTGCGCTCCTCGACAAGCTGCTCACGCGCCTCCGCTATATCCGGAGGTTTCTTTGTTAGCGCGGAGCTCTTCAGCGCGTTTCTCCAAGTCAGCTCCGCCCTCGCGACAAGCGCCTCCCTGGACTCCAGTTTGGCTTGGCGGGCGCGGTAGAGCGACAGCAACTTCCTTAGCAGCTGCTCCTCCTCGGGCTCACCGCTGCTGCTGCTTGGTGTATCAACCAGCGACAGCCCGGCGGAGGCAAGCAGTTCCGCATCGAAAGTCTCCCCCTCGACCGGCGCCCTGGAGCTTGATGCCCATGGGATCTTGATGAAGACACCCTCGCTAGCCTTGGTGGCGCGGGCTGAGACTCCTCGGTCTGGCGGCATCGGTGGCGGGGATCGGCGATCGGTGCAGCGCTGGCGCTCCTGCGACCTCCGGGCCGTCGGTCGATCGCCATTCCTCCCGACCTCTGCGCCCGGCCTCTCGGCAACCTCCTCGCGCCGGCGGGCTGTCGGCGCCAGCCTCCTCCTCCTCCATGTTGGCGGCGTCGATATTGTCGCCCGGCGTCTTCCTCGCCCGGCAGCCTCGGTTTCCATCGGATCTCCGGCAGATGGATCTGATGGTCGAAGAAGAAAGCACAAATCAAGCGAGATATTGAAAGAAAAAACGGAAGAAAAGAACCCAAGAAACTATCAAACAAGAAGATTACCTGCGGTGGGGTGCGTGGCGCGGTCTCCACCACCGGAGGTCGTCGGCGCCAGCCCTTGTCGAGAAGCTCCCTTGTCGGAGAAGCCTCCCTTGCGGAGGCGCTCCTTGGCGGAGAATTCTCCCTTGGTGGCGTGGTTGAAGCAAGCAGAATTTGGGAGTGACCTCCGGGGCCTCTGATGAGGCTGGACCTCGGGGTAGCCTCCGGTGCTCCAAGATGTGGCTGCTCTGCTCCTACAAAATCCAACAAACCAGATATCGATGTGGAAAAGCACCCAAGCGCGCCTAGCCACGAAAGCATACGGATACTTCTGGCTGGGGGCTGTCTTTGGGGCTGCTCTGTTGAAGGGTTGCGGATCCGGCAAGGGAGTCCGGACGTGCCCCTGTTGCTCTGAAGTCATCTGAGCGACAACCACGGCGTCTTGGCCCTCTTGGCGCTCTCGAGCCAGCGTCACGAAGAAGAAAGTTGAGTGGAACCATCGGATATAAAGATAAAGCAATAAATTGGGAGATTACAAATAGCAGCGACAAGATCTTACTCTTCCTCTTCTTCCTCGGGCTGAGGGCAAAGAGATCAAACTCTGCTCGGTGCGACGGATTGGGGAAAGACTCCCTCTAACGCTTGGCGGGTGTAGGGGCGCGACTCGGAAGGCCTGCGCCCGTCGCCATGAAGAATGAGGCACCCCAGCAACAACATGCTTGCTGCGGTGGAAGCGTGTCGGGCGTGGCGGTTGTTGGACCGTATGCTCCCCGCCACTTCTCCGGTCTTCGGAGGCGTCTCCTTAGCGGGCGGCGAGCTCCTCCTGCGGCAAGCTACTTGGCGGCGGAGGAGGCGCCCGGCAGGCTCACTTGGGTCGTTGTCGGGCTCGGTCTGCTCCTCCTCACCGGCGAACTCTTCTTGGTTGGCAAGGCTTGCCGCCTCGGCCCTCTCTGCCTCCTCGGCAGTGAACCCAAAGCGCGGCGGCAGCGGCCTCTGCAGCCTCCTCCAACCTTGTGGCGTCGCGCCATCTCCTGGCAGTGGTGTCGCGGGTGAGCCGCCTCTTCTCGTCGGCGCGGATCGGCACTTCAACCAAGTTGTCGAAGAACTGCTGCACTATGTCATCGGCGGGCTCACGCCAAGTTGGAGCGATCCCATGGAAATCGCTGGCAACGGCATTATCGCGCGGATGCTATCAAGCGACGAGTTGTTGCACAAGGGCACAACTCCCTCGGCAACATGCACCATCCGGGGTTATCCGCTTGGGCTTGAACAGCTCCCGCAGCATGCCGTCAAGCTCGAGGTAGTGAAATTCCAATTCAGACCTGGGCGCAGCCTCATGATATCCGGCGCGTTCTGGAATTCCCAAGCAGGCCTCCCTTTCTCCTGCAAGGGCGCAATGCAGCGGCGAAGGAAGTCCGCGCCAACTGCTCCTACGGTAAGCCCTGCTTGCGGGCGCAAAATCTAGTCGTGGCAATCTTCAACTTGTTGTCCTCGGCGCCAAGTTGCTCCAATTGTTACCGCGAACTATGGGGGTCTTCTTGAGGCGATAAAGGCTGTGGCTCCTCCTCTAAGATCCAGCACCAGTCAGCCCTCCACTCCTCCCACTTGCTGCGCAACTCTCCGTCAAGATCGCTTCCTTCTTGCCGATCCTAGAGGTCCATGCAATTCCTCCGACAGCGGCTCTCCTCTCTCTATGCGGGGTGAGAACTAGTGGCGGAAGAGTCGACGTTTGGGTGGACCCGACAAAGTTCTCGCAGAGATGTGCAGCAGCCATGGTAAGGATGGCGTTGGGGGTGAAGTCAAGGAGGCGGAGGCCATATGTGTTCATGACATCGCGAAGAATTCAGAAAAGGCGGCAAAGCCCGCACTGAAAAAAATCGCAAAAAAGGGTACCCAATGGAGACCTTAGCAGATGTGGCGGCGGAGATGACCCTCGTCTTGCGCGGATGCGCCCGGTCACCGTCGACCGAAGAGGTAGTACAGCTCCGCAGCTCCTTCTGTTGAGCGGGGATCGAAGAGGGCCGCTCCTTCCGCAGCGCCGTGAGCAGCTGCGCCTCGGCAATTCCGCCTTTTCCCTTATCGGCCTTGAGCCATAGGGAGTCGTGGTGGAGGAAGCCGATGGCGTTAGTGGCACCGGTGGCAATGGAGGCGGGCGTCGCTCTCTTTGGGCTCGAGAAGAAAGGGAAAGCGGCGGGGTTTCGATGTGACAGCAAGGGCAAGTGGGCGTCTGCCCGGTTCCCCGCTTATAACGGAGAGAGGGACGGGCGTTCGATTTTTCCCATTAAAAAAGCCCCACGATCTCCCCACGGCGCCACGTCCGGTGCGTGCCGTTCATGGGAGGCGTGGTGGGTCCAAACAAATAACGGCGTAATCAAGACCACGCGTGCCCGTGCCTTTGTTTGGGCCTGGCCAACAGAGCTTAGTGCCGTGTGTGGCCCGAGTCCGGGGCTCTGTCCGGTGTACTAGAGTAGGGTACCCTAGTACCCCGAACTTCGTCTGCAGGACGATTCTGCAGCGCCTGGCGAGGGCTGACCTGATGACCGCCAAGGTCCTCGGCGGCTCCTTTGGAGCCATTCAAGAACAAAGTAGTCAAGACCCGGCAAGAGGAGCTTCTTTGGGAAGGCCACTCGAGCGCAAAAAACAAGGCCCGGCAAGAGGAGCTTGCGGGAAGGCTGGCGGCGCCGAGCCCCAAAGCGACAAGGTTCCTGCCGCGGCAAAGCGCTTGCCGGGCGGGCGACCTCTCTTCATCTCGCTCCAGCTCACCGCCAGCGTGTCACCAGGGCTCTCCCAAGCACTGCGTGTCGACGGGCTGTGCAGCCAGCGGGAGTAGCGACAAGCGGCGACAAGCTACCATCGTGGAAAGCGGGCGCGCCTTGCGGTCCTGTTACCTTTGTTGAGGCGGCCGAGGCGGGCATTGATGACTCTTGTCCCTTGCCGTCGAGTTAGGTATAGATTCTGTACCTTTGTACAAAGCGGTGTACCAACCTATGTTTTACTTGTCATACCCTTGTCTACTTGCCACATGTGGTGACCCCTTGTGCCTATAAAAGGAGGCCCAAGGGCAGCGTAGAAAGGGTTCGGCTGGGTTCGGTCCAGCTCGACTTAGTTCATCACATTCATCTGAAACCACACTCGGGCTAGGTCTTGTAGCTCCCATTGCTCCCTAGCAAGAACACAAGATAATCCACAAAGCAGCAGTAGGAGTATTATCTCTCCGGAGAGCTCCGAAGCTGGGTAAAATCCGCTCTTGTGCATCGCCTCGATCCACTCTTTGTGCGATCTCCGCCCCCCCCCCTCCGAACCACAAGGGGCCCGGTCCCGTAGGTGCTCGTGGGACACGATCAGTTCTCCCTCGACACCTATGCATAGGGGTTGGCACACGTTTTCGTCATGATTCTCCAGTAGAAACTTTGGGGCACTCTTTGAAGTACTTTGTGTTGGATTGAATAGATGAATCTGAGATTGTGTGATGCATATCATATAATCATACCCACGGATACTTGAGGTGACATTGGAGTATCTAGGTGACATTAAGGTTTTGGTTGATTTGTGTCTTAAGGTGTTATTCTAGTACGAACTCTAGGGCTATTTGTGACACTTATAGGAATAGCCCAACGGATTGATTGGAAAGAATAACTTTGAGGTGGTTTCGTACCCTACCATAATCTCTTCGTTTATTCTCCGCTATTAGTGACTTTGGAGTGACTCTTTGTTGCATGTTGAGGGATAGTTATATGATCCAATTATGTTATTATTGTTGAGAGAACTTGCACTAGTGAAAGTATGAACCCTAGGCCTTGTTTCAACGCATTGTAATACTGTTTGTGCTCACTTTTACCACTTGTTACCTTGTTGTTTTTATATTTTCAAATTACAAAAACCTATATCTACCATCCATATTGCACTTGTATCACCATCTCTTCGCCGAACTAGTGCACCTATACAATTTACCATTGTATTGGGTGTGTTGGGGACACAAGAGACTCTTTGTTATTTGGTTGCAGGGTTGTTTGAGAGAGACCATCTTCATCCTACGCCTCCCACGGATTGATAAACCTTAGGGCATCCACTTGAGGGAAATCTGCTACTGTCCTACAAATCTCTGCACTTGGAGGCCCAACAACGTCTACAAGAAGAAGGTTGTGTAGTAGACATCAGTGTGGAGAGTATTGATAGTAAAATTATTTATAGAAACTCATAATGGTATACTTACATTGAATTCTGTGATGAGGTCGTCCGTGCGTCTGCCGTTCGCAAGTGTACGCCTATGGCACTTGTCCATTTTTTTTTCAAGTGTACACATCCTATCAAATTGTTGTGCACTGGCCTCCCACACAATGGAGGCAACTTCTTTCAACTCAGCCAATACACGGCCCATGAGCGCCTTATCCTGCAAACTACAAGCAGTTAGAAGCATTTGACTTCGATTGTATTTGCAAAGTTACAATATATATTTGAGACTGATGTTCATCATTTACCTGACCGTCAGTCTTTGGTTTGACGGGCGTCCCAACTGGTGGCGGATTGAAAGACCGCAGCAGGTCATCGACATACTGCATGTTAGTGTCGTTATTATCATTCAAAACATATGATAGATAATCCAAGCACACATTACTAACACTTTGCCTCTCCAACCCCTATTTTTTGATTATGTTGTCAACCTTCTGTGCCTTCTCGTCACTCCGGTTTTGGATCAGCGGCCTTAACCTTGATGCATACGAGATGGTAGAGTCCAATTGGTGCACCCTCCACTTCTCGTAGTACCACGTCTGCATTACAACAAAAACAGCTTATAAAATTTTCCATAAAATTAAATGTATGTTATGTTAATAATGATTGTATTACTTGCAACAGTGGTAGGTTGCCCTCCAGATTTGCTCCACCATTTACAAATTTCCTGACGCTAGCCATAAGATGGTCAAGTGTAAGCTGTTCAAAATTGGTTCTCTTTATTGTCTCAACGTTTCTAACAACCCCAAGGTATCTGTTGTCCACATACTGCTGTGTTGTCGGGCATACATATTTGCCTATGGTGTACAAGACAAATGGCCTGACAAAATTAGGTGTGTTTTCGCCTTTCATCTTGGCCAGCAATCCTTTCAAAGTTACTTTTGTGTCATTGGGGTCTTTCAGTTCCTTCCACAACTCCAAAGTATCGTTGTGATATGAAGAGACGTGATTCTTCCCCATGCAGGGCAGGCCTATTATATGCTCCACATCTTTTAGTGTGATCCTACATGGTCTCCCATTAATTATAAAGGCATCCTGCTCTGCATCATATGAATAAGCAATGGCCTGGCACAGTAGATGTCTCATTCTTATGCCAGGAGTCTTGAGAAGTTCACCCAGTCCAATCAACTTGATGTACGTCGATTCTTTGTCGCTTTAATTCTTTTATGAACTTCGTATTGCAGCAATGAAGCAACCTGAGTTACGTGAATGTACAAATAGTGTGATTAGATTATGTATGGTATTCATTTAAACACGCATAGAACCGACTAGATGTAATCTATGCCAATATCAAAATTGTGCTCTACAGTACTGCATGAAATCATAGAGCTTCTAGGCCATATAATGAACACCAGACATAGAAAAACAAGCTATCTATGTCGGCAAATTGACTGATGATAGTAAAGATTTTTAATAGAAAGATCAGACTTTTGTCTATGTACACTACTAAAGTTTCAGGTGTCACACTTACGAAAATAATTGCATACATGATCAGAAGATCAATAGTTTATAGATAATCTCAAAAAAGGAATGTAGCAGTTCCATTGCAAGCATTCAAGAGCACACTCCTTAGTTCCCATCATATTGAGACGATAACCTTATGTCCAGTAAACATGACCATAATAGTGACTCGAGCAACCAAAAACACAACTAGGATTCATCAAGCAGCCTAAAAATGTTGACATGGACCGAAACATGTGAGCGTAATGTCCATCTTTCTTTTTACTTTTCTCCTTTCTTTTGTCGTCAACCTAAAATTTAATATAGTACATACATTTGATGTTCTCAATGCCAAATAAGTGAGGCGTGCAACTTACGTACAAAACTACTTTGTATTCTGTCTACTGCATATTTGATCAGGCATTTAGGAGTACTACGATTATTTTGTTGATTCGGTTGCTGGTTTAAAACAAAGTTAAATTACTATTCCTTCCTTTCCATATCGTTGCACGTAGAACTTTCCAGCATGAAAATTAGACAAGTTTCATTACAGAGAGAGGCATTCACGACTAAAACCTGAAGGCATCCACGATCTCCCTTAAGTTTTGCTAAAGCACATCTAGATGTGCTCTAAGTATTGCTTATCTAAGTCCTATGTCATTGATTTTATGCTAAGATTCATCGAAGCCTTTTTTTGTCCTTTTTTCTTTTCTTTCTAGACACACCCATCTCCCTTCGGTAAAATAGGGATAGTTCGTTATGGCTGTAACTAAACGCGATCAAAAGGAAGTGCACCGTAAACAATGGGATTGCATGCAGACTTGGGAAGGAGGGAGTATACAGAATACAAGTATCTCGATCATTACCAAAGGATTCTCTCGATGGCGACCGGCTCCATTGCCGTTCGCTTTCATCTTTTGCTTCGCCGACTTCTCTGACATGCCCTTCTCTTTCATCGGCTTCTCTGACGTGCCCTTCTCTTTCATCTCAGGATTCACCGACGCAGGCTTCGAAGATGACGACTCCGTCGGCTTCACCGACCTAGGAGCTACTTTGGGCGGTGTGGGGTGGTAATTCGGTGTAGTCATGGAAGGCTAGGTATGGGAGGCGTGGGGTGGAAGTATACAATCTATGACGTGAAAAGCTTCGTATTTATAGGGGATTCTCTAACAACCGATCACAAGGAAATATTGGGAATTTGGGATCTCACAAAGAGGTAGTTTTAGATCACGTAATGTTTATTTATATGGGATTCTCTAACAACCGACCACAAGGAAATATTGGGAATTTGGGATCTCACGGAGAGGTAGTTTTAGATCACGTAATGTTTTTTTAGCTAGTTTTATTATTTTGAGAAATTTTTAGCAAGTTTCGATCAGTAATCTCAACCGTGAAGCGTTTGGGCTTCTTGTGCTTTATTATACGGGCCTATTATAATGGATGAGCCCATTTTAAATGTGAACATGAGAAAGGAAGCGAGGACTCCAACAGCCGCGACGAGGCCCGTCCCAATTATTTAGGACGAGCATGCGCGAGGGCGCTTCGTCCTCACTTTCACGACTCTCCAAAAACGGTTCCTCTGCCTCTGCGTCCTCTCGATTCCCTCTTCCTCTGTGTCGCCCACTCTCCCAACAATCTGGCTTCTGGAACGGTGAGTTCTCCTTCCTGTCAATTATGTTAGTAGTTCTCCAGTAGCAACACATACGATGGCCTTCTTCTTGTCAATTTCTTGTTCTCCTGCTTCTTTATTTTGTGCGCACAGATTCATCTGCCTGCAACATGTAGTCCGTTGCCTTATGAGAATTTTGCACACAGATTCATCTAAATGCAACATCTAGTCCGTTGTCTTATCAATTTCTTGTTTTTCTCCTGCTTCTTTAGTTTGTACACACAGTTTCATCTGCATGGCCGATGAACAATTCATAGATACATGTTTATTCTTGATTGTTGATGCAGTTGTTTAGATAAATATTTCAAGAGCGTAAATTTTGATTGTTAATTCGCATATACTCCCTCTGCAAGGAAATATAACAACTTTTGGTTCACTACTTTAGTGATTTCTTTACAGAGGGAGTACTTGTTTAGTTTAAATTGTTCATGCACTTGTTTACATAAACTTTCAATAGCTCCAGAATTACTATACTATTTGCCGTCATATTCATGTCGGCTTATTGTTATCATGTTATTGTCATGCTTCATGTCTTATACTGGTTTCATCAATTACAGTCCTTCGGCATGGCGTTCGAGAAAGATTATGCTGCTAGGGCAGATGGAAATACCGAAATTTTTGTGAAGTACACGAACAAGGCTAGCTGTGTTGAGTACTGCATTGGCAGATTCAAATACTGGCTGCGGAACAACGACTAGAAGATAGTTGCACTGGATGTGGAGTACACCTGGCCTCGTGGTCCGACACAGATGGCTGCCGTGGTCCAGTTATGCGTTGGCATCTACGTCCTCGTGTACCACATAAGCGTTGCTGATGAGCATTGTGGCCTGCTTGCCGCCTTCCTGCTCGACGAGGAGTACACCTTTGTTGGGGTGGACATCAACAATGACGAGAAAAAACTCAAGCATGTTGGTCTGGTGGTACAAAACTTTGTGGATATCCAGAATATGTGTGCCTGATCCAGTGACGATTAAGCCAAAGTATGGCTTGGCTGACTACACTGGTTCCATCATCCACCACAGCTACAACAAGATGAAGGATGCTATCACAGAAGATGACCACCATATATGGGCAGAAGCGCCCTTGCCCTTGAAGAACATCTATTATGCTTCCTGGACGCGTATGCCACCTACGATGTATACAGGCGCTTGGTGAACTTACAGAAGGGGTTCGAGAGTCAGCGCCAGCATCTTGCCAAACCATCTAGGTGGTCAAAGAAGTCCGGAAGCAAGAATGAATCAACCTAAAATGTTTCTTCTATTTATCTAGCTGATAGTCTGTAAACTTTATTATACTGCTAGTAAGTCGTAAGTTCAAATTTCCTGCAAGTTGAATCATCCTTTATTCTAGCTGTCTTGCCTAATTTGATCCACGTTCACGAGATATTTTACTTAAGACGTTTATTTTGTTTCGGTTTCGCTAGCTATGATACAGAATGCGATAGCCATTTTTACCGAAAGATTATTTCAGATTTATAATGAATACTGTCCTCAACTGGGTTTGAATAGAGAAATTTTATTTTTTAATTGCATAGAGAAAGTTCATTTTTTTAATCAAAAGAAGGGTCGCCCCCTTTGATTTTCCATTAACAGAAACCACATGGTCTTTCAAGCCCCTGATACAAACTACAACCAGAAACTAAAGTAATCAACTAGCAGCACAAATCATACATGGTAGCAAGCCCAGCCAGACTTAACACGAAGGTCCAAAAAATAAAACTATGGCAGAAGACAGAAAATATAGCTGAGAGATGTGCAGGCGACACCACAGTACCCTGTGACTCCACACTTGCGATAAACTGTACAATTCACCCGCTACATGCTCTAGCCTGCGCATATAGACCATCAGCACCTCTTTGCTCCCAACATCAGCACCTCTTTGTTTACAACCTTCATCTGCAATATAGACCATCCCATGATCCACAAGAAAATTAGCTAAACAAGAATCATAAGATCACTATACCATTTATTTTGTAATCTCACATTATTCCTATTCCTGCATTACCAAAGAGTCAAGAACACAACTGATGCCCTTCCCGCATCTCCTACGCAAACACTCATAGGTAGTTCTACCATCTTAACTCCATGATTTAAAATATTAATAAAACCCCCTTAACGATTCCATCTGCATTACCATCGTTCATGATTATAGCCAGGGAAACAACAGCTAATAAAGCAACCACCTGTGTAAGCCCTATTTTGAGTCCTTAATAGGGCTGAATCCTAGCATTTGCTCTAACTGCAATATGTCCTCCTCTCATAGTCATCATCACCCAATACATAATGAAGATGTAACCCCATAGATGCATAACTGCTATCAACATATTTTTCGCAGTATACCTAGTGTAAAGGACACTCTTGCCTTGTCGTGCTACATTTGTGGCTCCTCGGCCAGCATGTTCATAACCACCTCGATCTAAAGATCTTCACGGGTGGTGGTCTTGAAAGCAAAAAAGAACGGCTTTATGAACCTTGAGCTCTTCACTGTCACCAAAATCACTCCATCCCTTGCCGAAGATGATGCGGCCATCATCACACTTGTGGTACTTCACCGGCATGAAACTGTCCTTGCACAGCCGAATGCCAGCAAGCCCATCTCCCGGTATCTCCCCATCTCCTGGGGTATTGACCGCGTCGAAAACTTTCACCGGTAATCTCTGCATGCACCGTCATAGGAAGAAAAATTATCAAATATGTGAAGGAGCAGTAAACAAAAGGATCTTCAGCTATATCTACATATATTACATAAGGATCTGCAGTTATGGGAAACAAAATGATATGCAAAAACACACATCAGTGTATTCACTGGTTTAAGCTACAATAGCATATCATTAATCTTTCTCTCCCTGAAAAAATAAAGAAAATTGCATAAAAAATAGAAAATACTAGTCCACCAAAAACATACCATCGTCTTTCCTGCTATGTTCAACTTGGTGAAGCGGTGGACAAAAAATGCACCTATATAACCTTTCTTCATCACCTAAAGGTCATGTAGGTTATGCTCCTCTTGCTTCGTCAGATTAATTCCCTTTGTTATGATAGCTAATTCTAGAGGATCTTTACGCTCTTCATTTTGATTGCATGTCCTTGGCAGGTTGAAGCAGTACACCATAGGAATATCTTCAGTCAAATCAATGGAGACAAGGTCGCCTTCTCGCAGGTCGAAGTCTTCAACAAACCTGCACCAGTTTTCACCACAGATGATCGCCCTTGAATTCCCTTTGTACACGCCAAAATCATAAGTGCGGCTCCCTCTCGCTTGAAAAATCAATGAACTGTCTGGGATGGTGCTGAACTGGTGCCATGCGTAGCATGGCACGGTCTGTACATGTAGAATTTAATTGCTATTTATTTCCTACATTTCGTTAATCTTCAAAGTAGAGGGGAACAAACACAATACAAGTAAAAACTGATATGATTATTTATACCACAGCTGAAGTGTCCCCATCTAGCCTGATGGTAAATGTCAACTCATCAGCATCGGGCCTATTGCTGTCCTGTCGACAGGTTATGCACACCACCTGTGTAAACAAAATAAAATGAAGAAAAGCAAAGGATGAGAATTTAAGAAAAGGGCTTATGCATGTAAACACACTAGGCAACAATCATAGAGTATAATCAACGAAGGTACTGCATCAGTAATCAACAATCATACACTTGAACTGAGTGGGTGGCTCGCCATCCACTCCTCATAACCCCGCAACGCAGCGCGTGCCCGCCGCACCACAGTTTGTTCAGACATGTCCTTCTCTTGATCGTCAACCGGCAGCATGGGCTCACCCCGAGCGTCAACGCGCGGCATTGGCCCCTCCTCCTCTGCAGCACAACTGAGGTAGTGTCTGAGACTAAGCAGTAATCTCTGAGAAAAGTCCTATCAAAACATAAATCCTACTACTGCTGTTACTCGGCCCACCCGAATGTACACACACACGCCTTCAACATACAACCCATCTACATACATCCGCATCCAACAATATGTTCCTTGAAAAAGAAAAGAAAATCTATTCTGGACGGACGAAGGATCGTCAGGGTAACCAACTCAATTAGCCACTTGTCTGTCATATTAGAGAAAATGAACTTACTTCACTTTTTCCTGGTACTACATAACCACACAAAATAAAGATTAAAATAATACCTAAAAACTATGATATATTGTACGCCCTCACATTTATAATCTTTAAAATATGAACTAATTTGGGCAACAGAATTGAGAGGTTATTGTTATTTCCCTACAAAGATACAAATATTTGGATCAAAATTTCATATTCTGCAAAAAAAACACTGCAGTAAATATTATTCTAAGAAATGTTTAGTTGACTTGCAATCTAGGACTACAAGTTAATGGCTCCCTTACTAAACCCGACCTAATTTCGGCCTAAAAAGGAATTTAATCCACTAGCCCAGCTTATAAGTTTTGAGCCCACCCTCTGGTTTCTTCCTGGATTCGCCACTGCACAAGGCCAATATTATTTTAAGTTTTTAAAGGACTGTTTGCTGAAATTTTCTGCTATTGTGTTACGCATCTGCACTTGTTCATTGTTATGAAAACCCTGGAATACCGAAACCCTAGAAAAAAAATACCTAGCAAGCCACCAATGTAGAAACTTCCTTCAATCTCTGCATCACCTTCCATCTAACCTCCGATTTAAAAATCCTAACTATCTAACCTCTGACTTTGAAAACCATATCCAACTCCCGAAACGGCAACACAACAACGAACAAAGAAGTCGAAGATTACAAGTTAGGGTTTCTCACTTCACCTAGTCGCCGGTAGTCACTAGGTGCTTGCCGTGAACTCCCAATCTCACTCCGCTCTTCTACTCCAACCATTGAGGCGGCCAGGCGTAGTAGGAGGCGGGGTCGTGGCGGGGTGGTTTGTGGGAGGTGGGGGTGAGGCGGGGTGTGTGGGCGATGGGGTTATGACACGGACCCTATCCGTGTCAAGCATGAAAAATAACGGCCCGTGGGTCCAGTTAAGTAAGAAACAACCAAACAGGCCCACAGGCCGCTTACCAGTCACAAAGTAAAACCCTATGTTACTAATAAAAAAACACAAAGCAAAATCCTTTTGTCTAAAAAACAAAAACAAAGAAAATCGTAAAAAAGAGGGAAATCCTTTTTGGGTGAGTTCAACGTGAACATGATGGTGAGAGGCTCAAGGAGGAGTTTTATATGTTCACAACACCGTTGTTTTAGAGGAAAAAATGCACCTTACAATGTGAAATTATAAAATCTTTATTAATAAGTGTTGAAAATTCCTTATTTATAAAAAATTGTTTCTTTCCATAAAAAACAAACTTCAATAATGGGGGTAGGTAATTGCGTCGCTTTTCTCGCCCCCCCCCCCTCGCATATTTGGGCCATTTACCGCATTTCTATGGTTGTAACCTCGAAAGTTCAAGATCTTACGCGGCCACCATTAAATCATAGCAGGGAATGGGATGAGTGCCCCATGTTAAGCTCTTTGGTCCATATATGTGCCATATGCTACCAACGGGACGCGTGGACTCGATGCCGTTCTCTACGGCTATGATGCCCATCTGTTGTCATTATAATCAATTCAAATTTGTGAGGGGCTAAAAATTCACCGGGTCTGGCGTGGTGTCATCGTACAACCCCTAGAAGGTGTGGTAAAACGGGACCATATCGAATGTGGGATCAAGCCATCGAGATAGAATGCGTCCAGCCTACGAAAGGAGTGCGGGGCCCGTTCCTTCATTTGCCTCAAATCTCGATGCCACGTGATGTTAGACCTAGTAACCAAGGCTTGTCTCGTGCATCGCACTCAATTGGACCCACAACATGCATGCACACATGTCCACGTATGAGTCTAAACTGCGGGGATGCATGGTTCGGGGACTGGCATAAGTGGTGTGAGTCCAGTTTGGATCTAGCTACCAAGAGGTAACGCATGAGTCTAAACGTCTACCAAGAGGATGCATGTCCACGTATGAGTCTAAACGTCTACGTGATGCTCCACACGTGGGTCTAGACAGCGGGTCTGCATGTGGTTTGGATATAGCTACCAAGAGGTAACGCGTCCGGTTTGTGCCTAGGCGGTGCTTCACGGGGCCTGGCGTGGTCTCGTTGTATGACCCATGAAGGGTGTGGTCAAACACCGAGAGCGGCACGCATAAGCCCTAACGCGGGCTATGCGGAAACGATGCCATATCACATGCTGGCTCTAGCCAATGGAGGGAACGAGTTCGGCATGCAGACGGAGTGCGGGGCCCGTTCCTTCATTTTCCTAGAAATTCGTTGCCGCTTCATGTGGGCCCTATCCAAAAAGGCCTGTCCAGTGCATCACACACAGCTGGATTCACACCATGCATGCACACTTGGCCACGTAGATACCCACCGTAAACCTTTAGCCAAGTTGACCCACACCATCCATCGACCCTTGACCCCACCTCGGTTCGTTGGATCTCCGACGAGTCCCTACCCTCGGTACGCCAAGCATGTTAAAACGATACACGGCTACACGTCTTGCACACCGAGATTGGAGCATGCACTAGTGCCAACAAACATGTCTAGCTGAGCGTCTTTACCCATTGTATGGATCGAGGCGGCTTGCGGTGCATGTTGCCGGCCCGGTTGCCTAGCGGTGCATGCTATGGGTAGACATGAATCGCATCACATCGGATCAAGATTCCCCTCTCTTGTACCGGACGCCGGAGCAGCACACGTGCATGGTAGAAGAATCTGCACGGTTGATGTGGGAGCTTGGATGAGACGCCATGGGATAGGTGCATGCTGAAATTCAAGATTTAGGAATTGATAACAAAATGAAAACGACAATTCAATTGTTTGTGCAGGTGTACAACATGTTTTAAGGAAAACGTGGAATATGACACGTTCACATGCATTTTGGCAACAAGTGCACTTTTGGAGGGAAAAAACAGGTAGCCCCCATGCCTCCCACGATTTTTGTTCCATGTATTTTGCCACAAATATTGGAGGAAAAAAGAAAAATGTATTTTCCCCTCAAAAAACGACTTGGGAAGAAAATCTCAAGTATCCATATTTAGCTACTCCGTGGAGGTTGCCCCCCATTGGGAGATTAGATCAACCTGTCCTTGATTTTAGGTCAACCTGTCCTTGATTTTAGGGTGAGTTCAACGTGAACGTGATGGTGAGAGGCTGAAGAAGGAGTTTTGTGTGTTTACAACAACCTTTGTTTTTTTTGACATGGAACACCTTGCATTCCAATTACCGGGGACCGACCAAATCGGCGGTCATGGCATAATTTACATCCAGAGGGAAATCCTCATGCCAGACTTGCTGGTACCCAGGAGCACCTTCGTTTTAGAACTGTATAACAATAAATGAAAGAGAATATGTGAAAATAAAAAAAGAAAAAGGATATGCATACAAGATGGGCCAGCCCAACCTTCTACAGGGACGCGTGGTCCAGCACGCGGGTGAGGTTCGCCTGGGACAGCCCAACGCTGAGACGCACCGGGCGCAACTGATGTCGGGACCCCGATCCCAAGTCACACCGATCTAGCATGCAACACATCATATCACTTTGCGGCCTCACGCACGGTATTCCCACGGGTGTCGCCTTACCATGGCCCGGGACCGTTTGCGCCTTTTGGCTCACGTATATGATAGTGTCGCTAGCATCCATATGACAGAGAACCCGGGCCGACATGACTAGTCGTGAACCCAAAGTGGCACTAACCTATGGGGACAGGCATACATGAATCACATCGAGCATGTCGGTCATCAACGTATGAATTCGGGCTGTAGCACTGGGCTAACAGGACTCCGGTATCCCGGGCTGTAGCAGGCTAGGCAGGACTCCGAATATCACCGCGTGACATTTCCCCGAAGGGACAGATATAGGAACGAAGTGAAGCACATGCCTGCCAGTCAAGTGTCCAAGCAGTAGTGCTGGGCTAGCAGGACTCTGGTGAACCGGGCTGTAGCGGACTACTACGCTCAGAAGCACGAGACTACATTTTCCCATAACATAGGCTACCAAGGATAAAAAACTAGGTTGTCGGATCCCACACATAGCAATACAAATTACACGTACGCATAACATGCAAGTATGTGCTGTACAACATGACATCACAACATAACGCAAACTCATATAGATAAAGGCTCAGAAGAGCCACATAGCATTAAATACAAACAGGGTCACATGACCCATCATTGAAACATACAAGCAACAAGCGGAAGCATTACATGTCCGAGTACGACAACTACAAAAGAAAAAGGCTGAGAAGCCTGACTATCTACAAGACCCTCCCAAGGGTACAAGATCGTAGCTGAGTTAACAAGCTACTAAATCAAGTCCAAGCGGAACTACTAGAAAGACCAAGTCTCCGCTGCAAAAACATAATAAAGAAACGTGAGTACAAAGGTACTCAGCAAGACTTACATCAGATACTATTATACATGCATTAGTATCAAGAAGGTAATGTGGAGTTTAGTTGCAGAAGCCAGCTTTGACTCTGTGGCTATCCTGTTCTCGACTACGTAACTTCTTTGAGGTGATATGGCGCTGCAGAGTCCACTAGTAACCACACAATACATTACTATGGATTCATCCCGTCTCCATCGAGAAGGCCATCCATAGCACTCACACTTGTCTTGAGCATTTTAGAGTATCCACTTCAAGTTGTCTATGTACCACGAAAGCATCCAAGAAGTCCATAACCGAGGACACGGCTATTGAATAGATCATGATAACCCTGCAGGGTGTACTTCTTCACACACGCCTCACCACTTATCACCATGTACACGTCATGTACCTCGGCAACCTTCAAGCGGAAGCTTTGGCGAGGGTGTCGGCCACGACCGACTAACCACACAAGACTCTAGCCAGGTTTATCGCCTATTCGGGTTCCATCCGCAAGGAGATCCGGCGGGTGTCGCTCCGGCCCCAAACGATGTGAGCAGGGTTCCCAAGCCCACCATCCGGTGCCACTTGGTACACCGTGCCACATGCCTAGTCTGTCCCAAGCCCACCCTGCCGGGTGCCACTTGGTAGAAAAATAGCACTACCTACAAACACCAGAAACTAGTTGCGAATCTTGGACAGAGATCAAGTTGGTTAATAAGTCGAGAGGGGCACCTAAGCATTCCAATGTGTGGTAGTAGCTAGTCATTGGATGACATACATAGAACTCGATTAAGGGCGGTTCGGTGAGACAACCCACCATGTACTCCTACATGGCCTCTCACCGCTGCCTTTACCAAATCGTGTTCACACATTTCACTCTCAGCATCAGAACATACCGTAACACTCCAATTCATTCCCAATGAACCAGACCTGACACAACTCTAGGCAATAGCAGGCATAGCATGGTAGGAACACAACATGGCTCAATCAACTCCTACACATGCTAGTGGGTTTCAACTATTCTTGTGGCAATGACAGTCATGCAGAGGAATGGGTTCAACTACCGCAGACACAAAGTAGCAGATGAATCGTTGTTGTCCTAATGCAATAACTAAGAGCAGGAGCGAGAGAGTAGGATTGTATCGGAATGAACAAGGGGTTTGCTTGCACGGTAAATCAACAAGGAGGCCTTGCTTCTCGAGCAGTACTCTGAGCGTCTCGGAGCGGGACCTATCGAGAAGGAACAGTGCCGCAATCAATACACAATCATATGCAACAATATGATGCATGAACATGGCATGTAGATGTGATGCTATTTGAGCTAATGCAACTAGTATTCAATTTGAATGAAGTCCATTTGAACCAAAGGTTCAAATGCAACTCCAAAATAAGCTCTTATAAATGCCATTTACATGTGTTTTCACCTATACAGCAAGTATAAGTTGTTTTATCATGCATGAAACTGGTACAGATGGATAGATTGCATTTTTCTGATAATTTTTCATATATAAATTATTTCAATCTGAGCTACGGTTGAATTTATATGAATTTTTGAAGTTTTGAATATATTCTGGAATTTCCTGATTAATTTAAATCCAGAAATGAATAACTGCGTCAGCATTACAGAGGCATGACGTCAACGAGTCAACCGTGGCTGACCGGGTCAAACCTGACGTGTGGGGCCACATGTCAGTGACACGGGTTAAACAGGGGCGTTAGTTTAGTTTAATTAAAGATTAGGGGGCATTGGGGCCCACATGTCAGCGTCAGGGTTAGGTTAGTTGGTGATTAGCTTAAGCTAATCACCTGACGGCGGGTCCACTGTCGGGCCGGGCGAGGTCGTCGCCGGCGACCACGGACACTGGCGGTGTCCGCGATCTGAGCCACGGGACGGCGTCTCGAGGGCACCGGGCGTGCCCGGCTCTCGCGCATCTGGTGGGGCAGGTGGGAGGAGCTGGGGCGGAGCTCGCGGAGCGGCTTCGGGCGGCGGCCGAAGTTCGGGCTCGAGCGGCTGCGGGGCTACAGAGCGCAGGGAGGCAGGGGAGAAGGGGGAAACGACGTGGGGTGGCTCACAGGGGACCGGAAGAGACGACGGCGAGCTCGGGGAAGACGCTGACGGCGACGAGCGGCGACGGAGATCCACGGCGGCCCGAGGAGGAAGAAGGGTCGGGGACGACGCTGCAGGGCGCTTCCGCTCGCGTGACTTGGCGGGGAGGTGGCCGGCGATGTGGCGGGGCTTCTGGACTCGAAGAGAGGGCGAGGGGGAGGTGGTGGCCGCGGCCATGGCGTGCGGCGGCGACGGTGGCGCTCGGGTGCGGTGGAAGAGAGAGATCCAGGGGAGGGGGAGGAACGAGAGAGAGAGGAAAGCGGTCGGGGCGGCGCGTGGCAACGTCCGGGGCTTCCAGGGCGACGAGGGGGAGGCCAGGCAGGCAGGTGGCGTGGCCGGACGCGTGGCCGCGCGCGCCGGGCGCGTGCCCCTGTCCTCCTGGCGCGAGGATGGGGACGACTGGCATTGCCAGTCGGTTGGGCCGACCTGTTGGCCACTGGGCCAGGCCAGGGGCGCCAGGTAGGAAGCCCAGGTGAGGTTTCCCTTTTGTTTAATTTCTGTTTTCTGACATTTGTTTGGTTTAATAAAAATGCTAAACCATTTTACAAACTTATGCCAATTTTTGTAGGGGCTAGCTATATTATTCCAGATCTCCTCAGCAAGTAGCATAATTATTGGACATATATAATATATATAACATATATATATCCAATGCAAATAATTACTGCATTGATTCCAAATGCCCAAAATAATTACTTATGGACTCCTAAAATATTGGTTTGATTTTTATCTCTGTCCAATATTTTCAGAGGGCAACATGAGCATTTTCTTGGACCTTTTTGGAGCAATTTTTACTTGGGTCAATTTCTAAAAATGATTCTGAGGGTTTCACAAATCCCCATTTCAAATTTAAATGAAATTTAAACATGATGCACAAATGACCAGCTAGTCTAGGTCATACCAGAACTAGGGATGTGACAACTCGCCCCCACTTGAAAGAATCACGTCCCGAGATTCAGGGGTCGACGGAAAGAAAGCGGGGTACTCCAGTCGAAGACGATCTTCTCGCTCCCAAGTAGCTTCTCGCTCGGAAAGATCAGACCACTGAACCTTGAGAAACTTGATGTTCTGACGTCGGGTAACACGCTCTGCTTGATCAAGAATGCGAACCGGGTACTCTCGGTATGTGAGGTTATCTTGGAGATCAAGCGTTTCGTGGTCCACTCCGTGGGATAGGATCCGAGAAGCAACGCCTGAGTTGAGAGACGTGGAAGACATCGTGCACTCGGGAAAGATGTGGGGGTAGTTCCAATTGGTAGGCAACCTCTCCTCGTTTAGCGAGAATGCGAAAAGGACCAATGTAACGAGGAGCCAACTTGCCCTTGATACCGAAACGATGGGTACCCTTTAGAGGAGTAACCCGAAGGTAAGCCTTGTCGCCAACTTCATAAGCCACTTCCTTATGACGACGGTCATCTTGGCTCTTTGGCGAGATTGGGCTGTTTTCAAATTCTCACGAATGATGCGAACTTGCTCTTCTGCCTCCTGGATCATATCCAGTCCAAAGAATTGTCTTTCACCGGTTTCTGACCAGTTCAAAGGTGTTCGACATCTTCGTCCATAGAGAATCTCAAAAGGAGCTTTCTTGAGACTGGATTGGTAGCTATTGTTATAAGCAAACTCGGCGAAAGGAAGGCATTTCTCCCAATCCATACCGAATGAGATAACACAAGCTCTAAGCATGTCTTCGAGAATTTGGTTGACCCTTTCCACCTGACCACTTGGCTGAGGGTGGAAAGCGGTACTGAAGGAAAGATGGGTCCCCATGGCAGTTTGGAAACTCTCCCAGAAATGAGAAGTGAAAAGACTGCCACGGTCTGAATTGATCTCTAGTGGAACACCATGAAGTGACACTATTCGAGAAATATATAAGTCAGCGAGCTGACTAGCGGTGATATTCTCTCGAGCAGGGAGGAAGTCGCCACTTTGGAGAGCGATCAATGACTACGAAGATAGCATTATTCCCTTTCTTGGTCACAGGAAAGCGGTGATGAAGTCCATACCAACTTTATCCCATTTCCACTCAGGAATAGCTAAAGGCTGAAGGGTGCCAGCAGGCCTTTGATGCTCTGCCTTAACGCGATGACAAACGTCACAATTAGCAACGAAGTCGGCGATTTCTCTCTTCATCCTAGTCCACCAGAACCTCTGGCGTAGGTCCTGATACATCTTAGTACTACCGAGATGAATCGTGAGAGGAGATTCATGCGCCTCCTTAAGAATCAATTGTCGAAGATGTTGACTCTTGGGAACCACCAAGCGATTCTCAAAGAAGACAACACCTCGATCATCCATAGAGAAACATCCACCAACTCCCTTCTTAATGTTTCTCTTAATGCGGATAACACCCCTATCAAACTTCTGGTCAGAAATGATCTGACCCTCGAGGGTAGGTTTCGCCACCAAGGTAGAAAGGAATCCGTGAGGAGCCATGTGAAGGTTAAGCTTACAGAATTCCTCATGGAGAAGTGGTTGGCCTTGCTGCAACATGAGATTGTTGCAATAGGATTTACGGCTTAGAGCATCAGCCATGACATTGGCTTTGCCTGGGGTGTAGGTATCCCTAGATCATAATCTGTGATCAACTCCAACCAGCGTCTTTGCCTAAGGTTCAAATCTGGTTGGGTGAAGATATACTTGAGACTCTGGTGATCGGTGTAGACCTCGCAACGTTTACCAAGAAGGTAATGTCGCCAGGTCTTGAGTGCATAGACTACGGCTGCAAGCTCTAGATCATGTGTAGGATAATTCTCCTCATGTGGATGCAACTGACGAGATGCATAGTAACTCACATGACGATCTTGCATAAGAATGCAACCTAGTCCCTGTCGTGAGGCGTCGCAGTAGATAACAAAGTCTTTAGTGAAATCCGGTGGCACAAGTATGGGAGCAGAAGTCAGGCGTATTTTCAGCTCCTGAAAACTGTACTCACACTGTGGGGACCACTCAAACTTTTTATCTTTCTTGAGAAGTTCCGTGAGGGGTTTGGCTACTTTGGAGAGATTTTCAACAAAGCGGCGACAATAGCTGGCTAGACCAAGGAAACTCCTAACTTGTTTAACGGTTTCAGGTGGAGTCCAATCGAGAACGGCCTGCACTCTCTCGGGATTGACAGCAATGCCCTTACCAGAGATTACGTGGCCTAGGTAGGTCACCGGCAACAAAATTCACACTTGGAGAACTTGGCATAAAGGCGGTGCTCTCTGAGTTTTTCTAACACAAGTCTAAGATGTTCAGCATGCTCTTCCTCGTTCTTCGAGTAAATAATAATATCATCGAGGTAAACCACGACAAATTTATCTAAGTATTCCATGAAGATCGAGTTCATCAAGCGGGAGAATGTGGCTGGGCGTTGGTTAGACCAAAGGACATGACGATGTACTCAGTCTTGGCCATAACGAGTGACAAAGGCTGTCTTGGGGATGTCCCTTTTACGATCTTGATTTGGTGGTAGCCTAACCTCAAATCCATCTTGGAAAAGGCGAGGATCCAGCGAGCTGATCATACAGGTCGTTGATCCTGGGGAGCGGATACTTGTTCTTTATCGTGACCAAGTTAACGGGACGATAATCTACAACCATCCGGTCCGTACCATCCTTCTTCTTGACGAAGAGGACGGGGCAAGCCCACGGAGAAGAACTAGGACGGATGAAACCCTTTTGCAAGGACTCATCAAGTTGTTTCTTAAGCTTGGCTAGTTCTAAGGGTGCCATCTTGTAAGGTCTCCTAGAGATTGGCGCGGTTCCTGGGATAAGATCTATGACGAACTCTACATCTCTGTCAGGTGGAATACCTGGCAGTTCCTCTAGAAAAACATCCGGAAAGTCACGGACTACCGGGATATCTTCAAGGTCTGGAAGAGGGCTGGCATTAAGAGAATAGAGTTGACACTTTGCAACTCTAGTGGAGACAGTGACTATCTTGCCAGATGGGTGTGTAAGCTGAATGACCTAGTATAACAATCAATCTTGGCATGATGAGCTGTCATCCAGTCCATACCCAAGATGATGTTAATATCTCAAGACTTGAGGGCTATAAGTGAGGCAAGGAATACAAGTCATCAACAAGGATTTCATTACCATGGCTTACACTAGAAGTTTTCCATTTGGATCCGAGGGTTTGAATGACTAGTGGAAGGGCATATCACAAAATGATATGTTGTGCAAGTTAGCATAGCTTTGAAATGAAGGAATGAGATGCTCCGGTATCGAATAGAACCGAAGATGGATGACAGTTGACAAGGAGTGTACCAAGAACGACATCTGGATCATCATGAGCGTCTTTAGCTGAGACGTGATGCACACGTCCATGTTCAGTGGGAGCTGACTTGACATTGATCATCTTGCTTGATGTCTTAACACAGCCAACAGTCTTCTCAGGCTGGGGTGGAGCATAACTGGCTTGAGAGCAGTCACGTGCATAGTGTCCTGGCTCTCCGCATGTGAAACAAGTCCCTGAAGTAGGACGTGGACCCGCATTGACAAGTGGTCTACCAATAGGCCTGGGTGGAGCATGTAACTGAACTGGGTGAGGCGCCACATGGGATGGCCTCGGTGAATATCCGGGTGGAAGAGCAGAGTTCGGAATCCAAATCCGGCGCTTCTGCGAACTAGAACCGGAGGAAGAAACCAAATCACGGGTGTGCTTACGAGACTCCTCGTAAGTGAGTTGATCTGTCTCTGCATTAATGGCCTTGTTCACAAGAGCTTGGAATGTATCACAATGATGCAGGTGGAGATCACGACGCAACTTGGGGTTGAGACCCTTCCGGAACCTAGCCTGCTTCTTGGCGTCCGTGGACACTTCTTCTATAGCATAGCGGGCGAGGTTCTCAAACTCTCTACTATAAGCATCAACAGCCATCTTACCCTGGGTGAAACTACAGAACTCTTCTCTCTTGCGATCGATGAGGGCTTCAGGAATGTGATTCTTGCGAAAAGCCTCAGTGAAATCTCTCCAGGTAGGAATCTGGCCAGCTGGAAGCATAGCCTCATAGTTCTGCCACCAAAGACTAGCATGACCTTCCAGGTGGTATGCAGCATAGGTGACCTTGTCACTTTCAGCTACGTTCGCGAACGGAGCTTGCGTGTGATACTACGGGCAGGTCATCCGCATCGAGTGGCTCGATGGAATGATGAAAGGTAGGTGGGTGCAAGCGAATGAAGTCATGAATGGTTGTAGACCCTTTGGACTGATGTGCGGTGTTCTCCTCGATACGTGCCAACAAGCGGTTAGACTCACGCTTGTTCCTCTCCATCTCTAACATAAACTCTGCCAATGAAGGCTGGTCGGGAGGATCCTCATCCCTACCATCTCCGTGGTTCTGGCTACGAGCAGCAGAACTTCGCTTAACTGATGACATCCTGAGAACGAAACCAAGGACGGAATCAACATCAACTACAGACTGTAAAATGTAGGACAAAGAAATTAGTAACTCTCGAACTCCTAGGGCAATTCCGGCAGCATAACAGCAGTAAAATGCTCAAAATGAGACATCCTGCTTAAATGGGGTAGAAACATACTCAACATCTCCACTCAAGGTTCTGAGATATTACTAAACAGACTACACCGGAGGTAATCAAAACTGGGGTATGACTCTGATCAACCAACCCTATGGAGCTACGGAGTAGTAACACGTGATCCTGATAGACAGAAGAGAAAGCCTAGTTCCTTAACCCCGTAGGAAAGATAGGACGACTCAGATCAGAAGGGCATGAGGTATAAGGAGTAAAAAGCGTCTTACGTTCCTTCCCACAATCAATTCCCTTACATAACTAAAGAATTTCTAGACTCAACTTCGACCAGGTTGGCTTGGAAATCCTACATGCAGTCAGGCTCTGATACCAAAGCTGTCGGGACCCCGATCCCAAGTCACACCGATCTAGCATGTAACACATCATATCACTTTGCGGCCTCACGCACGGTATTCCCACGGGTGTCGCCTTACCATGGCCCGGGACCGTTTGCGCCTTTTGGCTCACGTATATGATAGTGTCGCTAGCATCCATATGACAGAGAACCCGGGCCGACATGACTAGTCGTGAACCCAAAGTGGCACTAACCTATGGGGACAGGCATACATGAATCACATCGAGCATGTCGGTCATCAACGTATGAATTCGGGCTGTAGCACTGGGCTAACAGGACTCCGGTATCTCGGGCTGTAGCAGGCTAGGCAGGACTCCGAATATCACCGCGTGACATTTCCCCGAAGGGACAGACATAGGAACGAAGTGAAGCACATGCCGGCCAGTCAAGTGTCCAAGCAGTAGTGCTGGGCTAGCAGGACTCCGGTGAACCGGGCTGTAGCGGACTACTATCGCTCAGAAGCACGAGACTACATTTCCCCATAACATAGGCTACCAAGGATAAAAAACTAGGTTGTCGGATCCCACACATAGCAATACAAATTACACGTACGCATAACATGCAAGTATGTGCTGTACAACATGGCATCACAACATAACGCAAACTCATATAGATAAAGGCTCAGAAGAGCCACATAGCATTAAATACAAGCAGGGGTCACATGACCCATCATTGAAACATACAAGCAACAAGCGGAAGCATTATATGTCTGAGTACAGACAACTACAAAAGAAAAAGGCTGAGAAGCCTGACTATCTACAAGACCCTCCCAAGGGTACAAGATCGTAGCTGAGGTAACAAGCTACTCGTGGAAGTCCAAGCGGAACTACTAGAAAGACCAAAGTCTCCGCTGCAAAAACATAATAAAGCAACGTGAGTACAAAGGTACTCAGCAAGACTTACATCAGATCCTATTATACATGCATTAGTATCAAGAAGGTAATGTGGAGTTTAGTTGCAGCAAGCCAGCTTTGACTCTGTGGCTATCCTGTTCTCGACTACGAGAACTTCTTTGAGGTGATATGGCGCTGCAGAGTCCACTAGTCACCACACAATACATTACTATGGATTCATCCCGTCTCCATCGAGAAGGCCATCCATAGCACTCACACTTGTCTTGAGCATTTTAGAGTATCCACTTCAAGTTGTCTATGTACCACGTAAGCATCCAAGAAGTCCATAACCGAGGACACGGCTATTCAATAGATCATGATAACCTGCAGGGTGTACTTCTTCACACGCTCTCACCACTTATCACCATGTACCGTCATGTACCTCGGCAACCTTCAAGCGG
Organism: Aegilops longissima; assembly: GCA_021605205.1. Lineage (NCBI taxonomy): Eukaryota > Viridiplantae > Streptophyta > Magnoliopsida > Poales > Poaceae > Aegilops > Aegilops longissima. Next base: position 117,084,954 of record CM038679.1, on the reverse strand, counting down.
AAGCTTTGGTGAGGGTGTCGGCCACGACCTGACTAACCACACAAGACTCTAGCCCAGGTTTATCGCCTATTCGGGTTCCATCCGCAAGGAGATCCGGCCGGGGTGTCGCTCACGGCCCCAAACGATGTGAGCAGGGTTCCCAAGCCCACCATCCGGGTGCCACTTGGTACACCGTGCCACCTGTGCCTAGTCTGTCCCAAGCCCACCTTGCCGGGTGCCACTTGGTAGAAAAATAGCACTACCTACAAACACCAAAAACTAGTTGCGACTCCTGGACAGAGATCAAGTTGGTTAATAAGTCGAGAGGGGCACCTAAGCATTCCAATGTGTGGTAGTAGCTAGTCATTGGACAACATACATAGAACTCGATTAGCTTAGGGACGGTTCGGTGAGACAACCCACCATGTACTCCTACATGGCCTCTCACCGCTGCCTTTACCAAATCGTGTTCACACATTTCACTCTCAGCATCAGAACATATCGTAACACTCCAATTCATTCCCAATGAACCAGACCTGACACAACTCTAGGCAATAGCAGGTATAGCATGGTAGGAACACAACATGGCTCAATCAACTCCTACACATGCTAGTGGGTTTCAACTATTTACCGTGGCAATGACAGGTCATGCAGAGGAATGGGTTCAACTACCGCAGCACAAAGTAGCAGATGAGTCATTGTTGTCCTAATGCAGTAACTGAGAGCAGGAGCGAGAGAGTAGGATTGTATCGTAATGAACAAGGGGGTTTGCTTTCCTGGTAAATAAACAAGGGAGGCACTGCTTCTCAGACAGGTACTCTGGAACGTCTCCGGAGCAGGACCTGTCGAGAAGGAACGGTGCCGGCAATCAATACACAATCATATGCAACAATATGATGCATGAACATGGCATGTAGATGTGATGCTATTTGAGCTAATGCAACTAGTATTCAATTTGAATGAAGTCCATTTGAACCAAAGGTTCAAATGCAACTCCAAAATAAGCTCTTATAAATGCCATTTACATGTGTTTTCACCTATACAGCAAGTATAAGTTGTTTTATCATGCATGAAACTGGTACAGATGGATAGATTGCATTTTTCTGATAATTTTTCATATATAAATTATTTCAATCTGAGCTACGGTTGAATTTATATGAATTTTTGAAGTTTTGAATATATTCGGAATTTCTGATTAATTTAAATCCGAGAAAATGAATAATCTGCGTCGACATTACTGAGCATGATGTCGTGAGTCAACCATGGCTGACGGGTCAAACCTGACGTGGGGCCACACGTCGATCACCTGAGTTAAACAGGGGTTAGTTTAGTTTAATTAAAGATTAGGGGCACTGGGGCCCACATGTCAGCGTCAGGGTTAGGTTAGTTGGTGATTAGCTTAAGCTAATCACCTGACGGCGGGGTCCACCTGTCAGGCCGGCGAGGTCGTCGCCGGTGACCACGGGACACGGTGGTGTCCGCGTTACAGGCCACGGGGACGGCGTCTGAGGGCACCGGGGCGTAGCCCGGGCTCTCGTGCATCTGGTGGGGCATGTGGGAGGAGCTGGGGGGCCGGAGCTCGCCAGAGCGAAGCTCGGGGCGGCGGCCGGAGTTCGGGCTCGAGCGGCTGCGGGGCTACAGAGCGCGGGGAGGCAGGGGAGAAGGGGGAAACGACGTGGAGTGGCTCACAGGGGACCGGAAGAGACGACGGCGAGCTCGGGGAAGACGCTGACGGCGGCGAGCGGCGACGGAGATCCACGGTGGCCTGAGGAGGAAGAAGGGTCGGGGACGACGCTGCAGGGTGCTTCCGCTCGCGTGACTTGGCGGGGAGGTGGCCGGCGATGTGGCGGGGCTTCTGGACTCGAAGAGAGGGCGAGGGGGAGGTGGTGGCCGCGGCAATGGCATGCGGCGGCGACGGTGGCGCTCGGGTGCGGTGGAAGAGAGAGATCCATGGGAGGGGGAGGAACGAGAGAGAGAGAGGAAAGCGGTCGGGGCGGCGCGTGGCGACGTCCGGGGCATCCAGGGCGACGAGGGGGAGGCCAGGCAGGCAGGTAGCATGGCGGACGGCGTGGCAGCGGCGCGTGCGCCCTGCCTCTGGCGCGAGGAAGGGGCGATCGTTGCCCGTTGGCTGAGCCGACCGACCACCCATCGGGCCAGGCCAGGCGCCTGTAGGAAGCCAGTAAGGTTTCCCTTTTGTTTAATTTCTGTTTTCTGACATTTGTTTGGTTTAATAAAAATGCTAAACCATTTTACAAACTTATGCCAATTTTTGTAGGGGCTAGCTATATTATTCCAGAGCTCCTCAGCAGCTAGCATAATTATTGGACATATATAATATATATAACATATATATATATCCAATGCAAATAATTACTGCATTGATTCCAAATGCCCAAAATAATTACTTATGGACTCCTAAAATATTGGTTTCATTTTTATCTCTGTCCAATATTTTCACAGGGCAACATGATCATTTTCTTGGACCTTTTTGGAGCAATTTTTACTTGGGTCAATTTCCAAAAATGATTCTGAGGGTTTCACAAATCCCCATTTCAAATTTAAATGAAATTTAAACATGATGCACAAATGACCAGCTAGTCTAGGTCATACCAGAACTAGGGATGTGACAACTGACGGGTGGTGGGAGTTTAGTCCCACCTCGCCAAGCGAGACGCGCACGCACCTACTTATATATGTGGCTGAGAAACCATTTGCATGAGCCTCTCTCACTGAAACAACATGTTCCGTATCCATTTCCGTGTATGCCCCGTTGGGCCTACTATCAGGAGAAATCAATATCCCACGGGCATGCATCCTGGCCCATATGGTTGGGTTTCTAGTCGTATGCAGGCCGTGGGGTCTGAAATCTCCTGTTAGAGGTGGGCTTTTTCTTTTGTATATGGTCACATGTTTATGATTGGACCATCTCCAATGATTTTTTTGACCATCTCCAATATAACCCCAAAATTTGTTGTACACGGTTCCATAAATGTAACAAACAGGATATCCAAAAATAAAACTCAAAATTTTTAAGATTACACTGTCCCCTTATGTAAAATTTCATGGTAAGGCAAGTGAGCTAGCTCATGACCATAGCCATGGCATACATTGTTCAAATGGCCTCAAACCATTCCCCTTTAGCCAAGTTGACCCACACCATCCATCAACCCTTGACCCCACCTCGGTTCGTTAGTTCTACAACAAGTCCCTCCCTCCGTATGCCGAGCATGTCAAAGCGACACATGGCTACCCGTCTTGCTCCCATGATTTTTCTTCCATGTATTTCGCCACAATATTGGAGGAAAAAAGAAGAATGTGATTTTGCCTAAAAAAACGACTTGGGGAGAAATTCTCAACTAACCATATTTAGCTACTAGGTGGAGGTTGCCCCCCGTTGGGAGATTCGATCTACCTCTCCTTGATTTTAGGGTGAGTTCAACGTGAACGTGATGGTGAGAGGCTCAATGAGGAGCTTTGTGCGTTTACAACACCTTTGTTTTAGGAAAAAATAAGCACCTTATAATTTGAAATTTTAAAATCCTTATTAAAACATGCTAAAAATCCTTATTTAAAAAAACTTGTTTTTCTTGCCAGAGAAATGCATGGCCTTTCTCGCCCCCCCCCTCCCTCCCATATTCGGGACATTTACCACATTTCTAGGGTTGTAACCTCAAAAGTTCAAGAACTACGGCGACCACATGAAATCATAGCAAGGATTGGGATGAAAGCCCCATGTTAAGCTCTTTGGTCCATATATGCACCATATGTTACCAAAGGGAGGGGTGTCCACGACACCGTTCCCTACGCTATGATGCTCGTCAGCTGCCATTATAATCCATGCAAATTCACGAGGGGCCGAAAATTCACGGGACCTGGCGCAAGTGTAATCATACGACCCCTAGAAGGTGTGGTAAAACATCGAGAGCGGCATGTGTAGGCCCTCACATAGGCTGTGGGCAATCGGGGCCATATCCCATGCTGGATCAAGCCACAGAGCGGAATGCGTCCGTCCTGTGAAGGGAGTGCGGGGCCCGTTCCTTCATTTGCCTCAAATCTTGTTGCCGCGTGTTGTTAGACCTAGTAACCAAGGACCGTCCCGTGCATCGCACTCAGCTGTAACCACAACATTCATGCACACATGGCCACATATGAGTCTACACGGCGGGGATGCATGGTTCAGGGGCTGGCACAAGTGTTGCGGGTCATGTGTCTAGGTGCTACTCCACTTGGGTCTAAAAAGCGGGGGTGCATGGTTTGGATCTAGCTACCGAGAGGTAACGCGTCTGGTTTGTGCCTAGGCGGTGCATCACGGGGCCTGGCATGGTCTCATCATATGAGCCATGAAGGGTATGGTCAAACACCGAGAGGGGCATGCATAAACCCTCATGCGGGCTAAGTGTAAACGAGGCCATATCGCATGTTGGATCTAGCCAATGGGAGGGAACAAGTCCGGCATGCGGACGGTGTGCGGGGCTCGTTCCTTCACTTTACTCAAAATTCGGTGCCGCTTGATGTGGGCCCTAACCACAAAGGCCCGTTCGTGCATCACACTCACCTGGATCCACACCGTGCAAGCACACTTGGCCACGTAGACACACACCGATAAACCTTGACAATAGCTAGGGTTGAATAATTATCCATTCATTTTACCTAATCGGTACAACATAGCTAGCGATGAACAAAAAAGCTAGATGCCATGTGAAATTAAATTTGCCAACTGTCCCTTCCAGTATTTTTTTTCAGTAGTTCTCCCTTCTAGTATTTAGTAGTACTGCGCAAGACAAAAAAATTGTCCCTCCTATTTTGGTGTTCTTTTTATTAACACCCTATTTTGGTGTTCGGTTTATGTTGCCACGTTTGTGGACCGACATTGTGCACTTTTTCTTTTGCTTGGTTGGTTCGGGCAAATCTCTGGGTGTGCACGATGCCGTGTACGTGCATGTTTCTACCTAAATTTCAAAAGTGGTGAATTGTGCGCGGACTTGACCTCTCTCTCCCAAAAAAATTGTATTTTCACTCCCCAAATCTCGCTCCCGCCTCCAGCGTTCGATAGCCTCTGCCTATCCACCCACGTCTTCGTCGCCGCCCACTACTCGCCGCCACCAAAAAGCCCACATTCTTGCCGGTGAGGATGATCCTACCTGCCGGAGGAGGGGCATGGCCGGTGCGCTCCGTGCGGCAAATGTGGACCCCATGAAGGAACTGGTCGACAAGGATGTCATCGCCGCCGATTCGCAGCCGCAGCTGGTCCAACACAGCACCAACGACGATGAATCGGTTAGTGTCTGCAGAGATTAACCCTAGAATTTGCCTTCTCGAAGTTAACCCTAGAAATTGCTCTCTTGTTATTCCTCGCTATTCGTACAGACAATCGTACTATTCGCCTTTTTTATTAATCGTATGGTTATCAGTCCTAGGGTTTGCAAATTTAGATGAATGGATCATTTGTATTCCATTTTATGCCTGTCTTTCATATAAGCAAAGTTTTAGAAAACCAATACAAAGAAAAAACAATCCATGTATGCCTGCCTTTGATATAATGTACAATTCGCTGGAATGAGATTTTTTTCTTCTACTACCAGATTGCTGATTTGGAAGAATGGGAGAACTACCTACAGCCGAGGGAAGCTTTCAGAAAGAAAATCTTCAAGTGGCTCATGGCTGCAAAGATTGTGTACCGACGTAACGGTCGCTATAAATGCCCATTCTGCAGGAAAGAGAACCAGCATTCCAAAACCACAGCAATTGCAGCTTACAGAAAGAGGTGGCATCTTAAGGCAAAACCTGCCGAGTTGGCCAACAAATTGGGGAGGGTGAAGACCTAAAAGCATATAGTCATGTTTATTTTTTGTGTTCTATCGACACCAAATGTAAAAAAAATATGGGCCCACATGAACTAGTATCAATCTTTATCTCCTTTGACGGTCAGTGCCACATTGGCCAACATGAACAAGTGTTGATCTCATTGGACTTACATCCTGGCCTTTCGGGTAGGACGGGAAGGGTCCGTCTGGAAGCATGTTTTTGTCGACATCCTTGAAGTGGACCAATAACCTTGTACCAACATGACTAGCATCCTTGCCAAGTTTGATAGCTTTTTGACGTTGCAAGGATTTTTTATGACTTTCGCGTCGATGAATCATATAATACTTACTTTTTTTTTTCTACGCCTGTTTTTTTTTCTGCGCTCGAGGGTGGGCTGCCATGCATGTGCGTCGTTGGGCTGTGTAAAGAAGCCCACCCGTTGGATCGAACAATGTCCGCCGCCGTTGCATGCGCCCAAGCGAGCCTACATTGCATGCGGTTGCATGCATGCGCCCGCTTCAGCCTACATTGCATGCGTGCACATACGCGAAGGAGCACGCGCCGCAGAGCCGTCCCCGCTTGATCTGACCGATGGCACATAGGGCAACACTTAAACTTCGCATTTAGATTCACACTACAGTTTCCCACGCGTGTACACTCCCGATGCCGCGGTGGGTGGAAAACTTGTTCACATTTGACCCCATTACTGCCACGGTGGCTATTTAAGCCACCTATCATGTTCCTCTTCCTATCACACCCTTCATCCATCTCCCATGCTCTCCCAGCTGCATTTTGCATCTGCCCTTCTTCTTCTTCACCACAAACAGCCACAAGAACCAGCCCGCCGCAGCCATGCAGTACACCGGGCCAACCTACCGCTTCCCCCACCGGTGGGGGATGCTCTACCCTGCCGGGGTGTACGTCGAGAGCACCCTTTGTGTGTGGGCGATGTCAAGGTGGAGGGGCGCAAGGGGGGTCACTGACTTCTTCCTTGGGGCCGGCTACGGGCACCTCCCCCGGGGATCTCCAAGGATGTACCTAGTCGAGGAGGTCATCCACAACGGGGTTGTGGTTGCTATCCTTGCCCACTTCACCAACCCCTCCGACGCGTTCTACCTCCTCGTCCGCGTGTTCTGTTGTGGCTGCGAGTTCATAGCTTTTACCACCCATAACATTTTCACGGACTACGACAACGTCTTCCCCACCGAGGAGCATATGCACACTCTGCCATACCCCATCAACAACACCGCAGAGGAGCAGTGAAGGGCGCCCGGAGGAGGAGCCTGGTGGAGAAGCGGCGACCATCTATCTATCTATCTATCGTTTTTAGCTAAAAAAATCTAGTATCTATCTATATATGTCTTGGTGTTATTTAAGTTGTAAGCGTACTATATATGTCATGTTGTGGGCTTTGGTTGGCCCGAATTATCTATATTTATTATACAAATTTTTACAGTGGTTGGGCTTTTTTGGAACCATTTTAATCTATGGCATTTTAGTCATAGGAAAAAAACAATCACGCGCCGCCCCTCTCATCTAATGCAGAACCGCCGCCGCCAGGGTCCTCTCCTCTTCCATCACCATTACACAACCGCAGGCATCTCCTCCCTCATTCCAAATCCACAGCAGCCATCTCCTCCTTCTCGCTGCCGCAACTTTGCTCGTCTCCTCTTCCAAATCCACATCCACCCCCACCCCCTCTTGATGGAGCAGGAGATCGAGAAGATCGCCGGTGGCGACCAGCGCAAGATGGCTAGGTTGAACGAGATCCTTTCTTGGTTTGACAACACAATGCAAATGTGTTGGACGGCGATGGCCACCATGAAGCAAATGTCGAAGAGAGAGAAAAGAAGAAGCTTTGCCCCCCGTCCTCACAGCCGGTCAAAAAGATCGAGATCCTCCTCTGGGCGATGGAGCAGGCCGATTCATCCAACCCGTGGGTCAGACGGAGGTGGTGGGTGTTCAAATCCAGGGTAGAGCATCCACTGGATCAGGAAGCCACCGTGCATGTGGTGCCGTTGCAGATTGTGCAGCCTCCAACGGAGTCACCGGAGACTTCGAAGCGCAAGGAGGAGGACAGTGGTGGCAACCTTGCTTCCTCGCCGTTCTCCACACTTCCCTCGCCGCTCCCCTCGTCTGAACGGTGGCGGTACCGTTTTTATAGTAAACTTCCCCGCTCCTAATCTTCCTACTGCTCGTGCTTACAATTGTGGTGGTAGTGATTATGATGTATATGAACCCTAGGCTAAATTTGTACTGTTGTAGTGGTAGAATTTGATGTTCACCTGCACTTCTACTCCAATAATTTGTTATGTGTCTTTCTATTATTAAGTGCTTGATACTATATTTGAACCTTTTTTTGAGTTGTTGATTGCTTTTTGGTAGAGCTACCAGCTCTTATGGAGATGCTCATGTTGTATGTCTTGTTCTCCATGATTTGTGCTAGCATTCTGTGCAATTACATGCCATGACAAGCCATGTAGCATATTTATTTATTGCCTCCAACATGCCATCATTTTACTCTATGCATCTCAGCAAGTATAAATCTATCAGCTATAAAACTTTGCGGATTTGCTTGATGGTTCCCACTAAACTATAAACCCCCCTTTTGTTTTCAGAGTAAGCCACTGACATCCGGGTCCCACGGCAGTCACACACACACAAACGCTCCCAGCCATGTGGCCCCTGGCCCACCTGGTCATCCTCGATGGCTAGCCAACCTCAGTGTGCCTCTACCAATAACATCAGTCCTTTCTGTTATAAAACTATGCAACTTTCCTTGAAGGTTGCCACTAAAAATATAACTCCTATGGCCATGCTTCCTAAAAATTATTTGCATTATGTTGTCAATACTTTCATGCCATGCCTTTTGCTGCTATGACAAGTTTATGTTGCATGGTAAAATCTTGCTCTAAAGTGGTCATGTTAATATAATTGTTTGATGTTAAAAGTAAGTTGCAACTTGTGAGCTTGGTTTTGTTTGCTTGTTGTAACCATCATGTCGACACTGCTAGTCATTATAACTGTTTCAGCATAACTGTAATTTTTACTAAGTCCTAATCTGTAATAGTAACTTTGCCATTCGTGTTTCGCAGGAAAAAAAACTGGAGTTCACAAGGCTGGAGACCTGGAGTTGTGAGGCTAGGAGGCTGATGCCGCTGCTTCTGGCTGCTCCTTCTTCTTCCAGCTTTTGTTCCTCCTTTTCTCTCTACTCGTTGGATTCCTGGGCTACATCCCTATGTGCTATAAATGTATTAAGTTGATCCTTTGAATTTGTAGTATTAGGTTTAATGTGGAAGTACCTTAATCTGTATGAAAGATATGTTGGTTCTATGACTGATAATTTCTAGGTGCATGCTTAAATTCAATATTTAGGGATTGTTTTTGAATTGTTTGAATTGCTTACCACATGTGTCACGTGGTCAATATTTAGGGATTATTAAGATATGAAAACAACAATACAATTGCCTATGTAAATGTATACAACATAATTTTCAAGATAAATTGAAACATGACACGTGCAGATGCAATTTGCCAACAAGTCCAGTTGTAGTAGAAGAAGACAGCATGTGCACGTATCCAACCGTGCCTCCTACGATTTTGTTCCATACTTTTGTCCCCACATGTCTTTGCAAGTAAAAAAAAATATAAGGTGATTTTCTCATAATAAACCGTTTTGGAGAGAAATTTGCAACCAACCAAAAATATCTACTGTGTGCAACTTGGCCCCCGTGGGGAGATTGGATCGACTACTAGATTATAGGGTGAGGCCATCATGATCGTGAGAGAAGAATTCTTTTTTTCGAGGGAAGGTAGGAATTTTGTGTGGTTACAAAATGGAATGCACCCCTTTGAGAGGGACAAAAATGGACCTTATTGTAATTAAGGAAATTATTATTAAACAGAAACCTTGCTATTTTCAAGCCATTATAAAAATAACTAAATTGTTTTGGCAAAAAAAGTTAATTATGGGTTAGTTCGTTTTGTGGACACGTACGTGTAGTGGTGCATGCTGTGGGCCCATGTAGCTCTAGGTGCATGCAATGTATCATGCTGGCTAGGGGTGCACAAGGTAGTAACCTCATGAATCGGGGTGAAAGTCTTGTGCTAATTCTATTTTGTGGTGTGTGACATACTCCCTCCGTCCGAAAATACTTTCCATCAAAATGGATAAAAAGAGATGTATCTGGAACTAAAATACGTCTACATACATCCTCTTTTATCCATTTCGATGACATGTATTTCCGGACGAAGGGATTATGAGTCTACCCGGGGGGAATGCTTGGCTTGGAGGCCGGCGTAAGTGGTGTGGGTCTAGTGCGTAGGTGGTGCGCCACGTGAGTCTCTACGGCGAGGGTGCATGGTTTGGATCTAGCTACCTTGAGGTAATGCGGCCAGTTTGCGCACTGAGTGCGGGCCCGTTCCTCCGTTTTCGTCGGTGCTTTCTCTCGGGTCAACGGAGAACAATGCAAACGCGCATGCTAGGTCCCGACCTTTCTTGGGTCCCGCATGCCATATTTGGGACATTTGCCGCATTTCTAGGGTAGTATCATCGGGAATTCACAATCTATACCGCGGCCACATGTAATCATAGCAGAGAATAGGGTAACAATCAGATGCTAAGCTCTTTGGTCCATATATATGGGCCATGTGCCACCAAAGAGAAGGGCCGCCTCATAGCCATTGTCCATTGAGAGGAAACAAGTCTGGCCTACGAACGGTGTGCAGGGCCTGCCCCTTCATCTGCTTCAGAACTCTGTGCCGCAAGATGTGGACCCTAGCAACCAAGGCCCGTCCCGTGCGCCGCACGCCAACTGGACGCACACCATGCATACACGCGTGGCCAAGTAGACACCCACCGGTCAACCTTGACAATGTACACAAGGAACATGCGCACTTAGTAGCCATCTAGCCCCCAGCCATGCACACCTAGCCAGTTACACTCAAACCGTGCACCGTTTGCCAGTTTCACCCACACCATCCATCCACTATTGACCACACCTCGGTTCGTTGGACCTCCGACACGAGTCCCTTCCCTCGGCATGCCAGGTATGTCAAAGCAACACGCGACTACACATATTGCACACCTAGATACGACGTCATTCACTAGTGCCAGCAAACCTGTGCACCTGAGCGTCTCTACCCATGGTGGACACTAGCGCATGGTTAGGATCGAGAAGCTTAGCGGCACATGTTGTCAGCCCGATTGGCTGGGGGTGCATGACATGGGTCCAGATGAAACGCATAGCATCGCATGGATCCACATTCCCCTGCATGATACCAGACAGCGGGCATATACCAGACGAATCCAAGCGGTCGCCGACGAAGCTTGGATGCCATGTGTTATGTGCATGTTGAATTTTAATATTTAGGAATTATTAACATATGAAAACAATAATTCAAGCGTCTATGTAAAGGTGTACAACATAATTTTCAAGAAAACATGAAACATGACACGTGCACATGCAATTTGCCAACAAGTGCACTTCTAGTACAAAAAGATAGCATGTGCACGTATCCCACCATGCCTTCTACAATTTTGTTCCATGTTTTTTTGTCACATATCTTTGGAAGGAAAAAACAAAAGAATGTGATTTTCCCATACTAAACCGTTTTGGAGAGATGGTTGCAACCAACCAAGATAGATAGTGCGTGAAAGTTGTCCCCCGGCCCGTGGGGAGATTGGATCGACCACTCCTAGATTATAGGACGAGGCCACTGTGAACGTGATCGTGAGAGGGTGAAGAAGGATTCGTTTTTTCGAGGGAAAGGAAGGAATTTTGTGGGTTTACAAAAAGGAATGCACCCCTTTTTGAGGGACAAAAAATGCACCTTATAATGTGTAATTAATGAAATTATATTTTAACAGAATCCTTGTTATTCTAAAGCAATTTAAAAACAATGTACTTGTTTTGGCAAAAAAAATGTTGATAATGCGATAGTCCATTTTTGTGGACACTTACGTGTACTGGTGCATGTTGTGGAAATCGGGGTGAAAGTCCTGTGCAAAGCTATTTTGCGGGGTGCGACATATGAATCTACACGGGGAATGGTTGGCTTGGCGGCCAGCGTAAGTGGTGTGGGTCTGGTGCCTAAGTGGTGCGCCACGTGGGTCTAGACGGCGGGGGTGCATGGTTTGGATCTAGCTACCTTGAGGTAACACGTCCGGTTTGCGTAGTGAATGCGGGCCCGTTCCTCCATTTTCGTCGATGCTTTCTCTTGGGTCGATGAAGAACAATCCAAAAGCGCATGCAAGGTCCCGGCCTTTCTCGGAGCCTGCACGTGCCATATTCGGGACATTTGCCGCATTTTTAGGGTAGTATCCTCAGAAATTCAGGATCTATACCGCGGCCACATGAAATCATAGCAGGGATTGGGGTGATAGTTCCATGCTAAGATCTGGTCCATATATGGGCCATGTGCGACCAATGGGAAGGGCCAGCTCAGAGTCGTTGTTAAGGGCAAAAATGCCGGGTGTCGTTTGTCGCCACTATAATCCGTGCAAATTCACGTGGGATCGGAATTTCTTGGGACCTTTCGCGGTGTGGGTGTGGTCGAACATCGAGAGTGGCACGCATAAGCCTTCACGTAGGTTGTGAATAAACGAGACCAAAACGCATCCCGGTGATAGCCATCGAGAGGGAACAAGTCCTGCTTGTGGACGGAGACCGGGGCCCACACCTTCATCTACTTCAGAACTCTGTGCTGCAAGTTGTGGGCCCTACCCACGAAGGCATGTTGCCACACGCCAACTGGACCCACACCATGCATGCATGCATGGCCACGTAGACAACCACCGTTCAACCTTGACAATGTACAGATGACGCATGCGCACTCATTAGCCATCTAGCCTCCCATCCACCTACACTCAAACCATGCACCGTTAGCTAGGTTGACCCACACCATACATCCACCATTGACCCCACCGCGGTTCGTTGGACCTTCGACGAATCCCTCCCATCGGTATGCTAGGCATGCCAAAGAGACACGCGGCTACACATATTGCACACCGAAATCCGACGTCATTCACTACTGCTAGCAAACCTGTCCACATGAGCATCTCTACGCATGGTGGACACTAGCTCATTATTTGGATCGAGAAGGCTAGCGGCGCATGTTTTGGCCCGGTTGGCTAGGGGTGCATGATATGGGTCCAGATGAAATGCATGGCATCGCGTGGATCAACATTCCCCTCCTCAGTACCGGACATCGGATATATGGCAGACGAATCCGCGCGGTTGCTGTCGAAGTTTTGTCACATCCATTTGCCATTCCATTGTTTGTAAAGTTTTACAACATATTTTAGGACAAATATAAAACATGACACATGCAGATGAAACAAGCCTACAAATGCAGTTGTCCCACTATATGACTTTGTTCTGTGTAATGAGGGAGCAGTTGCATTACAGAATTTTTTGAAGGGAAGTTGCATTACTCCTAAATCATGGCTTGCACGACCGGGCTATTCATTTTAGTGAGAAGTTGCGTTTTGACGTGGCAGAAGTGGTGGTGTGAACAACGCACGGGGAGGTGTGAACGTGGCAACAAATGAGGTTGACTAGCCAAGGACTAAATCGGCCGCTCCGTGTGCCCATAGCATGCTCCGCTTCCCCATAGCATTAATCTCATCGCCGGCCCCCTCTTCCCGTACTCTTCTCCATCCACAAATCCACAAATAGCCACAATCGAGGGTTTTCTCCTCCCATGCCTCACCACTTGCCGTGCACTTCCCGCCGCTGCACCTCCGTCGTCGAGATGCCCAAGCGCACCATGGGAGGGAGGGCCGATGCCATGGCGCACGAAGCATCCAAGCCCCGTGCGAAGCTGCACAAAGAGAAACCCGTCCCCGCCGGCGAGGGGTCCAGTCGGCAGCAGGGCGGCCTTGAAGGTCCAACGAACCGGTGCAGGTGGAACCTACGCCGGAGTAGGTGGCTCCTCCGCCGGAGCACGTGACTCCTCTGCCACGCCATCTGCCTCCTCTGCCGCAGCCCGTCGTCAACGTCGACGGCGACGACGACGGGGAAGAGATCAATCATCTAACTCCTATTTTTGGAAATATCCTAGGTTTCCTTGCTGAGTCCTTTATCTATTTATAGGCATGGCTAGGGTTTCTGATTTTCTTCCATCTATGAAATCCGTACCTAGATTCGTTAGATCCGTTAGGTTTCAGGGCGGCTCCACATGGTGTGGGGGTTGGCTCCTCATTGTATAGGTTATCTTTTTTTAAGATCTACCAACCACTCCGATCTCATGGCTCTCGTGCATCCAAAATGTGTTGATGCCAAATTTTGATAGCAGCACCACCGGTACAGACGTACAGTAGTGCACCCGAAAAAAAATTGGCCAAAATTTCTTATATATGGTACTTGACCGGCATGAAACTGTCCTTGCACAGCCATTTATGTGGGCCACTGTAGCTGCTCTGGCTCTTCAGACGGAGCAGGTGTCTCCTGTTGGGGAACGTTGCAGAAAATTAAAATTTTTCCTACGGTTTCACCAAGATCCATCTATGAGTTCATCTAGCAACGAGTATTCAGATTAGATAGCATCTACATACCACTTTGTAGATCATAACGGAAGCTTCGGAGTGAGCGTGGATGAGGTAGTCGAACTTGCCGCGATCCAATTCACCGATGATCTAGTGCGAGCGGACGGCACCTCCGCGTTCAACACACGTGCGGTTAGCGTAACGTCTCCTTCTTCTTGATCCAGCAAGGTGAAGGAGAGGTTGAGGAAGATGGCTCCAGCAGCAGCACGACGGCGTGGTGATGGTGGAACTTGCAGTATTCCGGCAGGGCTTCGCCGTGCACTACGGAGGAGGAGGATGTGTTGGAGAGGGAGAGGGAGGCGTCCAGGGCAAAGGTGCTGCTGCCCCCTTCCCCTCCCCCTTTTATATAGGTGCCAAGGAGGGGGGGCGCAGCCTGCCCCTCCTCCAAGGGAGGGTGCGGCCAAGAGGGGAGGTGTCCACCTCCCAAGGCACCTCTGAGGTGCCTTCCCCTCATGGACTCTTCCTTTTTTCCACCCTAGGCGCATGGGCCCTTGGGGCTGGTTCCCCTTGGCCCATGTGGGCCTAGGCGCACCACCTAGGGCCCATGTGGCCCCTCAGGGCTGGTGGCCCCACTTGGTGGACCCCGGGACCCCTCCGGTGGTCCCAGACAATCCGATATCACCAAACTTGTCCCGATGGCGAAACAGCACTTCCTATATATAATTCTTTACCTCCGGACCATTCCGAACTCCTCGTGACGTCCCAGGATCTCATCCGGACTCGAACAACATTCGGGTTACTGCACATACATATTCCTATAACCCTAGCGTTATCAACCTTAAGTGTGTAGACCCTACGGGTTCGGAGACATCGAACATGACCGAGACGGCTCTCGGGCAATAACCAACAGCGGATCTGGATACCCATGTTGGCTCCCACATGCTCCACGATGATCTCATCGGATGAACCACGATGTCAAGGATTCAATTAATCCCGTGATACGATTCCCTTTGTCAATCGGTATTTTACTTGCCCGAGATTCGATCGTCGGTATACCAATACCTCGTTCAATCTCGTTACCGCAAGTCACTTTTCTCGCATCCGTAATGCATGATCCCGTGATCAAACACTTTGATCACATTGAGCTCATTGTGATGATGCATTACCGAGAGGGCCCGTGATACCTCTCCGTCAAGCGGAGTGACAAATCGATCTCGATCCATGTCAACCCAATGAGACACTTTCGAGATACCCGTAGCATACCTTTATAGTCACCCGATTCGTTGTGACGTTTGGCACACCAAAGCACTCCTACGGTATCCGGGAGTTACGATCTCATGGTCTAAGGAAAGGATACTTGACATTGGAAAACTCTATCAAGCGAACTATGCGATCTTATGCTATGTTTTAGGATTGGGTCTTGTCCATCACATCATTCTCCTAATGATGTGATCCCGTTATCGATGACATCCAATGTCCATAGTCGAGAAACCATGACTATCTCGTCGATCAACGAGCTAGTCAACTAGAGGCTCACTAGGGACATGTTGTTGTCTGTTATTCACACATGTATTACGATTTCCGGTTAACACAATTATAGCACTAATAAAGACAATTATCATGAATAAGGAAATATAATAATAATGCTTTTATTATTGCCTCTAGGGCATATTTCCAACAGTCTCCCACTTGCACTAGAGTCAATAATCTAGTTACATTGTGATGAATCGAACACCCATAGAGTTCGGTGCTGATCATGTTTTGCCTTAGGGAGAGGTTTAGTCAATGGATCTGCGACATTCAGATCCGTGTGCACTTTACAAATTTCTATGTCTCCATCTTGAACATTTTCACGAATGGAGTTGAAGCGGCGCTTGATGTGCCTAGTCTTCTTGTGAAACCTGGGCTCCTTTGCAAGTGCAATAGCTCGGTGTTGTCACGGAAGAGCTTGATTAGCCCCGACGCATTGGGTATGACTCGAGGTCGGTGATGAACTCCTTCACCCAAATTGCTTCATGTGCTGCCTCCGAGGCTGCCATGTACTCCGCTTCACATGTAGATCCCGCCACGACGCTTTGCTTGCAAATGCACCAGCTTCGCCCCACCATTCAAAATATACACGTATCCGGTTTGTGACTTAGAGTCATCCAGATCTGTGTCGAAGCTAAGCGTCGGCGTAACCTTTACGACGAGCTCTTTGTCACCTCCATAAACGAAAACATTTCCTTAGTCCTTTTCGGTACTTCAGGATATTCTTGACCGCTGTCCGGTGTTCCTTGCGGGATTACTTTGGTACCTTCCTACCAAACTTACGGCAAGGTTTACATCAGGTCTGGTACACAGCATGGCATACATAATAGAACCTATGGCTGAGGCATAGGGATGACACTCATCTCTTCTATATCTTCTGCCGTGGTGGGACATTGAGCTGAGCTCAATTTCACACCTTGTAACACAGTAAGAACCCTTCTTAGATTGATCCATATTGAACTTCTTCAATATCTTATCAAGGTATGTGCTTTGTGAAAGACCTATGAGGCGCCTCGATCTATCTCTATAGATCTTGATGCCTAATATATAAGCAGCTTCTCCAAGGTCCTTCATTGAAAACTCTTATTCAAGTAGGCCTTGATGCTGTCCAAGAGTTCTATATCATTTCCCATCAAAAGTATGTCGTCTACATATAATATGAGAAATGCTACAGAGCTCCCACTCACTTTCTTGTAAACACAGGCTTCTCCATAAGTCTGTAAACCCAAACGCTTTGATCATCTCATCAAAGCGAATGTTCCAACTCCGAGATGCTTGCACCAGCCCATAAATCGGCGTTGGAGCTTGCACACCTTGTCAGCATTCTTAGGATCGACAAAACCTTCTGGCTACATCATATACAATTCTTCCTTAAGGAAACCATTAAGGAATGCCGTTTTGACGTCCATCTGCCATATCTCATAATCATAGTATGCGGCAATTGCTAACATGATTCTGACGGACTTTAGCTTCGCTACCGGTGAGAAAGTCTCATCGTAGTCAACCCCTTGAACTTGTCGATAACCCTTAGCGACAAGCCGAGCTTTATAGATGGTCACATTACCATCCGCGTCATCTTCTTCTTAAAGATCCATTTATTTTCTATGGCTCGCCGTTCAACGGGCAAGTCGGTCAAAGTCCATACTTCGTTTTCATACATGGATCCTATCTCGGATTTCATGGCTTCCAGCCATTTGTCGGAATCCGGCCTGCCATTGCTTCCTCATAGTTCAAGGTTCACCGTTGTCTAACAACATGATTTCCAAGACAGGGTTGCCGTACCACTGCAGTGCGGAACGTGTCCTTGTTGACCTTCAATTTCAGTAGGAGCTTGATCGAAGCATCTTGATCATCATCATTAATTTCCTCTCTAGTCGGTGCAGGCACCTCGAAAACGTTTTCTTGAGTTTCGCCATTTTCCGTTCAAGAGGTAAAACTTCATCAAGTTCTACTTTCCTCCCACTTACTTCTTTCGAGAGAAACTCTTTCTCCGTAAAGGATCCATTCTTAGCAACAAAGATCTTGCCTTCGGATCTGAGGTAGAAGGTATACCCAACAGTTTCTTTAGGGTATCCTATGAAGACGCATTTTCCGATTTGGGTTCGAGCTTTTCAGGTTGAAGTTTCTTGACATAAGCATCGCATCCCCAAACTTTTAGAAACGACAGCTTAGGTTTCTTCCCAAACCATAATTCATACGGTGTCGTCTCAGCGGATTTCGACGGAGCCCTATTTAAAGTGAATGCGGCGGTCTCTAAAGCATAGCCCCAAAAGATAGCGGTAAGTCGGTAAGAGACATCATAGATCGCACCATATCCAATAGAGTGCGATTCACGACGTTCGGACACACCATTACGCTGAGGTGTTCGGTAGCGTGAGTTGTGAAACTATTCCACATTTTCTTAAGTGTGTGCCAAATTCGTGACTCAAGTATTCTCCTCCACGATCGATCGTAGAAACTTGATCTTTCTATCACGTTGATTTTCAACCTCACTCTGAAATTCCTTGAACTTTTCAAAGGTCTCAGACTTGTGTTTCATTAAGTAGATATACCCATATCTACTCAAGTCATCGATGAGGGTGAGAACATAACGATAGCCTCCATGAGCCTCAACACTCATTGGACCGCACACATCGGTATGTATGATTTCCAATAAGTTGGTTGCTCGCTCCATTGTTCCCGAGAACGGAGTCTTGGTCATTTTACCCATGAGGCATGGTTCGTGCGTGTCAAATGATTCATAATCAAGAGACTCTAAAAGTCCATCTGTATGGAGCTTCTTCATGCGTTTGACACCTATGTGACCAAGGCGGCGATGCCACAAATATGTGGGACTATTGTTATCAACTTTAACTCTTTTGGTACTCACACTATGAATATGTGTATCATCACGTCTGAGATTCATTAAGAATAAACCATTAACCATCGGAGCATGACCATAAAACATATCTCTCATATAAATGGAACAACCATTATTCTCTGATTTAAATGAGTAGCCATCTCGAATTAAGCGAGATCCAGATACAATGTTCATGCTCAAACTTGGCACTAAATAACAATTATTGAGGTTTAAAACTAATCCCGTAGGTAAATGTAGAGGCAGCGTGCGACGGCGATCACATCGACCTTGGAACCATTCCCGACGCGCAAGATCGTCACCTCGTCCTTCGCCAGCCTCCGTTTATTCCGCAGCTCCTGCTTTGAGTTACAAATGTGAGCAACTGCACCGTATCAAATACCCAAGAGCTACTACGAGTCTTGGTAAGGTACACATCAATTACATGTATATCACATATACCTTTGGTTTTGCCGGCCTTCTTGTCCGCTAAGTATTTGGGGCAGTTCCGCTTCGATGACCACTTCCCTTGCAATAAAAGCACTCGGTTTGGGCTTGGGTCCATTCTTTGGCTTCTTCCGGAAACTTGCTTACGGGCGCGCAACTTCCTTGCCGTCCTTCTTGAAGTTCTTTTACCCTTACCCTTCTTGAACTTAGTGGTTTTATTCACCATCAACACTTGATGTTCTTTCTTGATTTCTACCTCTGCTGATTTCAGCATAGCATATACCTCGTGAATGGTCTTTACCATCCCCTGCATATTGTAGTTCATCACAAAGCTCTTGTAGCTAGGTGGAAGCGATCGAGGATTCTGTCAATGACCGCTTCATCCGGAGATTAACTTCCGCTTGAGTCAAGCGGTTGTGCAACCCAGACATTTTGAGTATGTGCTCACCGACAGAGCCATTTTCCTCCATCTTACAGCTAAAGAATTTGTCGGAGACTTCATATCTCTCGACCGGGCATGAGCTTGGAAAACCATTTTCAGCTCTTGAACATCTCATATGCTCCATGTCTCTCAAAACGCTTTTGGAGTCCGGCTCTAAGCTGTAAAGCATGCCGCATCGAACGAGGGAGTAATCATCGCAGGCGTGATCGCCAAGCGTTCATAACGTCTTGTTCTGCAGGAGAATAGGTGCGTCACCCAGCGGTGCTCTTAGGACATAATCTTTCTTGGCAGCTATGAGGATAATCCTCGGGTTCGGACCCAGTCCGTATAGTTGCTACCATCGTCTTTCAGCTTGGTTTTCTCTAGGAACGCGTTGAAGTTGAGGACTACGTTGGCCATTTGATCTACAAGACACATTGTAAATATTTAGACTAAGTTCATGATAATAAAGTTCATTTAATCAAATTTAATGAACTCCCACTTAGATAGACATCCCTCTACTAGTCATCTAAGTATTACATGATCCGAGTTAGCTAGGCCGTGTCCGATCATCACGTGAGACGGACTAGTCAACATCGGTGAACATCTTCATGTTGATCGTATCTTCTATACGACTCATGCTCGACCTTCGGTCTTACGTGTTCCGAGGCCATGTCTGTACATGCTAGGCTCGTCAAGTCAACCTAAGTGTTTTGCGTGTGTAAATCTGTCTTACACCCGTTGTATGCGAACGTAAGGACCTATCACACCCGATCATCACGTGGTGCTTCGGAACGACGAACCTTAGCAACGGTGCACAGTTAGGGTGAACACTTTCTTGAAATTATTATGAGGGATCATCTTATTTACTACCGTCGTTCTAAGTAAACAAGATGCAAAACATGATAAACATCACATGCAATCAAATAATAAGCGTGACATGATATGGCCAATATCACATAGCTCCTTTGATCTCCATCTTGGGGCTCCATGATCATCTTGTCACCGGCTTGACACCATGATCCTCATCATCATGATCTTCATCATCGTGTCTCCATGAAGTTGCTCGCCAACTATTACTTCTACTACTATGGCTAACGCGTTTAGCAATAAAGTAAAGTAATTTACATGGCGATTCTCAATGACACGCAGGTCATACAAAAATAAAGACAACTCCTATGGCTCCTGCCGTTGTCATACTCATCGACATGCAAGTCGTGATTCCTATTACAATAGCATGAACAACTCATACATCACATATAGATCATTCATCATACATCACAACTTTGGCCATATCATATCACAAAGCACTTGCTGCAAAAACAAGTTAGGCGTCCTCTAATTGTTGTTGCAAGTTTTACGTGGCTGAATTAGGGTTCTAGCAAGAACGTTTTCTTACCTACGTTCAAACCACAACGTGATTTGTCAATCTCTATTTACCCTTCATAAGGACCCTGTTCATCGAATCCGATCCAACTAAAGTAGGAGAGACAGACACCCGCCAGCCACCTTATGCAACTTAGTGCATGTTAGTCGGTGGAACCGGTCTCACGTAAGCGTCACGTAAGGTTGGTCCGGGCCGCTTCATCCCACAATACCGCTGAATCAAGATTGACTAGTAACGGCAAGAAGAATTGACAACATCTACGCCCACAACAAATTGTGTTCTACTCGCGCAAGAAGAACTACGCATAGACCTAGCTCATGATGCCACTGTTGGGGAACGTTGCAGAAAATTAAAATTTTTCCTACGGTTTCACCAAGATCCATCTATGAGTTCATCTAGCAACGATTATTCAGATTAGATAGCATCTACATACCACTTTGTAGATCGCAACGGAAGCTTCGGAGTGAACGTGGATGAGGTAGTCGAACTTGCCGCGATCCAATTCACCGATGATCTAGTGCCGAACGGACGGCACCTCCGCGTTCAACACACGTACGGTTAGCGTAACGTCTCCTTCTTCTTGATCCAGCAAGGTGAAGGAGAGGTTGAGAAGATGGCTCCAGCAGCAGCACGACGGCGTGGTGATGGTGGAACTTGCATATTCGGCGGGGGCTTCGCGTGCACTACGGAGGAGGAGGATGTGTTGGAGAGGGAGAGGAGGCGTCCAGGCAAAGGTGCTGCTGCCCCTCCCTCCCCCTTTATATAGGTGCCAAGGAGGGGAGGGCGCAGCCTTGCCCCTCCTCCAAGGGAGGGGTGCGGCCAAGAGGGGAGGTGTCCACCTCCCAAGGCACCTCGGAGGTGCCTTCCCCTCATGGACTCTCCCTTTTTCCACCCTAGGCGCATGGGCCCCTTGGGGCTGGTTCCCTTGGCCCATGTGGGCCTAGGCGCACCACCTAGGGCCCATGTGGCCCCCAGGGCTGGTGGCCCCACTTGGTGGACCCGGACCCCTCCGGTGGTCCCAGACAATCCGATATCACCAAACTTGTCCCGATGGCGAAACAGCACTTCCTATATATAATTCTTTACCTCCGGACCATTCCGAACTCCTCGTGACGTCCAGATCTCATCCGGACTCAACAACATTCGGGTTACTGCACATACATATTCCTATAACCCTAGCGTTATCAACCTTAAGTGTGTAGACCCTACGGGTTGGAGACATGCGAACATGACCGAGACGGCTCTCGGGCAATAACCAACAGCGGATCTGGATACCCATGTTGGCTCCCACATGCTCCACGATGATCTCATCGGATGAACCACGATGTCAAGGATTCAATTAATCTCGTATCGATTCCCTTTGTCAATCGGTATTTTACTTGCCCGAGATTCGACCGTCGGTATACCAATACCTCGTTCAATCTCGCACGGCAAGTCACTTTTCTCGCATCCGTAATGCATGATCCCGTGATCAAACACTTTGATCACATTGAGCTCATTGTGATGATGCATTACCGAGAGGGCCCGTGATACCTCTCCGTCAAGCGGAGTGACAAATCCCAGCCTCGATCCATGTCAACCCAATGTACACTTTCGAGATACCGTAGCATACCTTTATAGTCACCCAGATTCGTTGTGACGTTTGGCACACCCAAAGCACTCCTACGGTATCCGGGAGTTACACATCTCATGGTCTAAGGAAAGGATACTTGACATTGGAAAACTCTAGCAAACGAACTATGCGATCTTATGCTATGTTTTAGGATTGGGTCTTGTCCATCACATCATTCTCCTAATGATGTGATCCCGTTATCGATGACATCCAATGTCCATAGTCAGGAAACCATGACTATCTGTCGATCAACGAGCTAGTCAATTAGAGGCTCACTAGGGACATGTTGTTGTCTGTTATTCACACATGTATTACGATTTCCGGTTAACACAATTATAGCACGAATAAAGACAATTATCATGAATAAGGAAATATAATAATAATGCTTTTATTATTGCCTCTAGGGCATATTTCCAACATCTCCTCTGCCACGGGTGACGCCTCCTGTGCCGGAGCCTGTGGTCATCGGCGACGTTAGTCATCTATCTCCTTTAATTTTTTGTAAAATCCTAGGTGTGCTCTGGTCAGTCCTTTTCTCTATTTTTGGGGAAGGCCAGGGTTTCTTTTTATCTTTGATCGATGGACTCCATATCAATATTCTGTAGATGTGTTAGCTAACTAGCTAGGTTACATGTGTTAAGCCCTGTATAGGCAATATTTGGATCTAGATAAATTATTCTGCTAATAAATCCACCTAGGTTTGGTGACTGCTAATACAAATACATAGCTGGACCTTGAAATTGAACTGCCTACGTAGGTGATTGTGAAAATATTTTCTGCAACTTAACGATAACAACACCATGCCTTGTTTATGAAAATGTCATATTGTATGGTCATGAAGTAAATAATCTTCATTTTCTGTCATTCATGTCAGTACTGTCATTACGATGGACAAAGAATATTTTCACATGAAAATTTTAGATATTACTCCCTCCATTTGAAAAATATTGTTGTGGTTTCAGTTTGCAATATAAATTAAAAATTGATCGATCTTTGGTTTAAATGTTCCATAAGTGGCTGTGGCAATGATTTTAAACATTGATTATCTCTAAGCAATGGCTATCTTAGAAAGAAATTAGATATCATCAATGTTTTATTTGAGTTGTTTTAATTTGTTCTTTTGTAGGGTTTTTATCATTTATGCGACCAGTTGTATGAAATCCTGGATCCGCAGCTGTGTAGCTAGATTACATTTTTTGAGGCATTTATATGTCAGTTTTTGACCTATATAAATTATTCTGCTAATAATCCAGAACATGTAGCTCCTCTGGCTTCTCTGCCGGAGCAGGTGGTGGCTCCTCAGCCTCAGCCGGGTGTTCATCTGCCGCTGGTGTTGCCTCCTCTGCCCCGACCTGTGGTCGTCGCCGACGAGAACGAAGAAGAGATTAGTCATGTATCCCCTTTATTTAATTATTTATTTATTTTGTAATATCCTAGGTTTTCTCTGGTCAGTACAAGGCAAATAAGGTATTAAAATGTTGAGTACATGTTTGGTTGCACTTGATCGATCTTTGGTTTAAATGTTCCATAAGTGGTTGCGGCAATGATTTTAAACATTGATTATCTCTAAGCAATGGCTATCTTAGAAAGAAATTGGATATCATCAATGTTTTACTTGATTTGTTTTAATTAGTTCTTTTGTAGTGTTTTTATCATTTATGCCACCAGTTGTATCCCACTACTAAGTTTTTCCATTAGAACTTACAGCCGCTCAAAAATGACATCGATTCGTGAGATGCTTACTCAAAAATTCCATTACACATTGTTATTTTCATGTAAAACTTGTTGACCATCCAATATGACAAAAAAAAGCCTAGTCCCACATTTCATTTCTCTCTATCTCACAATGATAAATGTGGCCCCACTAGTAAGGAGTAAGTAAGCGAATAATTTTACAGGAAAATAAGAACGCCGTTGGGATCAAGTGGGCCCACACTTTATTGTAGTGAGATAGAGGGAGAGCTGGCATGTTGGTCCATAGGTATTGATTGATGCCATTATAACATGTCAAAAGAGATTTGAGATCACAATGACATGTTGGTCCATTATCATGTGCCATTATAACATATTTTGATCTAGACAAATTATTCTGCATTTGGTGACTCTGCTAATACAAATACGTAGCTGGACCTTGGAATTGAATTGCCTACGTAGGTGATTGTGAAAATATTTTCTGCAACTTAATGATAACAACACCATGCCTTGTTTATGAAAATGTCATATTGTATGGTCATGAAGTAAATAATCTTCATTTTCTGTCACCATGTCGAGATTGTCATTACGATGGACAAAGAATCTTTTCACATGAAAATTTTAGATATTACTCCCTCCATTTGAAAAATATTGTTGTGGTTTTAGTTTGCAATATTTTTTTAACACCCAAGTATGAAATCCTGGATCCGCACCTGTGTACCTAGATTACATTTTTTGAGGCATGTATATGTCAGTTTTTGACCTACATAAATTATTATGCTAATAATCCGGAACAGGTAGCTCCTCTGGCTTCTCTGCCGGAGCAGGTGGTGGCTCCTCAGCCTCAGCCGAGTATTCATCTGCCACTGGTGTTGTCTCCTCTACCCCTGTCAGGACCCCGATTCCAAGTCACATCGATCTAGCCGGTAACACCTCATATCACTTTGCAGCCTCACGCACGGTATTCCCACGGGTGTCGCCTTAACATGGCCCAGGACCGTTTGCGCCTTTTGGCTCACGTATATGATTGTGTCGCTAGCATCCATATGACAAAGAACCCGGGCCGACATGGCTAGTCGTGAACCCAAAGCGGCACTAACCCATGGGGACAGGCATAGATGAATCACATCGAGCATGTCGGTCATCAACGTGTGAATCCGGGCTGTAGCACTGGGCTAACAGGACTCCGGTAACCCGGGCTGTAGCAGGCTAGGCAAGACTCCGGATGTCACCGCGTGACATTTCCCCGAAGGGACAGACACAGGAACAAAGTGAAACACATGCCGGCCAGTCAAGTGTCCAGAGCAGTAGTGTTGGGCTAGCAGGACTCGGTGAACCGGCCAGAAGCGGACTACTATCGCTCAGAAGCACTAGACTACATTTGCCCATATGAGAGGCTGCCAAGGATAAACAACTAGATTGTCGGATCCCACACATACCAAGCATTTCAAACATACACACAATATGCTCGATATGTGTAAATACAACATGGCATCACAACATAACTCTAAGACTCAAGTATTTATTCATTAGGCTCCGAGGAGCGAGATATTACAAACATGGGTCTCATGACCCAACATTCAAAGCATACAAGTCAAAGCACATGCGTAAGCTTAACATGTCTGAGTACAGACATCTAAAAATGAAAAAGGCTGATAAGCCTGACTAACTACCAGATCCTGCCGAGGGCACAAGATCGTAGCTGAGGTATCAAGCTAAACGTCGAAGTCCACATGGAACTACTAGCGAGACTGACATCTCTCTGCAAAACATAAAATAAGAAAACGTGAGTACAAATGTACTCAGCAAGACTTACATCAGAACTAGCTACAAATGCATCATTATCAACAAAGGGGTGGTGGGGTTTAACTGCAGCAAGCCAGCTTTGACTCGGTGGCTATCCTGAACTACGACTGCAAGTAACTCTTTTGAGGTGGCGCACATGAGTCCACATATTCACCATATCAATACACCACTATGGATCCACTCCCGTCTCCCTACGAGAACGCCATCCATAGCACTCACGCTTATCTTGCGCATTTTAGACTATCCACTTTCACTTGTCTATGAACTGTTATAGGCAACCCAGAAGTCCTTTACTGCGGACACGGCTATTCGAATAGATGATGTTAACCCTGCAGGGGTGTACTTCTTCACACACGCTCTCACCACTTACCGCCGTTTACACGACATGTACTCGGCAACCTTCAATCGGAAGCCCAACGAGGGTGTCGGCCACGGCCTACCTAAACACTCAAGACTCTTGTCCAGGTTTATCGCCTATTCAGGTTCCATCCGCAGGGAGTCCGGCCGAGGTTTCCACTAACGGCCCCGAACGATGTGTGCAGGGTTCCCGAGACACCAAACGGGCGCTCGGTACACCGGGCCACGGTGTATCTACCGCATCATAGCCCACCCCTAGTGTCGGCCTTCATACGGCCTCCAACACATATCCTACAAACACCGTAAACTAGTTGCAACTCCCGGACAGAGAACAAGGGTGGTTAAGAAGCCGAGAGGGTCCATTGGTTTCGGGCACAATGCGTGGTAGTAACTGTTTCATGGATCACAAACACAGAACTCAGTTCCTGAGGACGGCTGCAATGAGACAACCCACCATGTACTCCTACATGGCCTCTCACCGCTACCTTTACCAAATCGTGTTCACACACTTAGGTCTCAACAGTAGGACATGTTCACACACCTCTGATTCATCCCCGATGAATCGGACCTGACTCAACTCTAAGCAATAGCAGGCATGACAAACAAGCATGAATGAGTAGGCACAACAGGGCTCAAAAAACTCCTACTCATGCTAGTGGGTTTCATCTATTTACTGTGGCAATGACAGGTCATGCAGAGGATAAGGGGTTCAGCTACCGCAGCAAGTAACAGTTGAATCGTTGTTGTCCTAATGCAGTAAAAGAGAGCAGGAGCGAGAGAGTGGGATTGTATCGGAATGAACAAGGACGTTTTGCTTGCCAGGCACTTCTGAAGATAATATATCTCTTCATCAGTGTCATCGATCTCATCGTCAAAACCACGTCTATCGAGAGGGGACAAATACCGGCAACAAAGAAGAAACAATCAATGCAATGCACAATATGATGCATGCTATGACATGGCAATATGAATGTGTTTTGGGCTAATGCAAGCTAGAACAGTTTGAGATGAGTCCATTTGAACCAAAGATTCAAATGAAAACCCATTTTAAAAGGTCATATTAGTGCATTAACTTGTTTCACCTAAACAGCAAGGTAACTTTCTCAAACATGCATGAAAATGATACAGATGGATAGGTTGCATTCTTATAATTTTCCATATATAAATTATTTCATTCTGAGCTACGGTTGATTTTCTATGATTTTTAGAAGTTTTGGTTATTTTCTGGAATTTCCTGTATAAGAATAATTCCAGTAATCGAATTAATGCGTCAGCATTGTGTCAGGGTGACGTCAGTGGTCAACGGGGCCGGTCCAGGTCAAACTGACGAGTGGGTCCCATCTGCCCATAGTTAGTTAAACTAACTAAATTTAGTTAGCGCTAATCCTGGGTTAGTTAGCAGGGCGGGCCCCACTTGTCATAGATCCAAGGGTCAAACTGGGCCCACCTGGTCAACTCAGTCAACAGGTCAACTCGCCGGCGTTTAGCCACCGCCGAGGCCAGACGCGGTGGAGGAAGTGCAAATTCGCGCTCCGGCGACCAAATGGTCGGCGGAGACCATCTACGGGTAGCTGGGAGCAAGCCGCAGCGTTTGGTGGCGGTGGTTGGGCTCGGGGTGGTTGGAAAAGACGCCGGCAACGACCTTGGCGGTCGCCGGAGCTCAGGTGAGCTCGGACTCGTTGCTGCAGTGGCCTAGGCGGGGCGGCACTAGCATCTACGGCTCCTACGCGTTGCGGGGAGTGCGTTGGACACAAGCCCGGGACCATATGGTCACCGGAGCATGACCGGCGACGACGCGCGGTTGAGCTCGGTGTGGTGCACTACGGTGCGCGGTAGAACGAACGGAGAGGGGGGGATGGGCAGAAGCTCACGGTGATCGTCGTGGGGTGGACGGCGAGCTCGGGCGATGACCGGAGCAAACGGGGCGGCAGAGGCGATCTCGGCGGCTGCAGGTTGAAGACGATGACGGTGAAGAAGAAACGGAGCTTCCCGGCTCACTTGGCGTGGTGAGGAGGAGGAGAAGGTCGAGGCGCAGCTCTGGGATGTGTCGGGGAGGTGGGGCAGTGGCTGTATGCGCGGGGTTACGGTGGCGCGTCCATGGAGGCTTCACCATGGCGAGGAACCAGGCGAGGAGAGGCGTTGAGGCGAATGGAGGGGTCCAGGGGTCGGGCGACGACGTGGAGCTTGCCTAGGGTCCAGCGCCTTGGCTGCGGCAAGCTGTTGGTGCTGTGGCGAGCTCAAGCTTCGCCAGAATCCTCCTCCCCCCTCAAGGGGACGGCAATTGGCCGGCATGGGCCAACACAGTGTTGGGCGCCAGGTGGGCCGGTTGGTGGTGCCAGGTTAGTTGGCCCAGGTGGTTCACTCTCTCTCTTTAATTGTTTTTGTTTTTTTTCTATTTCTCTGTAATCTGTTTTGATTTAGTAAAAAAAATACTAAACCATTTTATAAAATCCTGGAAGTAATTAGGGATGTTGTCTGAATTATTCCAGTGACCCACAACAACTTCCAACATTTTTGGAGCATCTAAAATATATATAGCATTTAAATAGCTCCAATTCAGATATGTTTGAATTAATTCAAAGCCCAAATATGTCCTGCAAAAATGTAAACCATTTTTGGTAGATGCTTCCACCTCAATCCGGAAATGTTGAACATTTTCAGAGGGCATTTTGAGTTCAATGAAAAAGATTTTTTTTTACCCTAGTTGAATCCATTTAGTGCTAGGGTTTAAGCATCCCCATTACAAAATTAATAGAAATTGAAAATCATGCATGGATGCAATGCCACTAATTACAAGAAGATTTCTAGGGCTGTGACAACTCACCCCCACTAAACAAGAATCTTGTCCCGAGATTCAAGACGTGAGGTAAGAAGACAGAGGGGGAACAAGCTAACTCGGTCTTCATGATCCAGGTTGCACTTCATAAGAACGTTGACATGATCACCATCTTTGTCTCGATGTCTTGATTTGAGAACTCCAGCTAGCATGACAATGAGAGGAAAGGGAAAACTCCAGAAGGATTGATCTTCTCGGAGATCGAACAACTCAGGATCAACTCATCGAGTGAGACATTGAAACATCTCTTGAGCTGAGACACGAGACATACATCCAGCGGAATGGAGTGTAATAGATGATGAAGGTTCACTAGGTAGAAAACAATTCCACACTTAAGAGGGTGGTGAACGGTTGTCAACGCAGCAAGGAGTTGAGTTGCCATGACACCATAACGAGACATCTTAAGGAAGGTGACTCGCAGAAATATTCCCTTAAGTGGCAAAAGAATTACTTTTGATTCAGAGATCATTGAAACTCTTCATACCAGCCTAAGGCAATCACAATCGATCATTTGAAGGAGTTCGAAAGAATGACATATTCAGACTAGAATGGATGATGTGGACTACCTTGTTGAAGACAACACAATGGATGATTTTGCTTATCATCGGAAATGGATGGGACCCATGGTAGGATCGCTTTTGAAGATGATCCTGGGCAACAATTGCTGGGGTGCAAGCTGGGAACATAATGCAAATGTTGGGAATGTTTCAACCATCATATCTGCTTGAGATTCAGATCTGGTTGGTAACAGGACATTTCAGACAGCATGTCTGAAAAGGAAAGGTTGCAACACAAATCGACGAGATGATGTTGCGAGATTCTCGGGAGATGGACTATGGTAGTAAGCTCCAAAACATGAGCGGTTCTGCTACAACATGTGAACACGCTGTCCGAGACAAGCATGGCCACGTAGTAGTCTTATATTAAACACTACCAAGTTCAAGTGGGGAACCATCGACAAGGATATCAAAGTCTCCACGCGTGGAAGTCCAAAGGATTAACCTTAGAACAGATTCTGTTTTTCTTGAACAAGTCAATCAGTGGCTTGGTGTGCTAGGGATACATATAGAATGAAGGTTGCGAGCCTGTCAAACCATAGCATACTTCGCACATGCATGACTGACTTGGGATGGTACCAAAGGAAGCAAAACAAACTTTCTCGAATTCACGGCGGCAACTTGCATAAAATGCACATGAATTAGAGGAAGTCACTTCTTTCATCCGAACATACGCTTCATGGGCTAGCATGAAGAAATGCTTTCAAAAATTTCCAACACTAGCTCAATGTTCAACATGAATCATGGAGGAGACAATATGTTGCTGATGGACTCAAGAACAACTCATCGGAATTTCCATATCACTGGACTTCCGCCATCATGTGAACACGGTGATAGCATTGGTCAGACCCAAAAGATGTAATGGTGTATGCTTGAGGGATCAACCACGAGTAAGACAACATTACGAACATCGTTGGTTCTGATTTGACTTGACGATGGCCCATACTCAAGTCAAAGTTTTGACAAGGCAATAGATCCAACAACTGATCACGAGGACCAACCGATGGAGATATCATCTTTCTTCAACACACACACACACACACACACACACACACACACACACACACACACACACACACACACAAGTGTATGCCTTAGTGATGAACTAAGTCGGACAAGCTTTCATCTTCCAACTCTCCAAGTTGTTGTTTAGCTTAACCAACTAGCTCAGGGTTATCCAACACAGATTCTTGGAGAATGGCTGGTTTAGAGGAAAACCAACTTGATCACGAGCTCAACATAACAGTCAGGGGACAACCTGGTGATACTTCCGAGAAGATAATCGGAATATCACGAACCACCGATATGTTACTAAGCTCGAGAACAATCTTGCTTTTGAGGGCAAGATGATATGATCAAATGAGCGAGGACTTGACAAGATCCTAACTCATCAATCGAAGTGTGCACCAGGAAAATGGACTAGGTGGCACGATCAACCTTAGGGTGATGATTCAATGATCAACAAGCTAAGAATGAGAATATTGTCCGTGAACTACCAAGCAACACGGTTGCTAGGGTATAAATTTCACACATCACAATTCACTTGTCGGCATTCCAGTTACATCAACACCGGACCGAGGAATGAATAATGATAGCGAGAAGTATCACTACGTCAAGAATTCATGAGAAATGGTGCCATCCTCATGACAATCCTGACATAAAGGGGGTAATACTCCGAGGTAGAACAGAATCAAAAGCTGGTTTGGCATTTGATTTGCGGATTACAACTGCTTTGACCCAATCCTGGATACGGATAAGGTACTGGAGTTTGTTTCTCCTAGTCATTCCAGAATAGAATGGCTTGACAGACCACAAGATTAATAGTCATCGATGAACGAATGCACGCATACTCTTGATTATCAATTGATAGATGGAGGTCAGAAAATAACTAAAGAGGGACAACTCGAGGAACATATAAATTTCTGAGTTGTGGATGCATAGGTTAGTATGTCGAATCAAGTTCAACAGGTTTCTTCCGGATAACCCATGCAGGAAAGTAGAACTAGCAGATTCACAATGTAGAACGAAGAACTCATCAAGAGCACTCTTATTGTGATCTTTGGTTCAAAGGAACTCCTGCCAAGGATGGTTGATGGTATTTGGAAGAATGATATACCACGGACTTCGAAGACTATCACAAAGGTTACTAGTATCCTAAAGGTACGAGCAACACTATCAACACGAGGTAAGTAGAGTGAATCTTGGGTCAAGAACCCAGAAATAGAATACCTACTAACTAATAACATCACGGGATGCTTTCGAGGATGATGGCCAGAATCATCACACGGGGAACACAAAACATGGCTAGTTTACTAGGTGACTCCCTAAAACACCTAGGTTCATAATAATAGCTCCAACATATATGCCGAGGCAGCGGAGTACCTAGACACACTAATTTGTGTGATTAATCTGGCCCAGATTTAACATTAGAAACGGAGAGAAGGGATTTGCAAATGCATCAGACTATTTAGAAATATGGGATGACTCGGACGGCATAACGG
The DNA here is from genome assembly GCA_021605205.1 of Aegilops longissima. Classification (NCBI taxonomy): domain Eukaryota; kingdom Viridiplantae; phylum Streptophyta; class Magnoliopsida; order Poales; family Poaceae; genus Aegilops; species Aegilops longissima. Next base: position 117,052,700 of record CM038679.1, on the reverse strand, counting down.
CTGTAAATGCTCAAAATGATTTGAGACATCCTGCAAAATGGTGGCATAACCACTCAGAAGCACAATATCAAGGTTCCGAGACCAACTATGAACACACGGGAGTAGTAGAAACTGAACTGGGCTTAAAACCAACAATCTTAAAGGTCTATGGATTAGTAACGCGTCATCCTGATAGATAGATGAGAAGCCTAGTTCTTAAACCCCGTAGAAGAGAAGAGGATGACTCAGATCAGAAGGGCATAAGGTAAAGGAGTAAAAAGAGCCTTACATTCTCTTCCACAATCAATTCCCTTATATAACTAAAGCATTTCTAGACACAACTTCGACCAGTTTGGCTTGGTAATCCTACGGGCAGTCAGGCTCTAATACCAAAGCTGTCAGGACCCCGATTCCAAGTCACATCGATCTAGTCGGTAACACCTCATATCACTTTGCGGCCTCACGCACGGTATACCCATGGGTGTCGCCTTACCATGGCCCGGGACCGTTTGCGCCTTTTGGCTCACGTATATGATTGTGTCGCTAGCATCCATATGACAGAGAACCCGGGCCGACATGGCTAGTCGTGAACCCAAAGCGGCACTAACCCATGGGGACAGGCATAGATGAATCACATCGAGCATGTCGGTCATCAACGTGTGAATCCGGGCTGTAGCACTGGCTAACAGACTCCGTAACCCGGCTGTAGCAGGCTAGGCAGACTCGGATGTCACCGCGTGACATTTCCCGAAGGGATGTACCACAGAACAAAGTGAAACACATGCCGCCAACAATTGTCCAGAAGCGGTAGTCTTTGGGCTAGCAGGACTCCGTGAACTGGCTGTAGCGGACTACTATCGCTCAGAAGCACTAGACTACATTTCCCCATATGAGAGGCTGCCAAGGATAAACAACTAGATTGTCGGATCCCACACATACCAAGCATTTCAAACATACACACAATATGCTCGATATGTGTAAATACAACATGGCATCACAACATAACTCTACGACTCAAGTATTTATTCATTAGGATCCGAGGAGCGAGATATTACAAACATGGGTCTCATGACCCAACATTCAGAGCATACAAGTCAAAGCACATGCGGAAGCTTAACATGTCTGAGTACAGACATCTACAAATGAAAAAGGCTGATAAGCCTGACTAACTACTAGATCCTGCCGAGGGCACAAGATCGTAGCTGAGGTATCAAGCTAAACGTCGAAGTCCACACGGAACAACTAGCGAGACTGACATCTCTCTGCAAAACATAAAATAAGAAAACGTGAGTACAAATGTACTCAGCAAGACTTACATCAGAACTAGCTACAAATGCATCATTATCAACAAAGGGGTGGTGGGGTTTAATTGCAGCAAGCCAGCTTTGACTCGGTGGCTATCCTGAACTAAGACTGCAAGTAACTCTTTTGAGGTGGCGCACACGGATCCACATATTCACCATATCAATACACCACTATGGATCCACTCCCGTCTCCCTACGATAACGCCATCCATAGCACTCACGCTTATCTTGCGCATTTTAGAGTATCCACTTTCACTTGTCTATGAACTGTTATAGGCAACCCAGAAGTCCTTTACCGCGGACACGGCTATTCGAATAGATGATGTTAACCCTGCAGGGGTGTACTTCTTCACACACGCTCTCACCACTTAACGTCGTTTACACGACATGTACTCGGTAACCTTCAATCGGAAGCCCAACGAGGGTGTCGGCCACGGCCTACCTAAACACTCAAGACTCTAGTCCAGGTTTATCGCCTCTTCAGGTTCCATCCGCAGGGAGTCCAGCCGAGGTTTCCACTAACGGCCCTGAACGATGTGTGCAGGGTTCCCGAGACACCAAACGGGCGCTCGGTACACCGAGCCACGGTGTATCTACCGCATCATAGCCCACCCCTAGGGTCAGCGCTATGCACGACCTCCAACACATATCCTACAAACACCAGAAACTAGTTGCAACTCCTGGACAAAGAACAAGGGTGGTTAAGAAGCCGAGAGGGTCCATTGGTTTCGGGCACAATGCGTGGTAGTAAGTGTTTCATGGATCACAAACACAGAACTCAGTTCCTGAGGATGGCTGCAATGAGACAACCCACCATGTACTCCTACATGGCCTCTCACCGCTACCTTTACCAAATCGTGTTCACACACTTAGCTCTCAACAGTAGGACATGTTCACACACCTCTGATTCATCCCTGATGAATCGGACCTGACTCAACTCTAAGCAATAGCAGGCATGACAAACAAGCATGAATGAGTAGGCAGAACAGGGCTCAAACAACTCCTACTCATGCTAGTGCATTTCATCTATTTACTGTGGCAATGACAAGTCATGCATAGGATAAGGGGTTCAGCTACCGCAGCAAGTACCAATTGAATCGTTGTTGTCCTAATGCAGTAAAAGAGAGCAGGAGCAAGAGAGTGGGATTGTATCGGAATGAACAAGGAGGTTTTGCTTGCCTGGCACTTCTGAAGATAATATAGCTCTTCATCAGTGTCATCGATCTCATAGTCGAAACCACGTCTATCGAGAGGGGACAAATACCGGCAACAGAGAAGAAACAATCAATGCACTGCATAATATGATGCATGCTATGACATGGCAATATGAATGTGTTTTGGGCTAATGCAAGCTAGAACAGTTTGAGATGAGTCCATTTGAACCAAAGATTCAAATGCAAACCCATTTTAAAAGGTCATATTAGTGCATTAACTTGTTTCACCTAAAGAGCAAGGTTAACTTTCTCAAACATGCATGAAAATGATACAGATGGATAGGTTGCATTTTTCTTATAAATTTCATATATAAATTATTTCATTCTGAGCTACGGTTGATTTTCTATGATTTTTAGAAGTTTTGGTTATTTTCTGGAATTTCCTGTATAAGAATAATTCCAGTAATCGAATTAATCGTCGAGATTCGTCGAGGTGACGCTGGTGGTCAACGGGGCCGGTGCAGGTCAAACTGACCAGTGGGTCCCGTCTGTCCGTAGTTAGTTAAACTAACTAAATTTAGTTAGCGCTAATCCTGGGTTAGTTAGCAGGGCGGGCCCCACTTGTCATAGACCCAAGGGTCAAACTGGGCCCACCTGGTTAACTCAGCCAATAGGTCACCTCGCCGGCGTTTAGCCGCCGCCGAGGCCAGACGCAGCGGAGGAAGTGCAAATTCGCGCTCCGGCGACCAAATGGTCGGCGGAGACCATCTACGGGTAGCTGGGAGCAAGCCGCGGCGTTTGGTGGCGGTGGTTGGGCTCGGGGTGGTCGGAAAAGACGCAGGCGACGACCTTGGTGGTCGCCGGAGCTCGGGTGTGCTCGGGCTCGTTGCTGCAGTGGCCTAGGCGGGGCAGCGCTAGCATCTACGGCTCCTACGCGTTGCGGGGAGTGCGTTGGACACAAGTCCGGGACCATATGGTCACCGGAGCATGACCAGCGATGACGCAGGCGGCGGTGCGTGCGGTTGAGCTCGGTGTGGTGCGCTACAGTGCGCGGCAGAACGAACGGAGAGGGGGAGGATGGGCAGAAGCTCACGGTGATCGTCGTGGGGTGGACGACGAGCTCGGGCGATGACCGGAGCAAACGGGGCGGCGGAGGCGATCTCGGCGGCCGCAGGTTGAAGACGACGACGGTGAAGACGAAACGGAGCTTCCCGGCTCACTTGGCGCGTGAGGAGGAGGAGAAGGTCGAGCGGAGCTCGGGATGTGTCGGGAGGTGGGGCGATGGCTGTGTGCGCTGGGTTACGGGCGGCGCGTCCATGGAGGCTTCGCCATGGCGAAACAGGCGAGGAGGCGTTGGGGCGAATGGAGGGGTCCAGGGGTCGAGGCGACGACGTGGAGCCTGCCCAGGTCCAGCGCTTGGCGCGCAAGTCTGCTGGTGCCATGGCGAGCTCAGGCTGCCGGCGTCACCTCCCTCGCCTCAAGGGGGGGCAAGCAGTGGTCGGCATGGGCCAAAGATCTTTGGCGCCGCCAGTGGGCAGTTGGTGGTGCCAAAGTTAGTTGGCCTAGGTGGTTCACTCTCTCTTTTAATTGTTTTTGTTTTTTTTCTATTTCTCTCAGAATCTGTTTTGATTTAGTAAAAATACTAAACCATTTTATAAAATCCTGGAAGTAATTAGGGGTGCTGTCTGAATTATTCCAGTGACCCATAACAACTTCCAACATTTTTGGAGCATCTAAAATATATATAGCATTTAAATAGCTCCAATTGAAATATGTTCAAAATAATCAAAGCCCAAATATGTCCTGCAAAAATGTAAACCATTTTTGGTAGATGCTTCCACCTCAATCCGGAAATGTTGAACATTTTCAGAGGGTATTTTGAGTTCAATGAAAAAGATTTTATTTTGACCCTAGTTGAATCCATTTGGTGCTAGGGTTTAAGCATCCCCATTACAAAATTAATAGAAATTGAAAATGATGCATCGATGCAATGCCACTAATTACAAGAAGATTTCTAGGGCTGTGACAACCCCCACCTGCGGTCGTCGCCGACGAGAACGAAGAAGAGGTTAGTCATGTATCCCCTTTATTTATTTATTTATTTATTTATTTATTTATTTATTTATTTATTTATTTATTTATTTAGTAATATCCTAGGTTTTCTCTGGTCAGTACATGGCAAATAAGGTACTAAAATGTTGAGTACATGTTTGGTTGCACTTGATCGATCTTTGGTTTAAATGTTCCATAAGTGGCTACGGCAATGATTTTAAACATTGATTATCTCTAAGCAATGGCTATCTTAGAAAGAAATTGGATATCATCAATGTTTTACTTGAGTTGTTTTAATTAGTTCTTTTGTAGGGTTTTATCATTTATGCCACCAGTTGTATCCCACTACTCAGTTATTCCATTAGAAGTTACAGCGCTGAAAAATGACATCGATTCGTGAGATGCTTGCTCAAAAATGCCATTAGATGTATAAAAATGCCATCATTCCGTTAGATGTTGGCTCAATAATGCCATTACACATTGTTATTTTCATGTAAAACTTGTTGACCATCCAGTATGACAAAAAAAGCCTAGTCCCACATTTCAGTTCTCTCTATCTCACAATGATAAATGTGGCCCCACTAGTGAGGAGTAAGTAAGCGAATAATTTTTCAGGAAAATAAGAACGCTGTTGGGATCAAGTGGGCCCACACTTTATTGTAGTGAGATAGAGGGAGAGCTGGCATGTTGGTCCATAGGTATTGATTGATGCCATTATAACATGTCAAAAGATATTTGAGATCACAATAATGATGTGCATTGGCATTTTTGAGCATGTGTCTAACGAAGCGATGGCATTTTTTAGCAGTAGAAATTCCTAGTGGCGATACTGAGTTGTGGGACACAACTCGTGGTATAAATGATAAAAACCCTTTTTTGTAAGTACAACATTTGGGATCACGTATTGTCAGAATTCATAATAACTACTTTAGCTAGAACGTTGAATGGTTCAGGAACATTGATGGGTGGGGTATCGATCAATAGGGGAAACTTCCACGACGATAACATGGGGACTTTCAGTATCCATCATCATAAGCACACAAAATTCTAACCCTAAATTGATACAGCTCACTAGCTATTTTATCTAGTCATGAATGTAAGTTATAATTCTTTTTTTTGCATTGGTACGTCTGTATGCTGCTCTGCCATGTTACATCATCAGTTCATGCATTTTTACGTAATAAGTGAATTTTGTTGCACTAAAGGGCTGTTTGGTTTGTGACTAACTTTGCCAAAGGTTACCACACCTAAGGTTAGGCAAGTTTGACCAACTTAAGTGAGTGTTTGGTTCCAGCCACACCTTAGGCAAGCCACACTTGGGCCCCACATGGCATATACACAAAAAGTGTGGCAAGATTCCCTTAGGCTTGCCAACTTGTGGCTCTCATTTTAATGAACTAACCTTAGGCAAGCTTGGGAAAAATGTGTGGCAAAATGTGGCAATGCTAGTGCTCTCTTCGACATGTATGGTTGATCCTTCAATTTTTTACTATATGGTACTATCCCATTTAGTTGCTTATGTAGCAACTAATAAGTTCTCATTTATTTTTTTCAACATCATTTGAAGATATTGTACGCTGTCACCAATTACATTATGTTTCATAGACTCGGTGACTGCTGAATTCTCATATTAAATATACTTACGAACATTTTGTACTACATGTAGGTCCTAAGTGACGACGTCGACAGCAACCCAAAAACCCAGAGGGTCTACAGGAGGTAGAAGGTGAGGGAGTTGGACAGTGGTGTGCTCGAGAAACTTGTCAGGCCTAGAGTCGGAAGGGGGGGCTACGGATGCCCTTACTGCAACAAGCTGATGAAAGGCAGCCTGCAGAGTGCCATTCAGCATGCATTCGGAACATCCCAAGGCAGCATCAAGAATGGCTACGCTTTCAGGGTGAAGCACGCCGCGTACGCCGAGTGCTTGTTGAGATTGCTTTGAAGATAGAATGGCTACGCTTTAGTGTCGGGGAAACTGATCCACGAACACCTATGGGACCGGCGGACCGAGCCCCTTTCGGTTCGGCGGGGGGCGGAGATCGCACGAAGAGCGGATCGAGGCGAAGCACACGAGCAGTTTACCCAGCTTCGAGCTCTCCGAGAGATAACACTCCTCTCGCTGCATGTCCGAGTGTATTGAGTTCTTGCTCGGGGCGCTGAGTGCTACAAATACACACTAGCTGCTAACGAGACCGAGCATGAGTTTTTTTCTGCCTCCCAAAAAACACCCCTCTACGTTGCACATGGGCCTCCTTTATATGCTAAAGGGGTCTCCGACAGTGGCAACGAGACAAGGATAAAAATGGAAAAGGAATTGCGGTTGGTACAACTACCGCACAAAGTATCATACCTAACCCCGACGGCAGGGACAAAGGCATTAAATGCCTGTCTCGTCGTCCAAATAGTGCAAAAGGGACCGTCGGGGACGCCACCGCTGCCATGATGGCAATCTTGTCGGCGCCGCTTGCCATCACAAGACCGCTGGCCAAGACAGCTCTTGCCACGCGCTACCGAAAGGTCCTGGCGACACGTTGGTGGATGTCTTTGGAGCGCCGGTGCAGAGTGGTAGTTTGCGGCAAGCGCCTTTGCCGCGATCGTTGTCTTGTCGCGTCCGGAAGCTTGTCGCCACGGGCCTCGGCTGGGGCGCGTGGTGCGTCGCGGCAAGTTCCTCGAGATGCCTTGGTTGGCCTTCCCGCAAGCTCCTCTTGCCGGGCCTTGTCTCCTTGGCTTGAATACTTTGTTCTTGAATGGCTCCAAAGGAAACACGGAGGACCTTGGCGGTCACCGGCATGCCTTGCCGCTGGTGCTGCAACTTCCGTGCACAAGTTCGGGATACTAGGGTACCCTACTCTAGTACACCGGCAGAGCCCCGGCCTGGGCCACACGGTGCCGAAGCGCTGTTGGGCCAGCCCAAAACAGGCTGCACGGCACGCACGGCCTGGGTTACGCCAGATTCACTTATATCCACCGCGCCCTCCTCGAGCGGCACGCGTCGAATGCGGCGTCGTGGGAGAGATCGTGGGTGGTTTCTTTATTCGAAAGACGAACGCTGCGCCTCCCTCTTTCTCACCTTGAGACAGCTCGCCGCAAGCGGAGCCCCCAGCTCCACTAAGAAGGCGCTCTCAAGGCCGGGGCGAAGCGGGCGGCAGACGGGTCAACAGCCGCCCACAAGCGCGCTGCTCCACCGTGGCAAGCATCTGCTGCGCGGGAGCACCTCACGCCGCTCGCGGCAATCGGAGCGGGCCCTCCCGACCACCGCTTCGCTCCCGCCAAGCGGCTAATGGAACCTACCTCCGCCGCCTTGTCGCGCCAAGGTGGGCGGACTTCACCTCTCCGCGCTCAGCTCCGACGAGGAAGAGGAAGAGTAAGATTCTTTGATGTACTTGTAGTTCTTCAATTCTTGCTGTTTTGTCTTGTATCTGATTTGCTTTACTCAACCCATTCCTTTTCGTGACTCGCCCGTAGAGCGGCGAAGAGAACCAAGGTCCCGTGATTGTCATCGAGGACAAACCCACCGCGACAACAGGGGTGTGTCCGAGACCACCTTGCCGGACCCGCAACTATTCTCAGCAGCCCCAGCAGCAGCCCCAAACGTAAGTATATGGTTTACTTCCTGCTGTTAGGCGCGCGGGTGCTCTTTCTTTGATGACATCTCGACTATTGGTTTGCGTAGGAGCAGAGCGGTCTCACCAGAGTGCCCTAAGCTGCTCCCGACATGCCATCTGCTTCGACTACACCGCCAAGGGAGGATTCCCCGGCAAGGGAGCGTTCTTCGGCAAGGGAGAATTTTCCGGTAAGGGAGAAGTCTCCGGCAAGGGACAGCCTCCGGCAAGGACAGCACCAGCGACCCCGGTGGCGGAGACCACGACTGTAGATCCTAGTACAGGTAATCCTCTTGCTTGAAAACTTCCCTTGGGTTCTTCTTCTTCTGATTTTCTTTTTGAATAATTGCTTGACTTTTCTTCCTTTTTCGGTCGTCAGGTCCATCTGCCACGGAGCCGATGGAAACCGAGGTCGCCGGCGAGGAGAACGCTAGCAGCAATACCGACGACGCCATTGCCACCAAGAAGAAGCCGGCGCTGATGATCCCGCCGCGGAGAGGCCGCCAAAGCTGCTTTGTCGCAGAGCCGGGCGAGGGGTCCGCGATCGACCGACGGCCCCGAGGCGTAGGAGCGCCAGCGCCACGCCGACCGCCGATCCCTCCGCCCGCTGCTGCAGCGTCAGTTCAAGAGCCCCAGCCCGCGCCTATTTGAAGGCCAGCGATGGCGTCTTCATCAAGCTCCCAGGCGTCGAGCTCTGTGGCGCCCGATCAAGGAGAAATCTTTGATGAAGAGTTGCTCGCCTCCGCTGGCCTGACGTTGGTCGACGCGCCGAGCAGCAGCGGCGGTGAGCTCCGAGGAGGAGCAACTGCGCGAAGCTGTTGTCGCTCTACCGCGCCCGACAAAGCCAAGCTGGTATCCCGAGAAGCGCTTGTCGCGGCGCGGAGTGGACATTGAGAAGCGCTGGAGGAGCTCGGGGCCTCAACCAGGAAGCTCTCGGTCTCGGCAGAGGAGCGGAGCAACTTCGCCGAGGAGCGTAAAGCCTTCCTCCTCGAGAAGGCTGAAGTTGAAGAGCATCGGCGCTTGCTACCGAGAAGCTGTCTGCAGAAGGCGAGTTGGCGCAGCGAAGGTTAACCTTGACAGCCATGAGGAGGAGCTTGCAGCGTGAGCAAACATTCAAGGGGCTCTCAAGGAAGCAGAGGATGCTGCCGCAGCTGCCGAGGCCGCCAAGAAGGAGCTGGAGACGAAGGTGGCGCAGCCGGAGGCCGATCTCAAGGTGAGCGGCGAGAGCTTGCTGCGCCAAGCGTGAGCGCGAGAAGGACGCCTACACCCTTGGCGAGCTGCAGGTCGTCTCGCCGAGAGGAGCAAGGAGCTTAGCGCCGCCAAGGACTCCAACGCAGATCTTGAGTTGAAGCCGACTACTTTGACCAAGACGCTAGACGGCGCCAGGAGCAGGAGGTGGCCTTGAAGGAGAAGATCAAGGCCGACGAGGTGCTTGGCGAGTCTTCTGCCGCCTGTAACACTTTTATGGAGAATGTGGAGCACTGGACCGAGGGTCTCGTGGATGTTGCCGCAGCCATCGACGGGAGCTGGCGCACTGGGATGGAGGATCTCGGTATTCCTCCGATGAGCACCTCCAACCCAGCGCCAAGCTCAGCTTGTTCTTCAAAGGCGTGGCGACGGCCCTCCAGCGACTCGGGAGAAGATCCCAAAGCAGCTGGCCGACGAGTCGCGCAAGATCTGCGCTGGAGCTCTTCAAAGGTCTTGGTGAAGGTGGCCTTCCGCAACCCAGGCCTCAACCTCACCAACGCCCTCGTGACCTTGCCGCGGATGCTGATCTCGAAGCGCTCAAGACCCTTGTCGCACCCATTGTGGACAAGGTGAGCAGGATCAAGAGGGTTGAGGACGATCGCGTGGATTAGGCCGCCTGCTTTTCTTTTTTCTTGTCGCTGCTGGTCATGTTATGAGAACAATCTGTTAGAGCTGCGACAAGCTATCTTGTAATATGACTCTATTTCGGGTAGCGATTGCTATGTTATTTCCTTTACTTGATTCCTTCCTTTGTATGTTTTCGCCCTACGTTTTTAGGGAACTTGTCGGCGCAGGCACCTTAGCCGCGAGCGCTGAGTGCGGGACGTCAGCAGCCTGCTGGCGGTGCCGCAACCGACAAGAAACCTTGTCGCAACTAGTCGCAGCTCACTTAATTTGTTGAGCGGACTCGAAACAAAGTAAGGGCGCAACTAGCGAGTTGGTTCCTCCGCGCACAGGTTTTCCATACAAAGCACGGTCGTTCGAGGAAGATAACTTAAAATTTTTAAAAATTTTAAACTGATTGCTCAAACTTTAGCAACTTAGCTTTCCTGTCGTTTGCTTCCCGGTAAGGCGAAACTTCCTCGAACGACGCTTGGTCCACACCATTATCTTCTCCTTTCCCCCCGGCAAACTTGTGGGCGAGGGAACCTTCCTTTCTTTGAGAAAGAGAAAGAAGAGAAAATAAAGATATGGAGCCTTACGGCTCGTTATTGCTTACCGGGGGTAGGCGCTGCACAAAGTGTCAGATAACGCATGCAAAAAAAAGTAGAAAGCATGAAATTGACAAGATGTGCGGAAAACATTAGCTTTACTTATGCACGGAGTCTGCGCCCGGCTTCGTACAAAGGATTACATGCAACATCGGCAAGACTTGTACAAAAGGTGGTTGCCGGAACAGGTTCCGCAACCGCGCCTCTGGGTAAAACTTACGAAGATGCTCAATGTTCCGTGAGTTGCTCACCGAATGCCATCTTCGGTCTCAAAGGCGACAGCGCCAGCCCTAGTGACTCGTTTCACCCGTAAGGGACTTCCCACTTCGGCGTCAACTTGTTGGAATTCTTGGCGGACTGAACGCGCCAAAGAACAAGGTCGCCTTCCTCGAGACTTCTGGCATTAACTTTGCGGCTATGGTAGCGGCGCAAAGCTTGCTGGTATCGAGCAGCTCGTACAGCGGCTTGAAGACGGTCCTCCTCAAGGAGCAGCGCGTCATCTTGTCGCAACTGCTCTTGCTCAAGCTCATCATAAGCGAGCACTCGAGGTGACCCGTATACGAGTTCCGTGGGGAGAACTGCCTCTACTCCATAGACTAGAGCGAAAGGTGTCTGGCCAGTGGCTCGATTTGGCGTCGTCCTGATCGACCAAAGAACCACCGACAGCTCCTCAATCCAGTTCTTTCCGCACTTGCGCAGCTTGTCGAAAGTCCTGGTCTTGAGCCGCGCAGCACTTCAAGATTCGCCCTCTCCGCTTGACCGTTACTTCTCGGATGAGCAATGAAGCGAAGCGACCTTGGTGCAAGGATCTTGGGCGATTGCATGAAGGTGCGGCTCGTGAATTGCGTCTTGTTGTCGGTGATGATCCCGTTAGGGATCCCGGCGGCAAACAATCGACCAAGAACTTGATCGCCGATCGTGGCTGTCACCTTCCTCATCGCTTCCACTTCGGCCTCTTTGTGAACTTGTCGATCTAACGCATAAGTACTCAAAGCCCCGACAACTTCGGGAAAGGGGCCGAGGATGTCGAGCCCCTGACCAAAATGGCCAGGATAAAGGGATCGTCCGGAGAGCTTGAGCTGGCTGGTGCATCTGCTTGGAATGGAACTGCACGCTTCACACTTGGTTACTTGTGCGCTTGCATCCGGAGGGCTGTCGGCCAAAAGAAACCTTGCGAGCACGCTTTGCGGCAAGTGCTCTTGCGCCAATGTGGTGACCACATATGCCTCCATGTATCTCGCCAACAGCTTTTGTCCGCCTTCCCGTGAATACACTTCAATTTCACGCCATTGAGTCTTCTTCATGCATGTGTGTTGTCGACAAACTGGTACATACTTGACTGCCGGGCTACTCTTTTCGCTTCTTCTTGCTCTTCGGGAAGTTCTCCTGTCTGAAGGAAACGGACAATCTGCTGTGCCCATGCTGGAGCTTGCGGCTCGACAACAAGGACTAAAGGCACATCCGCTGCTGCGGGAACATCCGCTTCTACGGCGAGAACCTGCGGCTCAGCCAGAGCTTGACGTTCCCCGGCAAGCTTGCCGAAGCAAAACTTGTCGGGAGCGTCTGCTTCAACGGAACAAACCCTAGGGCTTGCCGGAGCAGACTGCTCCTCATCACCCTTGGTGTTGATCTTGAGGACCTTCTTGGCGGCGGCTACGGGGAGCTCTGCCGGAAAATAGTCACCAGAAATCAACTTCCTCTTCTTGCTCTGTCCAGTTGATGGCGTTACAGACGCTTGAGTCAGTTTGAGCACAAAGATCCCTGGTTCCACAGGTAACTTAAGTGTGGCGCACTTCGACAGGCCATCAACAATGTCGTTCTGAGCTCTTGGAACATGTTCCATCTGTAGGCCGTCAAAATGCTCTTCTAGCTTTCTCACTTCATCAACGTAAGCTTCCATCAACGGACTCTGATAATTCTTGTTCACTTGGCGGACGACAAGCTGTGAGTCACCCCTGACAATGAGCTTCTTGATCCCAAGGTCTGCTGTGATCTCGAGACCGCAAGCAAACCTTCATACTCTGCGGTATTGTTCGTTGCTTGCTCCTTGGGAAAGTGCATCCGGACTACGTGCTTGAGGTGCTCTCCGGTGGGTGCAACAATTAGCACGCCCTTTTGGCGCCTTTGTAGCGAGAAGGCACCATCAAAGTACATCAGCCACTCTTTGCTTGCTTCCTTGACGGGATGCTCGTTTCTGAATTTCTTCATCTTGTGTTGGCGCCCATTCTACTATGAACTCCGCCAATGCTCGCTTTGGATAGTCGAAGTGCTCTCAAACTTGAGGCCAAAGCTTGACAGTTCCAATGCCCACTCGACAATCCTGCCTGTTGCTTCGGATTTTGCAGATCCTCTTCAGCGGAAAACGAGTGACGATCGTGATCTCATGTGCTTGGAAGTAATGGCGCAGCTTTCTCGAGGCCATGAGAAGGCCGAAAAGCAATTTCGCACACCAGTACCTTGACCTAGCCCCTGCAGAAGGGAACCGACAAAATAAACTGGGCGCTGCACCATTCTTTTCGCATCTTCTCGCTACTGCAGATCCATCTTTGTCGGGACCAGAGCTTGCCGGTGAAGTTCCCTGCTTGTCGCTGGATGCATCTGCCATGGTTGCTGGCTCATCATCCGCCTCCCTCTCCGCTACTAACACAGCACTAACCACTTGATTGGTTGCCGCTATATATAGCAGCAACTTCTCTTGTGGCTTAGGTGTGATAAGTGTTGGAGTGGAGGACATGTATCTCTTTAAGTCCTGCAGTGCAGCCTCCGCTTCCGGAGTCCATTTCATTGGACCTGCCCTTTTCAATATTTTGAAAAATGGCAGGGCGCGCTCAGCAGACCTAGAGATAAACCTGCTGAGAGTAGCTACGCAACCGGCAAGTCTTCGTACATCCTTGACGCGCTTTGGTGCTTCAATCTGCTCAATGGCCTTGATTTTGTCGGGATTGGCTTCAATTCCCCGCTGAGACACGAAGAACCCGAGAAGCTTGCCGGAGGGGACTCCAAACACACACTTCTCGGGGTTGAGCTTGAGGTTGATCTTGCGCAGATTTGCAAAGGTTTCGTCTAAATCTTGAATTAGAGTCGCCTTGTCCTTGCTCTTGACCACTATGTCATCCATGTAGGCTTCCACATTTCTGTGTATTTGCGGCTCAAAAGCGTCATGGACTACCCTTGCAAATGTTGAACCAGCATTCTTTAAACCGAAAGGCATCCGTACGAAACAGTATGTGCCGCATGGGGTGATGAATGCGGTCTTCTCCTCATCCTCTTCTGCCATGAAGATCTGATGGTATCCTGAGTATGCATCAAGAAATGAAAGCAAGTCACATCCGCCGTGGAGTCAACAATCTGTCGATGCGCGCAAGGAAATGGGTCTTTGGGACAAGCTTTATTGACATCGGTAAAGTCGATACAAAGCCTCCATTTCCCGCTTGCCTTGCGCGCGACGACTACGTGGTTGGCCAACCACGTAGGATGGAGCACTCCTCGACAAGGCCTGCTGCTTCCAATTTCTTGATTTCTTCTGCGATGAATTCTTGGCGCCCACCGCTTGCTTCGACTTTACGCTTGACGGGCGTGCATGAGGACGACGGCAAGGTGGTGCTCGATTACTTTCAGGCAACACGGGGATGTCGACGGTTGCCACGCAAATACGCCGACGTTACCGCAGAAAGCAACGAGCGCTTTCCTATTTAGGGTCGAGAGTGGCACTGATGGTAAAGGTACCACCGGTGCCATCCTCCTTGGCGGACACCTTCTTGGTCTCTGGTGGAGCTGCCATTGTCTTCTTACACTTGCCGGTGGAGCTCGATGGTGCGTCCTCGACGGTAGCGCAGCACTCCGAAGAGGTGCGCTTGCCGGAGTGGGCATCAGAACTCTTGCCGGACTTGGTCTTCTTCTTTGCCCCGGGAGCTTCAACGGCAAGTGACTTGCGATCTGTTGCGGCTGCTGCTTCCCGGTAGATCTTGTCGGCGCAGATAAGAGCATCCTTCTTGTCGCCAGGACAGAGATGACACTTATCGGCCTGGCATCTTCAAAGATGTTGTATGCATAGTGAGAGGCTGCCATGAATTTGGCGAGTGCTGGACGGCCGAGTATCCCATTGTAAGGCAATGGAAAGTCAGCAACGTCAAAAGTGACCCTCTCAGTCCTGAAGTTCAACTCGCTGCCAAATGTCACCGGCAACGTGATCTTTCCCTTCGGCTTGCTCCTTCCCGGATTGATTCCTTGAAATGTGCCGGTCTCTTCGAGCTCGCCGCGGAGGAGATCAGGTTCAAGCCGGCCCCGCCGTCAACTAGCATCTTAGTGAACTTGAGGTTGCGGATAGTTGGTGAAACCAACATCGGCAAGCACCCTACCGCAGTTATGCGATCAGGGTGGTCCTCAATATCAAAGATGATAGGCATGCTGGACCATTTCAGAGGCTTGCGCGACTCGACGGGTGGTTCTGCCGCATTGACTTCCCGCACCCACTGCTTGAGCTGGCGGTGTGAAGTATGCAGAGAAGCACCGCCGTCAACGCACAGGACCTCTGTGGCTTTCTGGAACTCCTGCTCATCGGTCTCGTCATCATCCATATCTTCATCGTCGTCGCCATCTTCATCCTTGTCGCGCCGCTGGGAGGTCTGTCTCCTTGCCGCCGCTTGGCCTTGCCGCGCGTCCTCCTCGGCGGGGTGTTTCTTGTCGGCTCCTCCAAAGACCTTCCTGGGCCTTCTCCTAGTCGCGTCGCTCGTATTCAGCCTTTTGTTGCTCGACAAGCTGCTCGACCTTCTTGCAGCTCTGGAGGTCATGGCCCTTGGTGCGGTGGATCTTGCAAGATCGCTTGTTGGTGCCGTCCCGCTTGTCGGCGATCGCCACAGCACAGTAGTTGGTGCTGCGGCAATCTCCTCGCCGGAGCTACCAGCTTTGGCTTTCTTGGCGCCACCTCTGTTGCGGACTGCTCAACGACTAGCACATCTTTGCCTTTCTTCTTCCTGTTGTTCCGCCGCGGTTTTTCTTTGCCGGGCAGCCTCCTCACTATCGATCCTCCCGCTTCAGATTCTCTCCGGAGTTTCTCCCTTCCTCAAAGACGCGCACACTTCTCGACCAGGGCATATAGCTCATCGACGCCTCTCGATCTTGCACATCGCCATCTCCTCCGCATCCTGCGGTTTCGCATGTTCGATGGAACGACCGATTATCAGCGGCAGGGTGGACATCCGGGATGTTGTCTTTGTACACGGCTGAATCTCTGAATGTACTTGCGCGGGGCTCTCCTTCCTTCGGGCGGCGGATGAAGGTCGCTCTCTTGGCCATGAGGCTTGTGGCGCTGTAAAGGCGCCGACAAACTGATGGCATAGGTCTGCCCAGAGGATATGGAGTTGTCCGGCAAGTGCATGAGCCAGATCGACATTGGGCTTGAGCACCGCGGAAGTAGTTGGCGGGATCTTGTCATCCGCCCCGGCAGCTCGCACCGCGATGGTGTAGATGCCGAGGAACTCCGACGGATGCGACTTGCCGTCGTATTTCTCTCGTGCGTCGGCTTGAAATTCTTCGTCTTTGGGCCATTTGGACTTGCCGCAGCTCACGAGTGAACGCAGGGCAACCTACCGTCTGGCAAGTAGCCTGGTTCCCCGGTGTATGCATGTCGACAGAGGGCCCAGCGGCGCTGGTCCGATTGACGCCGCTTCTCTTGGCGCCGATGCGAGTTCGAGCGTCTTCTTCTTGTCGTTTGTGAAGAACTTGGCGCTGATCGCGACGAGCTCGTGGATCTGATGATGCGGTGGAGTCGCTGTCGAGGTGGATCCGTGAGTCGGCGATCTTGGCCTTCGGGTGGAGAGTGCATGGTGGTTGCACCCCACCGTTTAAATCGCCATCGCTCATGCACGGCAGTCTGCGCGCGCAGCGATGTACTCGGCTGCATGCGAGTGTCGCCGCTAAGCGGCCGATGAGACTCTGAATGGTGGCCCTCCATTCATCGATCTTGTCTGCCGTTGGAGGGTAATCCAGGAGTAGTTGAGCTCGCGCCAAAGCTTCTGCTGGAGTGGTGGGCGGCAGTGGCGAACGGCGCGAGGAGCGGGATATGCTTGGACTTCTAACTATGTTAGAAGGAGCAGTATCCCGTCCAGGCGACCGTGTCTCGCTCGTGCCAGCATGTTGGCGTGCATGCTGCTCTTGAGCACCCCGAGATCCACCAGCTCGATCTTGGTCCGACGAACGTATGGCACTGCGAATACCATGACGCTGTCGGTCCTGCGCCTCCTGAGATGGGCGCGGTGCATGTACGGATGCCGAGGTCTGCGCAGCCTTGTCCTTGGACCTGGCAGCACCGTGGGCTCCCTCGTCGATGCCCGTTCTTCCGCCGGCGTCTACCCCACCACCCGTTTGCTCCGGTGGTGGTGGGATCGACGTGGACGGAACAGCTGCCGCCGAAGCCTTCTTCTTCGGTGGCATGTCGATGAAGAAGATGAAGATCTAGCTCATGTGAACGTCGGATCAGGTTCACACAACCTCGACGCCCCCTACCTGGCGCGCCAAAGATGTCGGGGAAACTGATCCACGAACACCTATGGGACCGGCGGACCGAGCCCCTTTCGGTTCGGCGGGGGGCGGAGATCGCACGAAGAGCGGATCGAGGCGAAGCACATAAGCAGTTTACCCAGCTTCGGAGCTCTCCGGAGAGATAACACTCCTACTGCTGCATGTCTGAGTGTATTGAGTTCTTGCTCGGGAGCGCTGAGTGCTATAGTACACACTAGCTGCTAACGAGACCGAGCGTGAGTGTTTTTCTGCCTCCCAAAAAACCCCCCTCTACGTTGCGCATGGGCCTCCTTTTATATGCTAAAGGGGTCTCCGACAGGTGGCAACATAGACAAGGGTAAAAATGGAAAAGGAATTGCGGTTGGTACAACTACCTGCACAGTGTATCATACCTAACCCTGACGGCAGGGGACAAAGGCATTAAATGCCCGTCTACTCGCCCAAATAGTGCAAAAAGGGACCGCCGGGGACGCCACCGCTTGCCACGAAAGCAATCTTGTCAGCGTCGCTTGCCACACAAGACCGCTGGCAAGACAGACCTCTTGCCACAGCTACCGAAAGGTCCTGTATGCGACACGTTGGTGGATGTCTTTGGAGCACGGTACAGAGTGGTAGTTTGCACGGCAAGCGCCTTGCCATGATCGTTGTCTTGTCGCGTCCGGAAGCTGGTCGCTCACCGGGCCTCGCCGGGACGCGTGGTGCGTCGCGGCAAGTTCCTCGAGATGCCTTGGTTGGCCTTCCCGGCAAGCTCCTCTTGCCGGGGCCTTGTCTCCTTGGCTTGAATACTTTGTTCTTGAATGGCTCCAAAGGAAACACGGAGGACCTTGGCGGTCACCCAGCAAGCCTTGCCGCGGGGTGCTGCAACTGCCCGTGCACAAGTTCGGGATACTAGGGTACCCCTACTCTAGTACACCGACATTTAGGGAAGTGCACACCCTCGTAGCTAGAACTGATGCTCTTTTGGTTTTAACTATGCTAAGTGTTACGGTTGAACTATGCTATACTTTGTTGGTGATCGTTTATGGTTGAACTATGCTATACTTAGTTGGTTTGTACATATGGAAGCGTTGAACTAAGGTAGACCTATGTCAATTGGTGTGTGGTTTTGCATCTCTGCTTGTTAAACTCGTGCTCATTAATCATCGGCTTGTTTGAAGCTAGTTAAGTAGATGGAAATCCAAGCTTCTCTTATAGCAACCTAGGATTGGAATATTGATGCTTTAGTACTCCCTCCGTCCCAAAATTCTTGTCTTCGATTTGTGTAAATATTGATGTATCAAATCATGTTTTGGTCAAAATTTTGGGACGGAGCATTTTCTTGTTGTTTTTCAAATTATTGTCACACGCCTTTTAGTTTATGACATCACGTGATGACATTGCTAGCATCACAAATGCATGCGAGACGTGACGACTATCAATGCATGGCTAGAGGGTCTAGGCGGTCAACGGTACATGGTGTGATGCCTACATGGCCACGGAGACCATCGTGTTGGTTGTGGCGTGGCTACATGATGATCACAAAGTCTCGATCCAAGTAATACTAGAATGGCCTCTGCGTACATTTCTTTCTCAGTTTGAAATTTCTAGATGACTTGATGACAATTTGATCTGATGTTTCACAAGTCTTGAGCACCAGGGTTTATGTACAAAATTTTCAATCCCCAACCCATCCACCCCGGACACGATCTTTGGATTGCATCACGTAGATGTACAAAATCCAGTTCCTAGCGCCTGCCCCAAGCGCCTACGATTGTGATTTTTTTTCCAGGATCCTAATTAAGCGCCTAAATAAGCCTGCTGCATTGTAGGTGCCCAACGCCAAAGTATTTCCGCTATAGTAGGTAACTACCAATTACTCCCCGCATCTCTCCCCCTAGTGTATGCTCTAAAACCATCGCCGGCGCTCACACGCCCGCCTCCCAGCCGCCGGATAAGAAATCCACTCGTGGAGGTCGATTGGCCATCGTGACAGAGCGAGACCATGGACGTGGGGGCCTGTCATGGACGCCGTCGTGACAGATCGTGGACTTGCGGAGCTAACCACCGACGTCGTCGTCCATCGCATGGATCAGGATCCCCACGAGAAAGCTTTGGACTACTCGGTGTCCGACCCAGAGAATCATCGTGTCAACGAGGAGGTGCACTACTCCGTCGTCGATCACAAGCAGCAGCACATGCACGGCATGGATTGGAATTCCGTTAGGGTAATTTTATTTTTTTAACCATGCATCTGTCTTCAAGTTTAAGGTTAGAGGTTAATCATTAAACCATCAATATGTTGTTGACTTGGCATAATGGAATCTAGCTCAAAATATACTGTTGATCATCAGTACGTAATGATCATTATTTATTCAATCAATCTTTGACAAATTAATGGTTCATCCACTCCACAATTTAGTGCGTTTTTGTTTTATGCTAAAAGTCAGACATCATAAAGGTTGTCCATGTTTATTGACATTTTTTTAAAGTACATCATATGATTTATGCTTCCATATGGAATTGATATTGCTTTTTTCTCCTTAAATTTTATAGTTAATAAATATTTATTTTAAAAATAATTTATAGACACTACAGATGGAACTTAGGAATATTAATTATCAGTAAACAATGGTTCAGCTTATATCATACATAATTTAAACTTGCAGCCTTATTCGATGATTATGCGGACATTTCCGAAGGAGAGATGGATGCACACACTCGTAAAACCCTTGAAGAATTGCAGAATGGACGATTACAACGTGCTTAAGCCTATGGCGATCGTTGCGCTTTCAGGCAAATATCTGGACCCGCTTTAGTTAGTATTCTTGAGCACGCCAAGGAGTTGCCAAAGGCTACCAAATGAAGCATGATGTGAGGGCGAAACACAAGGCACTAGCCCAATATCTCAAGAATTTGTCTAACAAAGAGAAGGTCCGAAGAAGGCATTATGAGAACCAGCATGCCAAAGAATAGATGAATAATCGAAACCCTGAAGAAGTTCTGGTTGGCATAAGTAGTCATTTGCGGTTGTTTTTTTAATACCAATGAATATTTTAATTATCATATTTTAAAAAAAAATATTAAATTTAATCATAAAAATGCATACAATTCAATTATTGATTTTTTTTAAATTAACCTTGCATTGAATAGTTTACCATTTTATTGGTTAACCATTATTTTCATATATATACTGTGGAGTGCTTAAAATTATTCAAAATCAATTGGTGTACTGAAAGACTCATGCACGTGCAATATGAACAACACTGTATTTTTAGGGTTTCTTCAAAAGCACACCTATGGTGGTCCTGCTGGCCTGGTGATGCTGATCTTTTCTATTGTCCAGATTTAGTAAGCTGCCAAATTCGCATCTGATTCGGCCCAACACTTTGTTCCTTTTGTGGGCATGTACAAGCGGGAGGCAGAGAGAAAAGCGAGCGATGGCCCCAACCCCAACCCCACCCCCATTCCCAATCCCACCACACTTTGTTCTTTGCAGAGACAGAGAGGAGATGCGGAGGGCGACGTCTAGGGTTTGCTAAGCCGTCACCTTGGCCGCCCCCATCATCGTCAAATCAGCTTGATCCGCTACGGCCACCCACTCCCCCCTACTCCGGCCATGATACTCCACTGCTTCGTCGATGACAAGGTCCGACAACGGCACCTCTTCTCCCCAATCCCTGGCAGCGCCGCCCGAAGCTCCGGTGTTGCCAGCTTCGAACAAGTCTACTCCAGACCCATCTGGTACCACTTTGCAGGTAAGATTGATCTTCCCTGCCCTTCGCATGTCGATCTGACCTTAATTTTGTGATCTAGCAGCACTGCCCAAGTTAAAAGCTGACACTTGCTTGTGTGCATGTTTCGGGTATACGCAGATTTACTGTCAACTAGTAGGTCATATTGCAACATGTAATTTTATAGCAAGATAATCTGACAATGTAGTGCATAATCATGGTTTTACTTGTTCGTATGGGTAGTAATGGGTAAACACTTTGGTAGCAAGTAAGAGAAAAGGGTGGGTGTTGGTCAGCATACCTTGCTCGTCGACATAGCCTTCACTATACTATCATCTTGCTTGACAGATGCTATCAAGTAATTTTTCTCCCTGGAAAATGATCCCCCACTGCTAGATATAGAAAAAGTATATTCACAGGCGCATACACATGTTTTGGTTTCTTGGGATAGTTGAAGACTGTGTATATGTATTTGCTGATACTTAATTATTAAAAACTAAAAGGCGAGCACAGAAGCAGTCCATGAGGAATTTCGTAATGATGGAATGAGGATCAGTTATAGTTTCATGTATTACTCGATGGTAGTATGATGATTAGTGCATATTTTGAAGGATTTGTCAAGTATAGACGGCTCTTGATTGGTGCATGTTTTTGATGATATGTGCACACATGTAATATTTTTGGTTGTTGCTTATTTTTGATGATTGTTGTTACTGCTTACTTGAATTATGTCAGCCTATCTCCATGATATGGTATGGGATTGTTGGGTCAATGAAGATTTGCTATGAGCTAGTAGTTCATATCGCAACAAATTCCTCACTGTTGGATTTTCTGCCATTATACTTCATAATCATGATTTTACTTGTTGGTATGGGTAGTAATGAGTAAATACATAGCAAGTATACAAAAGGGTGACTGTTGGACAGCATACCTTGCTCGTTCTCATAGCCTTCACTATGCTGCCATCTTGCTTGAGAGATGCTACCATGTCCTTATTCTCACTGGAAAATTAACCTCCACAGCTACCTCTAAAAATGTTATGTACAGGAGAAAATGCATTATTTGTTTTGTTGGGGCAATTTAAAGACTTTATATTTATTACCTGGTGGTACCACACAACAGCCCATCAGGAAATTTGCAGTGCTCAAAGGCAGATCAGTTATAGTTTCACGTATTACTCGATGAGAGCAGTCAATCATGGTTCATTTTTTTGAATGGTTTGTTAAGATGCAAGGCTACTAATTTGTGCATACCTTTGATGAAATGATTTGTTAAGTGATTGGTTGGCTACCAATCATGGTGTAACAATTATGGTTGGTTTATATTTTTGATGATTCTTTTTACTGCTTGTTCGAATTATGAGCGAAATTGGTTTGATGCCAAATATACATGGCTAATAATTGGTTGGTTACCAAGTTTTCTTGTCCAGCTCACACAAATTTGCCAATATTTGGCAATGCCAACATTGGTAGCAAGTCAATCATGATCTTTCAGCATGAATGGTTCAATGCCAAAATTTGGCATGCCAATATCTGGAAAAATGGCAAATGTTCGCTAGTGATTGGTTGGCTACCAACTATTTCTGCCAATGTCACAAAAATATGCCAAAAAAATTGTGACTTTGAAATATCCTAATTGGTTTTGTCTACCCAGTGATTGCGAGTCTAACCACAAATCTTCACTAGTCGTGTGAATAGTCTAGTAATATCAATCTGGTTGTCGACTAGCTTTTTCGTGTAGATGTTTATACATTAACTACGTACTTAGCAAAAAGTATGTGAAAATATTATTCACATTGTATATGGTGCTAACAAGTTCTAGTGTAAGACTGATTTCATATATTAATAACTAACATTTGTTCATTGCAATGCATGCAACAGGTTTGAATGGCAAGGGGAACCATCCTCATCAGCAGTGAAGATAGTGATCACCGGACCACCTCAGATGATGCTTCAGATGGCACTTCACATGGGAGTGATGGCTATAGCGGTGATGACGGTACCTCTAGCGACTATGACACTGATGATAGTTCTGATGGAGATGGATATGTGGACCACGATCCCATCTTGGCACACAGGGGTAAAGTTCTATATGGCTGGTCATATTTAAATGAACCATGAACTATCTAAAGTTACTCTGTTTGGGTTCTAGATGACCTTCCAAATCAACATTGACTGAACTAGAGCTTAAATAGAGCAGTGTTTAGTTGTTAGTTTAAATAAATCAAATATTAAATTTGCCCATGTTTCTACGAGATATTGCTGGGTTGATGTGATTGGGTTATCTATGTCCTTCATTTCTTGATCATTGAAGTAGGCATTGATCATCAACCCAGTGCTGATGTTCTAGATCTTATGTATGAAATTATTTACTACTCTTTCATCTTAATTTTTTTTGATATAGGTCCGGGATACCCGGGGAGAAGAGGAACTTTCGAGGATCGCATCTTCTACGGCAACCATGTATTGCTAAACCAGGATCGATGGGACTGTCTCAAATCCATAGTAAAGCAGTGCAAAACTCCCATACCATACTATGTCAGCACCGTCACTCGCTCGGCACTCATCAGAGGGAAGAGCAAGATGGTAAACACTTGGACTTCTTTTTTTTTGCAAATCATATTTCACAAGTGAAAATGCCATCATGTAGAGACAGAGAGGAGGACGGGCGTGGTTGTGCAAATCATACTTACTTTTTTTTGTGCAAATCATACTTATTTTTTATGTAACATTATTTATTTCCCTGTGCAATCAGTGTTGCTCAAAGGATTACAGTCAGTCCTACCTCAAAGATTATCTGCGAAAGCCCATGGTTGTACCTGTCACCAACGAACATTTTGAAGGTTCTAAAAAGGTCTTGTTCAAGATGGGCAAGAAGGATGGGCGTGCGATCATGACGAACAACTGGAGAGAAGTCGTTCAGGGCGCCAAAATGAAAGAAGATCAAATGGCTATCTTCAGGTTCATGGAAAGGAGTGGAGGTGGGCTTAGGGTGAACGTGGCCAGTGGCATGAGGATTCATTGACCCATGGGAGTAGTTTGACGCTAGTTTTATAATATGTATGTAGTAGTCAGTAACTGGAAGTTTGTAGTATCAGCTTTTGGGTCCAGTAAGTGCAACTTACTAGTAATTGGTACTTGGTAGTAACTGGTACTTTGGTGGTATAACTTTTGGGTCCGACTGGATATGAAGATTGTCCAGTAAGTGAAACTTGGCAGTAACTTATGTGGAGTAATGTACTTGCTATGCAAGTCTGTTCTTATAACGCACCCTGGTACCCTCCCTAATAGAATTACCTTTATGGACTGCAAAGATATTTCCTTTTTTGCCACAGTGATGCTAGTATTTTTAAAATCAAATCTAACCGGGTTTCATATGGATTAGATGCTACTTTCATTTGAAGCTAGTACGAGTTATTTTGAAAATGAGGTTTGTATGCGTTGCACAAAAAAATGCAATGCAAAAACAAAGACTTGCGGGTCGAAGCTTTCATATTTAAAAAATGATGTTTCTGTTATTTTTGTAATGGCATGATGTTTCATAAACAGAGCAAACCAGCATGTTATTTTTTTTAAACAGGGTAAATAAAAAAATGCAGTTTTCAAAATCTTTAAAAACAACGTCTGTTTTCAAAATGAGCATGCCACTTTTAAAACAGCATATTTAAAAAAGCATGTAACTTTTGAAATCATCATGCTATTTTAAAAACAGCATATTGAAAACAGCATGCTGATTTTGAAAACAGACGCTATTTTTGAAATCAGCATGCTTATTTTAAAAAATAGGATATTGAAAACAGCATAATCAGCATGCAATTTTTAAAATCAACATGCTATTTTTAAAATCAGCATGCTATTTTTAAAATCAACATGCTATTTTTAAAATCAGCATTATATTTTTAAAATCAGCATGCTATTTTTAAAATAGCATGGTATTTTAAAACAGCATATTCAAAGCAACATGCTACTTTTAAATCTGCATATTCATTCTATCTTCAAATGAACATGCTTTTTCCAAATGAGAATGCTATTTTTAAAATATCAGTATGCTTATTTACTATTTCAAAATAAACGATTTTCAAGATTTTTGAAAACGAGGTTTCTATTTTGATTTCAAGTAGGTTTCTGAGGAAATCCAACGTTATATTTTCATATATATATATATATATATATATATATATATATATATATATATATATATATATATATATATTTTTCGGTTTCTATTTTATATTTCAAGTATGAAATTTGACTACACTTTTAACTAATTTCAGCAATATATTATGTAGAAAATGAAAAAATACAGAAAACCAACTTCACTAAAAATGCATTGTTTGATAGATGTTGATAAATCATAACTAGCCGACCATGTCGACCCGGCCATAATAAAATGAGGGTGTACCAATCAAATGAGGTATTGAGAAAAATAGTGGCAGTCCATCAAATAGGTCTAATACATCATAAACAAGGTGGATCACGGCATGGAAACAATTCAGTTTGTTCTAATTTTTTCAACCCCGGAAATCCTTTTGTTTTATCTGCCTGACCCTGTGCATCTAAACATCATGTCTCGACTTCACTTTAGCTTTCCTGCATGAAACAACGTTTGTTAATAGGATAGCAAAGAAGATTTGAGCATGTACAGTACACTTGAACACAAAAAACACTAAGTTCGCTGATTTTCTCTTCATAGCTGCAGAAGCTTACTTGACAGCTCTTATTCACTCAGCCTTTGGTACATTCCTAGCGAGCCTTTTTGTGTTCATCACCCCTTTGGCCTGTTCTTTACCGCCCTTCCTAGAGTCTTTCCTGGAAAAGTTAAGAAACGTCAACACAGTACTAGCAAAGACCTGATTTGTAGAGCGAACATGTAAGTACAGAAACTAACTTCACTGGTTTTCCTCGCGCACCCTTGTCATCGTTATTTTTCTTCCTCCCAACTTTGACATTTGGAGCGCCCTTGCGTTTCCTACAAAAAATGAAATAGATGAATCCGCAGCCAGCATCCGAAAACATGTTTAAGTATGCACAATTGTGGTAATGCCCACTTGTTAGGTTTTACATAATCCTCTTCTGCAACCTCCAATGGTCTCTTCCTAGCCCTCCTCAGCCCACCATCTTCTGCATCTGAATCTTCCTCTTCTTCTGCATCTGAATCTTCCTCTTCTTGTGCAGCTGAATCTTCCTCTTCTTCTGCAGCTGAATCTCCCTCTTCTTTTGCATCTGAATCTTCCTCTTTTTCTGTACCTGAATCTTCCTCTTCTTTTTATCTGCCTCTGTCTCTTCTTATGTATCTTCCTCTGTCTCTTATTCTGTATCTGACGCTGTCTCTTCTTTTTGCTTCTTCCTCCTTGTGACCTTTCATTTCCCCGCTTTTTCCCTGCGTAAATTGAAGAAAAACATGTGAACACTCTCCGGGAGAACATATTAACACTGTAAGCATGTATGGAAATGAACAATGAGATTAACATGTGCACTAACCTCATTGCTTTTTTTGAAGCTTCCTCTTCTTCTGTATCTGACTCTGTGTCTTCTTCTGTCTCTGAGTCTTTCTCTTTTCGCTTCTTCCTCCTTGTGACCTTTGATTTCCCCACTATTTTCCTGCGTAAATTGAAGGAAACATGTGAACACTCTCCCGAAGAACACATTAACACTTTAAGCATGTATGGAAATGAACAATGAGATTAACATGTGCACTAACTTTGTTGCTTTTTTAGAAGCTTCCTCTTCTTCTGTATCTGACTCTGTGTCTTCTTCTGTCTCTGAGTCTTTCTCTTTTTGCTTCTTCCTCCTTGTGACCTTTGATTTCCCTGATTTTTTTCCTGCTTAAATTGAAGGAAAACATGTGAACACTCTCCCGGAGAACATATTAACTCTGTAAGCATGTATGGAAATGAACAAAGAGATTAACATGTGCACTAACTTTGTTGCTTTTTTTCCCTCTCATCCGCTCGCGCCTGGATTTAATCCTCTTGTTCGATTCTTCGGTAGTTGGTCTCCCTTTTGGAATTATTTTGATTGGATTTTCCACGTCATCAGTGCAGCATTCGCGAGCAGCAGAGAAGTATGCTGGCAAAGGAACAAACGATTTCTGGCCTTCATTCAAATCAGTTTTTTCTCCATCAACCAATATACTCCGGAGGAGCTCCATCACTTGTTCTGACTGTGAATAGCTAGCTGCGGCTGTGAATAAAGCATCACTAGCCATGTTGCGTAGTTGATGATACTTATTCATGTGATCTGACCATACATGAATATTCGCAGTCCTCGAGGAAGGTGATGAAGTCATGTACCTAGGGTAGGGTCATGAACCTGCCCAAAGGTACCCTCCTCAAGGGCACTCATGAAAGAAGTCGACTTCCAATGACCGTAGGCTTCCACTCGGCGTAATCGAGACACTTTCGACCAAGAAGGCTCACTCGACCATCAGGTGCTCAGGAATCACTCTGTATCCAAACGGTCTATAATTAAGTAGTCTTTATGGTCATGATGACACTTTATGTCCGGCGTTACCAGTAACGCCAGGTCTTAACATACCTTAAACCCTCTGCTTCGTGGGTTGGCTGGGGTCCCAAGACTCTATATAAGCCACCCTCCACAGTGTAAGGGTTCGCACCCCTATAACACATACACATATAATCCAGTCGACCGCCTCCGGGCTCCGAGACGTAGGGTTGTTACTTCCTTCGAGAATGGCCTGAACTCGTAAATCCCTTGCATATACAACTACTCCATAGCTAGGATCTTGCCTCTCCATTCCTACCCCCCATTCTACTGTCAGGCTTAGAACCACGACAGTTGGCGCCCACCGTGGGGCAGGTGTTCTAGCGATTTGTTGGAGAAGTTGGGATTCTTTCGATCTCCTACATCATGGTTTCAGGTGGAGTTCTGGTCGAGGGCCGCGAGATCCGTCTCGCGCCACGTTAAATCGCCGACGACTCCGCTTGGCTTCAGGAGGCTCCACTCGATGTGGGCGCTCCCGTCTGCTGGGCGACGACTGCTGCAGCGTGTCCGCGGCGCCCTCCTGCGGCAACCGTCGACCCAGTATGGGTTGGCTCCTGTGCCGTCCTCGCCTCCTGTCTCCCGCCGGAGCAAGCGTTCCGGTCGGTCGAGGCTTCAGCGGTGGGTGAGGCATGCGGTGGCCCGCCAGTCGGCCACCCCCCAAGTCGCGGCGATCGAGCCCGACAAATCTCTCTACGGCCTGTTCGACCTGTCGAATGGCTCCGCAGAGACTGCGTCCGAATGCGATAGCAGTGACCTGGCGGCAGAGGTTCTAATGGTCGATGGGCCACGCAGTCCCCCCGGATTCACCCGCACCAACGGAGGTGACGGTGGAGGCGATCCGGAGCAAGCCCACGAAGAGTACCTGCCCGAGCCCCTCACTTCGCTTCAGAGGGAGGAGCTTCGCCGTCGGAACATGGATGCGCTTCACACTCCTATCGTTGGAGAAACCCCCGAGGCTCGTGCCTTGGAGGATGCGCGCTTGGCCAACCTGGCTGAGCGCACTCGACTGGAGAACCTTCAGCGAGTACTCGACGAGCGCGCGCGACCAAGGGTTCCAGAATCCAGTCGACGTCAGCTCTTCCAGCCACCAACTCAGGTATATCGGACTCTGATTCAGAATTTAGCAGCTGCCGCCCGTATATCAGAGTCAATTTAGCCTTCCCAGTCGGAGGTGGGTAGAGGTTTGCTACAAATCAGAGATCTGCTCCGGGCGGAAGGAGACCAAAACTCACTCGTATCACAGTCGCAGAACAGGATTCACAGCCGATCCTTCACTGTGAACTCAGTCCAGTCGGCCCATAGTCCGAGATCGCCCCCGAGGCGTGAGGAACGTGGGGGCCGGCGTGATGATCAGTACAAGAGCCGCGAGCAATATGAGCACCGATTCGATCGCAATGATCGACGTCGAGTGCCCACTCCTCCCCCAAGGGGTGGATCATACGGCTCCGCGGCAGCAGGACGACAACACTAGCACAAGTGTTGGGCGAAGAGTTCCAACGACCCTGTGGAACCAGGCTTTGATGCGAGATCTATTATCGTTCAAGCTTTGGTCGACAGGAATAGAGCTCACCGAGAAGGCCATGACAGAGATGTTCCTCCGGCAGCGAGTTCATGTCTCGGGGCGAGTGTTTCAGCAGAGCCATCAGAGTCATGGTGATTCCTCCCAACTTCAGGTTGGCGATCGAGTCGAAAGTTCATCGGTGAATCCAAGCCTGACACTTGGCTTGAAGATTACCGTGTGGCTGTTCAGATCGGTGGCGGCAACGATGAGGTAGCCATGAAACATTTGCCTCTTATGTTGGAGGGTCCAGCCAGAGCGTGGTTGAATCAGTTAGCACCCAGCAGTATTTACACTTGGGAAGATTTTGCCCGAGTGTTTGTCAGGACATTTGAAGGGACTTGCAAGCGACCAGCAGGGTTGACGGAGTTGCAGTCGTGTGTGCAAAAGTCGAGTGAAACTTTGAGAGATTATATCCAGAGGTGGATCACTTTGCACCACACAGTTGAGAATCTATCTGATCACCAGGCAGTCTGTGCCTTCAAAGAAGGTGTCAAGAACAGAGAGTTGAGTTTGAAATTCGGTCGAACCGGAGATATGACCCTGAGTCGGATGATGGAGATTGCCACCAAGTATGCAAATGGTGAAGAAGAGGACCGGCTCCGAGTGGTAATACAAATCGGCCGCTAATGAGGCCGGTGGAGGAAATTCCAATGGAAGCGAAGCGCAAAAGTCGAGCCAGCTGCTCCCGGAGAGGCATTGGTCAGTGACCCCAGAAAGTTCAAGGGGAAACCCAAGGGTCCTTGGAATCCCAAGAAGGTGAAAGACCAGGATGGAAATGACGTGTTGGATTTGCCATGTCACATTCACACGAAGAAAGATGAAGAGGGTAAACTCATTTACCCAAACATACCACTCGACAGTTGTCGGCTTTGATTCAGCAGCCCAAGGGAAACAGCCCAAGGATAAGGATAAGGAGACATAAAGTTGAGGACAAAGATGACAGCGATGATGGATATCCCTGTGTCAATTCCACCGATGATTTTTGCCGACGCCGAAGCAAAAGTCGATTGAAGGTTATCAATCGGAAGTGAACATGGTCGCTCGGCGACGCCTAACTATCTAAAATGGTCCTGCACCCCATCACATTCGACCAGTCCGATCACCGGTGCACATTGCCACCCCGGGAGGCAAGCGCCAGGAGTCGACCCGGTCGTCGAAGGCACTCGACCGACCAAAGTTCGATGGATGGTGGTAGTGGCTTGAACATATTGTACGTAGAGACGTTGAAAGGGATGGGCATTCCGATGTCCGCACTCAAGACCGAGAATATGAGCTTCCACGGAGTCATTCCCGAAAGAAGGCTGAGTCACTCGCCAAATTGCTCTTGATATAGTTTTTGGTGATTCGAAGCATTTCCGGAAAGAAAAGTTGACCTTTGAGGTCGTGGATTTCCAGAGCACTTACCACGCTATTCTGGGAAGGCCAGCGTATGCACGTTTCATGGCCCGACCATGTTACGTGTATCTTAAACTAAAGATGCCTGGCCCCAAGGGCGTGATCACTGTTACGGGCAGCCGGAAGAAGGCGGAAGAGTGCTTCCAGAAGGGCTCTAAGATCGCCGATGCCAAGTTGGCAGTGGTAGAGTTACAAGAGTATCAGAAAACTGTAGATCCGAGTGATTTGTTGCGAGCTAAGAAGCCCGCTACGGAGTCAGCATTCCAGTCGTCCGGTGAGATGAAACAGGTTCACATTCACCCGACCGATCCCAATGCTGCTCCGACCAACATCTCAACAACACTGACTCAAAATAGGAAGAAGCGCCATCCAGTTCCTCCATGAGAACGGGACATCTTTGCATGGAAGCTCACGACATGCCGGTGTTCCTGTGGGGCTGGCTGAGCACCGCCACGAGTCGACCCAAAAGTCAAACCGTTAAAGAATATCTTCGACGGTCCGCCGTCCGTAAGAGAAAGGCCATTGGTGAAGAGGTGGCTCGCTCTTAGCGGCAGAGTTCATCCGAGAGATCTACCACTCCGAGTGGCTCGCCAATGTCGCCATGGTCCCCAAGAAGGCCAAGTCGTTACGCATGTGCATCGATTTCAAGCATATCAGCGGGCCTGCCCGAAGATCATTTCTCTTCCTCGCATTGACCAAATAGTTGACTCAATCAAGGATGTGAGAGGTTGTCTTTTTAGACGCCTATTCCGGTACCATCAGATCCGTCTCAGATGGACCCGATGAGATTAAAACAGCGCTCATCACTCCATTCGGTGCTTCGTTATGTCACCATGCCATTCGGTCTCAAGAATGCCGGAGCCACATTCATGAAGATGATTCGAAGTGTTTGCTCACCAAATCAGTCGGAATATGGAAGCGCACATGGATGATATAGTGGTCAAGTCACGGAAGGGTTCCGACCTGTTGACCGACCTTGCTGAAACATTTGCCAATCTCGGGAGGTATGATATCAAGCTTAACCCATCAAAGTGCACATTTGGAGTTCCCGTGGAAAGTTACTCGGTTTTCGCTTCGAGCGGGAATCGATGCTAATCCCGAAAAGGTTGGCACTATATCCGAATGAAGCGCCTGCGGCGTGTGCACGATGTCCGTAAGCTTATCGGATGCTCGGCCGCTTTAAGTCGATTCATCTCTCGCCGGTGAAAAGGCATTGCCTCTTTACCGATCGATGAAGAAGTCGACAAGTTCGAGTGGACTCCGAAGTTGATGCAGCGCTTGCGAGCTAAAAGCTCGCTTCCACCCAGCCGGTGCTTGCTGCTCCTATCAAGAAAGAGCCTTTGTTGCTTTACATTGCAGCCATCGGACAAGTCATCAATGATCGTATTTACGGCCGAGCGGGAAGAAGAAGGAAAAGCCTTCAAAGTTCAACGCCCAGTTTATTATCTTTCAAGTGTCAATTCCATCAAAGCAAAGATACCCTCACTATCGTAAGCTTGTTTATGGGATTTATATGACCACAAAGAAGGTTGCTCATTATTTCTCTGATCATTCCATTACAGTCGTCAGCGACGCCCTATTGTCGGAAATTCTTCATAACAGAGATGCAACTGGTCGAGTGGCTAAGTGGGCGATTGAACTCCTTCCCCTTGATATCAAATTTGAGGCAAAGAAAGCCATCAAGTGCCAAGCAATAGCAGACTTCCTCGCCGAGTGGATCAAACAGCAGCTTCCGACTCAAGTTCACTCGAGCATCGGACTATGTTTTTCGACGGTTCCAAGATGCTGAACGGTTCGGGTGCGGGGGTTGTATTGGTTTCCCCCCGAGGAGATAAGCTCAAATATGTTCTCCAGATTCACTTTGATTCTTCCAACAACAAAGCAGAATATGAAGCACTCTGTATGGGTTGCGATGGCCATTTCACTCGGCGTCCGTCGCCTTTATGGTCTACGCGACTGGATTTGGTTGTTAATCAAGTGATGAAGGAGTGGGATGTCAAAAGCCCAGCTATGATAGGTTACTATAATGCAAAGAGAAAGCTGAGAAGAAATTGAGGGGTTAGAGCTTCATCATATACCCCGACTCGAAAAATCAAGTCGTGGATGATTTGGCGAAGATAGGGTCCAAGAGGGAAGCCATTCCCATAAATGTATTTTTGGAACACATTCATGCGCCATCGGTGCAGGAGGATCCTTTCACAGAAGAAGCCCCGCAGCAAAAGAGTGCCAATGATCCGACTGAAGTTGAGGTCCCAGCCGTGGTCGACCTAATTATGGAAGTTGTGGTCATCACTCCCGACTGGACAGTGCCGTACATCACATATATCCTAAGGAAAGAGCTCCCAGAGAATGAAGAAGAGGCTCGACAGATCGTCCGTCGATCCAAGGCCTTTACAGTGATCAAGGGATAGTTGTACAGAGAAAGCGCGACTGGAGTCGGCCAGAAGTGTATCACGCCAGAAGAAGGTCAGATAATTCTTGAGGATATCCACTCGGGGACTTGTGGCCATCATGCGTCCTCTCGGACCATTGTGGCTAAAGCATATCGAAAGGGATTTTACTTGGCCAAAGCAAATGAAATGGCAAAAGAAATAGTCGACAAGTGTGAAGGGTGTCAGTTCTATTCCAACATGTCGCACAAGCCCGCCTCAGCCTTGAAGACCATTCCACTCGTCTGGCCCTTCGCTGTTTGGGGATTAGACATGATTGGACCGCTGAGAACCGCGTAAGCGGCTTCACTCATTTGCTAGTAGCAATGACAAGTTCACAAAGTGGATCGAAGCCAAGCCCATCAAGAACCTTGATGCATGCACTGCTATCAGTCTCATCAGAGAATTGATATTCAAATATGGAGTTCCGCATAGCATCATCACCGACAATGGGTCAAACTTCGATAATGACAAGTTCAAGGCTTTCGCGCCTCTCGTGGCACGCTGGTCGACTATGCTTCAGCTTGCTCATCCTCGCCGAATGGACAAGCGAGAGCGTGCAAACGGCCTCATTCTCAAAGGGCTGAAACCACGGCTGATGCGTGATCTCAAGCACGCAGCAGAGCTTGGGTCAAGAACTTCCATCAGTTCTCTGGGGATTGAGGACCACTCCTAATCGGTCGATCGGGAGAACTCCATTCTTCCCGGTCTATGGAGCTGAAGCAGTTCTCGCCGAGTGACCTGCTTCACAATGCGCCTCGAGTCGAACTATACTCAAGAAGAAGCGAACAAGCCCGGCAAGATGCAATCGACCTCTTGGAAGAGGAGAGGAGATGGCCTGATCCGCCGACTATCTATCAGCAAGACTTGCGCCGATTCCATACCGAAATGTGAAGAGTCGAGCCTTCCAAGAGGGAGATTTGGTCCTCCGAGTGGATCAACAAACCACACAAGCTCGCTCCCACTTGGGAAGGTCCTTCATCATCACAAGAGTTCTCCACAACGGAGTGTATCATCTCTACAACGTTGATCGCCAGATCGACGAGCCTTGAGCTTGAATGCGGAGCTGCTCCGCCTTTTATACTTAAATACTCACCGGTTGAGATGTAATAAAAGTACTTTTGTAGTTTGTTTATCTAAGACAAGAATGTTATAATTTTCCCAAGTGATTGTTATTACTTTTGTTGAAATTTCTCCCGATGGGTGGCTTAGCTGCGAATCCTGTTCGCCTAAGTTTGTAAAAAATCCTTTCCGAGTGGCGAGCCGCCTCCCACTGGGGCTTAGCTGCTAATCCGCCGCCTAAGTATTCAAAATCCTACCGAGTGGTGAGCCAGCCTCCCACTGGGGCTTAGCTGCAGTCCAAGTACTCGCCTAAGTATTCAAATCCTACCGAGTGGTGAGCCAGCCTCCCACTCGGGGGCTTAGCTGCAGTCCAAGTACTCGCCTAAGTATTCAAAATCCTACCGAGTGGTGAGCCAGCCTCCCACTCGGGGGCTTAGCTGCAGTCCAAGTACTCGCCTAAGTATTTAAATCCTACCGAGTGGACAGCCAGCCTCTCACTCGGGGGCTTAGCAACAGCCCAAGGATTCGCCTAAACAATCAGTATAATGAACGCTTCGCAAGGATGACGAGGTGCAGGTCGGCTGCTACCTTCTCCTTCAGAGCTACACAATAAAAATCCTACCGAGTGGAGAGCAAACCTCCCACTCGGAGGCTTAGCTGCAGCCCAGTGCTCGCCTAAGTAATAGAAATCCTACCGAGTGGAGAGCAAACCTCCCACTCGGGGGCTTAGCTGTAGCCCAGTGCTCGCCTAAGTAATACAAACCCTACCGAGTGGAGAGCAAACCTCCCACTCGGAGGCTTAGCTGCAGCCCAGTGCTCGCCTAAGTATTCAAAATCCTACCGAGTGGAGAGCAAACCTCCCACTCGGGGGCTTAGCTGCAGCCCAGTGCTCGCCTAAGTAATAAAAATCCTACTGAGTGGAGAGCAAACCTCCCACTCGGAGGCTTAGCTGCAGTCCAGTACTCGCCTAAGTAAGGAATTCATCCCAATCCGCAAAGACGACGAAGTACAGGTCGACTGCTACCTTCTCCTTCGGAGCTTTGCCACAAGTACAACGTACGGTCCATCCCAATCCGCAAGGACGACGAGGTGCAGGTCGACTGCTACCTTCTCCTTTGGGGCTTCGCCACAAGTACAACGTGCAGTCCATCCCAATCCGCAAGAACGACGAGGTCAGTCGCAGTCTGTGCTTCG
This sequence comes from Aegilops longissima, assembly GCA_021605205.1. NCBI lineage: Eukaryota > Viridiplantae > Streptophyta > Magnoliopsida > Poales > Poaceae > Aegilops > Aegilops longissima. Next base: position 117,017,777 of record CM038679.1, on the reverse strand, counting down.
TCTCTACCTGCAAGATAGATGAAGTACAAGTCGACTGGAGTTTCACCTCAAGGATACTACTTACAACAATGAAATATATTCAATGAAGAGCAAAGTTCTCTCAAAGCAAATAAAGCATGTTCAAGGATAGATCAAGTTCGATAAACGCCCCACGGATCCAAAGTGCTCAGCGTTAAGCCCATTAAAGTTTGTCGGTTAAAAACCACTCGCATTCCGAGGCAAATTTAAGGTGGGACTTAGAAGTTTTTACTCCTCCGGTGGAGGACCGAAGGTGCAACAAACTGGTCGAGGTCGATTCCGCCGGCAATACGGGTAGCAGCAGCGATGAAGGTCTCCATGAAAGATCGGAAGTCGTACTTCCTGGTGTTGGCAACTTTGAGGGACGCCAGCTTGTCCTCTTGCGCTTCCTTGCAAAGGACACGAACCGAGACGAGCAACATCAGCACCACACCGCGTAAGACTTTTTCCATTCTTGCACTCGACTTGGAATCTCATTTAGTCGAGTCATTAAGGATTCAAGGTCATTCTGAAGCGTCTGCTCTGGCCAGAGAGTTGAGTCGATCCGCGACACCGCAGCTTTCAGTCGAACAAGATAATCCACCACGCTAGCAACGCGAGACTCCAGTTGGAGCACATTCATAGCAGCTTCGTCCTTCACAGGAGAGTTGATGGGGTCCAGGCTGGTTTCCACTCAACTGGTTTCTTCTTCGAAGTTTCGACAGAATTCTGAAAACACAGCTCAGACTCAAAACAACAATCATGCGATGAGCCAGTGATAGCAAGACAGTCGGATAAAAGAGATTACCTTCAAGCATGAGAAACAGCTTCTTGGCAAGCCCTCCAAGATAAACCTCCAGGTCATTTCGCTTCCCTGCCAGTTGGCCAGCCTTGTCAGACAGAGCAATCTTGTCGTTCTTCAGTCGACTAACTTCCTTGTTGGCCGCGTCAAGAGCGGCTTTCAGCTTGGCATTTTCATCTTCAAGTTTGCCGACTAAGGCAAGTTTCTATTCAGCGAGCTTGTTTTCTCCAAAGCCGTCTTCTGTGCCTCTGCAAGGTCAAGGTCCTTCTTCTTCAGAGTCTCCTCCAGTTTATCTGCAAAGCAACAATGAGAACAGAGTTGAGAATGAACAGAAAAACAAAGATACCGCCAAGTTCTCACCAGCCATACCTTTTGCTTCATCCTTCGCTTTCTCGCAAATTCTCCCGAGCAAGCTTCAAGTCGAGGTTGAGCTAGATCTGTTTGTTCTCTAACTCAAGATAGCGAGCCACAAGCTCGCAAGATTTCTACAAAGAGTCAATCAACAAAAGACATCAAAGACAGATCACTTCCGAGTGACTAAGGAAAATCAGAGCATTTCTAAGACTACAATCGAATCAAAACATTCGACAACAGTCTTGGGGACTACACCAGCGGGTGCACTCAGCGTGCCCCACTGGTTTTACTAATTTGGTTCACCAATGACCAAAAGAGGCAAAAAGGTTATGATTCTAAAACCATGGCTAATTGTCGCCGTCACCATGTAAAAAAACAGTTCTTTAGACTATAGTCGATCGCACGAGTCCACCATAGTCTCGGGACAACACCAGTGGGTGCACTCAGCGTGCCCCCACCGGTTTTACTTGTTCCATTCGACTTGGTCCGACCAGTCCAAGTGAAGAAGTTCAGTATAAAGACTATAGTCGATCGCACGCAGTCCACCATAGTCTCGGGACTACACCAGTGGGTGCACTCAGCGTGCCCCACAAAAACTCAATCGACACACCCACCTAGTGGGTGTACAGACATGGAAATCTTCAGAAGAAGCGTTTGTAGCATGTCCTAACAGAGCAAGCAGTTTCAGGTAGCATGTCCTAACAGAGCAAGCAGTTTCAGGTAGCATATCCTAACAGAGCAAGCAACGATCAACTTACTTGGACATTGCTCTGGAGAGCTGAACTAGCATCATAGGCTGCCTGGTTGGCCTCTCGGACTGCCTTCACTTGCTCCATCATGATCCCTGCCTGGCGTATAGCCTCCTTAGCAGCACTCACTTGGTCTTCCGGGACGTGGTGTATAGCAAAAAGGGATGGTGGATCAGCAGTCGACGAAGTGGGTCGGGCACTTGTCAGCGGTACAGCAAAAGACACAGAAGCCCGAGTGGGGTTGCCTCCCTCGGAAACCAGCGTCTCAGGTATCGTCACAACTGGAGCAGCCTTGCCAGTAGGCACCCTCTTGTTCTTCCTCTTCCTCAACGGCGTTTCCTCATCATCATCGGGGAGATCAATGACATGAGGCGGAACTACAAGAAAGATTCAAAGGTAAACATGGAAATCCAATCGACCAAAAGCGAAACTACAGAGATCATACCAAGGTTGGAGGTGATGGCATCTTCCATTTCCTGATCTCCATGCTTGGCTGAGGTCTCGGAAGTAGCGGCACTGCAGATTCCAAGAATCGGCTGATCAGTCATCGAGTCGACCAGAAGTGCACTCATGTTGAATAGGGAAATACGAGTTCTGCTGATTACCCGGAGATGGTGGGAATGACCATCCGCATCTTCGGCAGGGCCTTCGCCGGCTTCGACGACGTTGCTCGAGGTTGCTTCGGCGGTTTCTCAGTCTGCGCAGGGGAAGTTGTCCGAGGTCGCTTCGTCGACTGCCCAGTGGGCGCAACAGCTTTACCGCGCTTTGCCGTCGGGTCATGCGTCGACTTGGACCTTCCTTCTGAGCGGGGAGGATCGACGTTTTCCTCCTCTTCCTCCTCCTCCTCCTCTTCACCAGAGCTGTCTTCCTCCTCATCCTCCTCGTCGTTGGACTCACATTCCTCCGGGCTTCCACCTCCGCTTCCTTCTTCTTCTTCGACCGTTCCTGCGCCTGCTGGGCATCGAGTACATCTCGGTGGCCTAGAAGACAACAAAACAAGGCAAAAGTCACCGACGGCAATTTGCATCAAAACAGAATGAATGCAGCAGAATCACAATGGAGATAAGTGGTTATTCCTTGTCCGGATCGTAAGAATGGTCGAGTGGGGGAATCCTCCTAGCTCCGCGAGGATTATCTTTGTTTCCTGTGATGGCAGTCATCCACTTCTCCAGCGTGGCGTCATCGACCTCCTCTAGATGGACCCGAGTGGTATCATCCGTACCGGAGTACATCCACATTGGATGGCCTCGGTATTGGAGTGGCTGAATACGCCGTCGGAGGAAAACTTCCAGAAGATCCATGCCGGTCACCCCATCGCGAATAAGCTGGACTACGTGTTCCATCAACAATTTTACTTGGGCCTTCTCCTGTGGTAGCACCTTCAGGGAATATGGCTTGTTCACTCGACTCATGGAGAAAGGAGGGAGTCCAGTCGACTGCCCCAGCGTCGGCTGGTCTTGGTAGTAGAACCAGGTCGACTGCCACCCTCTAACCGAGACGGGGAGAGTCATAGCCGGAAAAGCACTCTTCCCCCTCATCTGGACCCCGAGTCCCCCACACATCTGGATTACTTGGGTTCTCTCGTCATTCGGGTTCGTTTTCTTCACCGTCTGAGAGCGACAAGTGAATATATGCTTGAAGAGGCCCCAGTGCGGCAGACAACCCAAGAAGTTTTCACACAACGACACAAAAGCAGCAAGATAGACAATGGAGTTGGGAGTGAAATGATGGAGTTGCGCTCCAAAAAAGTTCAGAAACCCCCGGAAGAAAGGATTCGGCGGCAGAGAAAATCCCCGATCTACGTGAGTGGCTAGGAGAACGCACTCACCCTCTTCAAAGCGGGCTGCCACTCCTTTCCCGGAAGCCTCGCCGACCCATGGAGGATCAGTCCCTCGCTGGCCAGATCGTTGAGGTCCTTCTCGGTGATGGTCGAGCGGATCCAATCTCCCCGACCCAACATTGCGGCAGTTTGGACCGCTGAAGAAGATCCGCCTGACCGGGCGCTTCCCTTCTTCGCCGCCGCCTTCTTCACCCGCTCCAAGGCTGCGGTCTTCTCCTTCACCATGGTCGCCGGCGAAGCAGGTACTAGCTGCGGCGCTAAGCAGGCTAAGGGCGCAGCAGAAGGATTTGGAGGCGGAGGGAGGGGAAGATTGAGGTCACACTGTTCAAAATACCCCGTCCGATGCTTTATATGAGGCCGCTTCCGAGTGGCTGACTGGTAGGCCCAGGCAATCCCGTCAAATCCCGCAACAGGCATGCACGTGATACGTGGCGAAAAAGGCGGTGCGAAGATTCGGGTGTCATCGCCTTATCCCATCCGAGTGCCGCAGTTTTCTCCGCTTCGCGCGCTTCCCAAAATTCAGATCTCATGAAATCCGCTAACTGCTGAGCAACTCGTCGACAAGAGATTTCCTCCGATCCGTCAGCCGAAATCCTCAAGTTCACAAAGTTCACTCGACAATGTGAAGAATGGATCAAGGCGACCAAAGAGAAGTTGACACCATCACTAAAAGGTCATTGATCCAGAGTAAGGCACGCCCGCAACACAAAGAACAGGTCGGAAAGATTATCAACTCCTTCCTCACTCAAACCTCGATCCATTCGGGGGCTAATGATGAAGTCATGTACCTAGGGTAGGGTCATGAACCTGCCCAAAGGTACCCTCCTCAAGGGCACTCGCGAAAGAAGCTGACTTCCAATCGACCTGGTAGGCTTCCTGTCGGTGTCAAAACCGGCGGATCTCGGGTAGGGGGTCCCGAACTGTGCGTCTAGGCGGATGGTAACAGGAGACAAGGGACACGATGTTTTACCCAGGTTCGGGCCCTCTTGATGGAGGTAAAACCCTACGTCCTGCTTGATTGATATTGATATTGTGGATGTTTACAAGAGTGGATCTACCACGAGATCAAGGAGGCTAAACCCTAGAAGCTAGCCTATGGTATGATTGTAAGGGTTGTTGTTCGATAGTCCTACGGACTAGAGCCATCCGGTTTATATAGACACCGGAGAGGGCTAGGGTTACAAAGAGTCGGTTACAATGGTAGGAGATCTACATATCCGTGACGCCAAGCTTGCCTTCCACGCCAAGGAAAGTCCCATCCGGACACGGGCTAAGTCTTCAATCTTGTATCTTCATAGTCTTGGAGTCCGGTCGACGATGATAGTCCGCCGATGATAGTCCGCCGATGATGGTAGTCCGGACATCCGGACACCCTAATCCGGACTCCTCAAGAGCCCCGAACCAGGCTTCAATGACGATAAGTCCGCATGCGTAGTCTTCGGCGCTGTAAGGCGGGTTCTCCTTCAAGTCCTTCGTACCGCCAAGCAAGGTCCAGCTTCCTCATCAATGTTATGCGTCTTGGCTTCCACGCCCAATAATGGCCTTCTTCCACGCTGTCATGTAATGTGAAAAGCCAGGGTGTCTTTTATGTTTTGCCCCCTAGTTGTGCGAACAATCTACCTATAAGGGAAGCAAGAATCCAGATCCAAATCACCATCTTCCTCTCGCAAATACTCATCGGAGCGCTTTCGACCAAGAATCCATTCCATCATGGACCGCCAACGCGGCTCCTCTTCTCGCGCCCCGCCCTTTGCCAGAGATTGGAGGAGATGCTCTGTTCACACAACGAGCTGGTGAAGCTCCAAATGGGGGATATCTCCTCCGGCCTTCATGGTTCCGGTTCGAGCAGGCTGGCCACCTACAAAGGTGGGAAGCAAGCGGAGGTTACCCCAAATCCCAACAAAGGGAGCGGGTATGCTTCGGCCCCTATCTGATAAGGGGCTCGGATTTCTGACATCCATTCCTCCGCGGGCTCTCGGAGTTCTACGGACTCCAGCTTCATCACCTCACGCCCGCCTCAATCCTGCATATTATGGGTTATGTAGCTCTTCTGAAGCTTTTCCAAGGCCGAGCCCCACTTCATGCTGTGGAAGAGGTTGTTCTGCTTTGTACCCCGCTCTCACGAGGGGTCCATATATCAAGTGGGCGGCGCCAAATATGGCGATTGCCGGACCGGATATCCATCCGGAACCCCTAAGAAGGTGCCCAAGACCGGCCTTCGGAATGGTTTTATATAGAAGACGCCCGCTGCCGGACCTGCTCGGATCGGCCTCCGGAGTTCAGCAATGCTCCTCTGAAAACGCCTTAGTTGGCGCCCGCGAGCCCCATCCGGAGGAAGACAAGAGCGCCCATTATTTGATGGGCCAATAAGGTTATCGCCCATGCCGGGTTGACCATGATTGGAATCATGGCAACATGCATTACGCTGGGGTGCAGCCACTACAATACAGGCCACCCATGTGGGATTTCAACGGGAGGACGATGCCACCCGTCATGGCCAAAAGGGCGGATTCGGCCAAGATCTCGTGACGATCTTGTTCGGCCTGTATAAGGGGAGAAGGAGGATTTCCTCTGACGAACCCGTTAAATGGGTTTTCCATGAATAATCCCGGCCTTGGGTGTTTAACACTCAGCGTGTCCGAACTGTGCCTTTCAAACTTAAGTTTCTTATATTGTGTTCTTCTTTCGACGCAGGAACTGCGCCGACTGTGGAGGGCATGCTGAGTCCGCTCCGCAGCCCGAGGATCCAGAGAGATCCGGGATCCGCCTTCAAGAGGATCCGACATAAAGGTGGAGCTAATCGACGGGTGTTCCACCAGCTCAGCATGGACAATGCTTTAGTCGCCATCACGGCCGACTTATCCGGACTATATCCGCTTCCTGTGTGATTGCGTCAAGCCCTGACACCGCTATTCCTTCCTTGCTTATTTCGACCACCGTATATGATGGCACTGTGCAGAGGCGCCCCTAGGCGAGAAGCCGAGCCAGCGACCAACAAGGGCCGCCGGACCAAGAGGCGGAAGAGGAGCGCGCGCGACTGATCAAACGCCGCCGCAAAGGTGTAGCTCACAATTCATTATTTAGAGCAACGCCTTCCTAGGAAGCGCTTTGAGTGCTCATGACTTTTATAGGGAAAAAGCGCCCGCCGGATCATGCGTGAAGGTTGCCAATCCAACCTCTACCAGCCAGGCTCCCGCACCTGGTCTCGGGGGGAAGCGCGCAAGGCGCGAGCCGGACGCTCCGACGGAGGATGCCGACAGATCGTCCGCCACCAAGTCCGAGGTGGAGAGTGCCATGAATCACAGGCGCCGCCGGCAGTATTTCGTGACGCTGCTTCTCCCCGAGGCGCTGAATGCCTTTAACACGGGGACGCGACCTTCGTGCTGCTCAAGATGGTTTTACCAGAGCCACGGAGCAAAGTATGTTAAAGACATACGGTAAGAGAATTTAATAGTTATATATGCCAAGAGCCCCGAGACTTAAAGTAGTTATATTAAACTGATTTAAGGATCATATGAAACGAGGATCTTACCGAGAAGAATACCCAACTGCCTCAGAGCTGCAAGAGTGCAAGGCCCAACTTGAGGCCGCATTTTCTCGCGCAGGAGGAAACGCAGGACCTCTCCCGGTAACGCATTATTTTAGAAAGATAAGTAGCGTTTGGCCTTCGCAAAGTCTAAAAACGACATTGCGAGGTGCTGCGGACAAGATCCGGACAGTAAGAACTTCGCGCCAACTAAAGGTCGGCGAGAGGGTGCTACATAAGGTGCAGCATGAAAGGAACAAGCTCCAGGATGCCCATGCCCAGCTTGGAGAAGAGCTGAAAGGCGTTCGGGCCGAGCTGCGGGCCCGTTAAGGAGAATCAGCGCTTGCCGCGGCATATATAGTAGTGCTTGAGCGAACTCCTTTGAAAAGAAGAGTTCGGCGAGGAAGTCAATTTGATGTAATATGTATGCAGGTATGCTCACGTGTCGCCTCATGGAGGAGATGCCCGTATCAACGGGTGATCAACTTCCGAATTGTTGCAACTGATCGAACGAGTTCGGCAGGCAATGAGCGGCGCCATCCAGCGTTATGGCCAGCCTTCTCCATACCCGAGGGTCTTGGGGAGCTTATGGAGAAGCTGCAGGAGTGCGGCAGCTTCCATTTATGGAAGATTTCGCCTGCCGCCAAGGTGCCGGGAGACTCGGGCCATGGTAAAGACGCGGTACAAGAAGGCGGATCCCAACCACATGGTCAAGTCGGACCTGTGGGGCCCAATGGAAGGAGATCCTGTGAGTTTAGTATACGCCAAGTGGAGTTAGCCGCTAAATTTTCCCAACAGGATCGTAAATTAGACAACCTCTTAGACGGATTGAGGAAGAATACAATCACCGATTTGACAATGTATTATAAAATGACATACAAAATGCCTTCTAGCCGGATTGTAGATCGCTTGTCTTTGCCGACCTTTTCGCTTCAATTCGGGACCCTAGAGTCCGAGTGTGTCCGAATACCTTCTCGGTTATGAAACAACCGGGGTATGCATGGAGACCAGGCGTAGGGGTCATCGGTGCTTTATCGCATAAGTGCCCAACTAGTTATGTTATATTACATGGGTAGTAAGAAACATCTTCCAGGAGAATAGTTCCGTTAAGGGTTCCTTTCCTCTGGGGTGGCATGCCCTAAAGTGCATGTCCGGATCGCTAAAAAGCAGAAAAACATCCGGGGCAGATAAATAAGTGGATAAAAATCATCTTTTAAGTCACCGACCGAATATTCCCTTAAGAACGCTTAGCTTTCGCTTCACCCACCTGAGGTACACATCCGATGACCGGCAATAATAATCGCAGAGGTGCTCCTTTACCTCCTAGCCGAACAATCGGGAACGAGGGGTAAGCACAGGAGCCAGCAACCCAGCTTGGCCAAAACTTAAGTCATATCGATGCATATAATGGTGAATAAAAGGTACATGTGGAGGCTTGACACATGTGCTGGGCATGAAGCCCGTATAATTAAGCTTCTAGTAAAGAAGCCCCCCAGGTATAATGAGTGCGGATAGCACATCAATTGCGCGCGAATGTTGCGCAAGTAGGCCCTTTTAAGGCCCTTTTAAGGCTTGGATGAATAGGGTTGAGAAGAAAAGGATAAACATAAGGCAGCTGAAGTAAAAAAAAATTGGACGGGGGGAAAGGGACGAACTCTTAATCCGGCGCTAGGCATAGAATCGTCGGAGGCGGGCTGCGTTCCATGGGTTCGGCTCGAGGCGGTTATCCGATGCATTTCGTAGACGATACGCTCCGCTGGTCGACTTGATCGATGATGAAGGGGCCTTCCATTTGGGCTTGAGCTTGTCCTTTTTCTTGTCCGCAGCGAGAACCAGTTCGCCAACGTTGTAAGTCTTGGCCCGTACTTCTCTGCTTTGATATCTTCGAGCTCGCTGCTGATAGAATGCGAACGAGCCTTGGCGACGCCATGCTCTTCCTCCAATGCGTCCAAGCTGTCCCGCCGATCCAACTCGGCTTCTCTTTCTTCGCATACGCGCACTCGAGGTGAGTCATGAATGATGTCGCAGGGCAAAACTGCTTCTGCGCCGTATACCATAAAAAATGGTGTGAATCCGGTAGTACGGTTAGGCGTTGTCCGCAGCCCCAGTAGTACGCAATGAGCTCCTCTACCAAAGGCGTGTCGATTTCGTAAGGGACCGCACTAGTCCGGGTTTGATGCCGCCATTATTAGACCATTTGCTCGTTCTTGACCGCTGGTTTGAGGATGATAGACCAAGCGTAATCGAGCTTGATGTCCATATTTTGCACCATGATTTAACCTCGTCGACGGTGAAGTTCGTGCCGTTATCGGTGATGATGCTGTGGGGACACCATAACGGTGTACTACCCCGGATATAAAGTCTATCACTGGTCCGGACTCGCCGTTTTAACTGGCTTGGCCTCTATCCATTTGGTGAATTTATCCACCATGACCAATAGGTACCTTTGCTTGTGGGTTCCCCCTTTAAGTGGTCCAACCATGTCAAGCCCCTGCACCGCGAACGGCCGGTAATGGGTATAGTTTTGAGGGCGGTGGGTGGCATATGGCTCGATTAGCAAAGAGCGACAACCGACGATCTTTGGACTAAGTCCTGAGATCCGCTCGGGCCGTCGGCCAAGAAAATCCTGCACGGAATGCCTTTCCTACAAGGGCTCGAGCTGCGGCGTGGTGTCCGCCTAGTCCGCATGAATTTCAGCCAGAGGTTTCGCCCTTCCTTCGGAGATACACCTTTGAAGGACTCGGTTGTGCTTTTCTTATAAAGTTCTCCCTCATAGACCTTGTAGGCTTTAGATCACGGACAATGCAGCGGGCCTCATTTTGGTCTTCGGAAGCTCCCGCCTTAGCAAGTAGGCGAGGAATGGTTCTGCCCACGGGCAATTACTGCCATTATGTCGTGGGCGGAAGGTGCTATGTCATCGGCTGAATCGCCGTTGGTGCGGCTTGTTCGGTTTGTTAGTTCCGGACTCCTCTTCCCATAGTACGGATGGCTTGAAGAGCCGCCCGGAAGATGTTAGGAGGGACAGCGTCGCGCTTTGTGCCGATGCGTGCAAGACGTCGGCTGCTTGGTTATTATCCCTGCCACGTGATGGAATTCAAGTCCTTCAACCGGCTGACATTTTAGGACAGCGTTGCGATATGCTGCCATTTTCGGATCTTTGGCGCCAAAGTCTCCGCTTATTTGGGATATTGCGAGGTTTGAATCCCGCACCTCTAGGTGTTGAATGCCCATGGAGATTGCCATCCGGAGACCATGTAAAAGGGCCTCAGATTCGGCTGCGTTGTTGGAGTCCGTGTACATTATCTGGCACGATTGGACTGTGTCCCCGGTCGGGGACGTCAATACGACGCCAGCCCCCAGTCCGGCTAACATTTTAGAGCCGTCGAAGTGCATAATCCAATTGGAGTATGCGCCGTATTCTTTAGGGAGTTCGGCTTCGGTCCATTCAGCGACAAAGTCAGCCAAAACTTGTGACTTTATAGCTCGCCGAGGTTTGTAAGATATATCAAATGGTAAGAGCTCAATGGCCCATTTTGCAATCCTGCCCGTCGCGCCGCGGTTGTTTATAATGTCGTTAAGTGGTACTTCAGAGGCCACTATTATCGAACACTCTTGAAAGTAGTGTCGGAGCTTCCGGGATGCCATGAACACCGCGTATGCTATCTTCTGATAGTGCGGGTAACGGGACTTGCAGGGGTTAACACAGTGGATACGTAGTATACTGGTTTTGAAGAGGGAATTTATGCCCTTCGCTTTCTCGCTCGACGACGAGTACCGCTTACAACTTGACGCGTAGCTGCGATGTATAACAACATTGGTTCGCCCGGGTTGGGCGCAGCCAGACCGGATTTGTTGCCAATATGGCCTTTATTTCTTCGAGACCGGCGGTGGCAGCATCCGCCCACTGGAAGTGTTCGGTGCGCCTAAGGAGGCGATAGAGGGGTAATGCCTTTTCTCCTAGATGGGAGATAAAGCGGCTTAGAGCCGCCACGCATCCGGTCAATTTTTGCATTTGCTTGAGGTCTTTTGGGATATCTAGCTGTGATAGAGCTCGGATTTTGGCTGGGTTTGCTTCAATTCCTCTACCGGATACGATGAAGCCCAGCAGCTTTCCAGCTGGTACGCCGAAAACGCATTTTTCCGGATTCATCTTGATGTCATATGCTCTGAGGCTGTCGAATGTGAGCCTCAAGTCGTCTACTAGAGTTTCGACGTGTTTAGTTTTGACGACGACGTCGTCTACGTATGCCTCTACTGTTTTGCCGATCTGGGTAGCCATACATGTCTGAATCATGCGTTGATATGTTGCGCCGGTGTTTTTAAGTCCAAAGGGCATCGTGTTGAAGCAGAATGGTCCATATGGAGTAATGAATGCTGTTGCAGCTTGATCCGCTTCTGCCATCTCAATTTGATGATAGCCGGAGTATGCGTCCAGGAAGCACAATGAATCGTGCCCTGCAGTGGCATCGATGATTTGGTCGATGCGGGGGAGGGGGAAAGGATCCTTTGGGCAGGCTTTATTTAGGTCTTTGAAATCGACGCATAGGCGCCAGGATTTGTCCTTCTTTGGTACCATTACCAGGTTTGCTAGCCAATCCGGATGCTTGATGTCTCCGATGAATCCGCTTCCAATAGTTTGGCTAGCTCTTCTCCCATTGCCTGTCTTTTGGGTTCGAAAATCGTCGAAGAGCCTGTTTAATCGGCTTGAATCCTTTTAGGATGTTTAGGCTGTGTTACGCCAATCTGCATGGGATTCCGGCATATCCGAGGGGTGCCAAAGTAAAATGTCCCAATTTTCCGGCGAATTCTCGCAGTGCGGCGTCTACATCAGGGTTCAATTGTGCCCCGATGGAGGCCGTCTTTGTAGGGTCCGTTGGGTGGACCTGGAATTTTACTATTTCATCTGCTGGTTTAAAGGAGGTGGACTTGGATCTCTTATCGAGTATCACATCGTCCCTATTCACCGTAGAGTGTAGCGCGGTGAGTTCCTCTGCCGCTAGGGCTTCGGATAGTGCCTCTAAGGCTAATGCGGTTGTCTTGTTTTCGGCGCGGAGTGCTATGTCCGGATCACTAACGAGAGTGATTATTCCGCCGGGCCCAGGCATTTTGAGCTTCATGTACCCGTAATGGGGTACGGCTTGAAAAATTGTGAATGCCTCTCGTCCTAATATAGCGTGGTATCCGCTGTTGAACGGGGCCACTTGGAACGTGACTTCTTCGGATCTGTAATTGTCCGGTGAGCCAAATACCACATCGAGTGTGATTTTTCTGTCAGCAGCGCCTCCGGCTAGGGATTGTTCCTCTAAAGGTTGTGCTGCTTCGCTCAATGCGGCTCCGCCTATTTCCATTTTTGAAGGGTTTCCTCGAGATGAGGTTTAATCTACTGCCGCCATCCATGAGGAATTTTGTAAGTCGAAAGCCGCCCACTATTGGACTAAGTACCAGTCTGGTGGAGCTCGGGCTGTCCGAATTTAGGTTCGTCGCTGGCGTTGAAGGTGATGGCTGTGTCGCTCCATGGATTGGTTGTTGCTACTTGGTAGACTTCGGCGAGGTCATGGATTGTTCGTTTCGTGATATTATTTGATGCGAAAGTCTTGAAGACTGTTGATACCGTCATCGATGTTGTTGGAGTGGTTTTCCGGCTAGAAGCTCCTCTCCACTTTTGGCCACCTGCCGTAATATCCAACATGCTCGAAGGTTATGTGTTGGGACGGCGCCTTCAGATCGTGAATTTTACTGAGGTCCGCCAAGCCATCCCTCTAGTACGGTTCCGTGCCCTTTATGGGGTCTTTGCTTTTTGGTTTTGTATCTGTGCCCGAGTGTAATGCACACTTTTGTTGCGGACTAGGGTTGTATTCGGGGCGGATTGTCCCAAAATTATTTTCGTTGTCCGAAACTCTCTATAGCACAAGATTTTCGTACTATGGACGCTTGGTCGTGTTGCGTGTAATTTCATGACGGTGACGGCATTCAAGAGTCCTCGTCCGCAATTATTGCAAAAATTGAGATTATGCTTTCCTCTCGGCATTCCTTTATCCTGTCCATAACCAGGAGGAATCGCCCAAGAGTGATGTACTATCTCAGCGGGCTCTTGCCGGATTAGAGATAGATCGCATATGTCCGGGCAGGCGGTGGAATTAAGTCCGAACCCTACCCATCTCAAGGCTCAAGGCCGAAAGTTTCAATTTGGAAGCTCGGATTGCTGGATGTTGTCCAAGGAGTGCAGTCCGATGCCCGACTTTAAGTTCAGTGCTTGATCGAAGTCCGCCCCTCCGCTGGAATCCGCATGGGGGTTCGAAGCCTGACATGACTAGTTTTCAATATAGGGGAAGCATCGCCGCATTGTTCCTCGACCACTTCAACGTGGTGGGTGACCTGGGGAGAGTTAATCTCTCTCAGATCGGTTTTAAGCCCAATCTGTTTGTAGTCTCATAGCGACTCCTGTGGCGGCGATGCGATCCAAGAGCTCGTTACGGACGAGAGCTCTATTGATCCAGCCGCTCGGCGAATTCGAGCTGACGTGAAAATTGCTTTTGACGACTTGAGAGGTCATTGTCGAAGCGATGGCCGGACAGGCGGTCATAAGAAAACCACCTAGCCGGATAGTTTGGCGGCGCCTAGGGCTCCTTTGGCGAAAATACCGCCCTTGAAGACGGAGGAGGCATCCTTCCTATCGGTGACGCACAGCAGGAACTCTCAATGAAAGCACCAATGTCGGTGTCAAAACCGGCGGATCTCGGTAGGGGTCCTGAATCAGCGTGTAGGCGGATGGTAACAGGAGACAAGGGACACGATGTTTTACCCAGGTTTGGGCCCTCTTGATGGAGGTAAAACCCTACGTCCTGCTTGATTGATATTGATATTGTGGATGTTTACAAGAGTGGATCTACCACGAGATCAAGGAGGCTAAACCCTAGAAGCTAGCCTATGGTATGATTGTAAGGGTTGTTGTTCTGATAGTCCTACGGACTAGAGCCATCCGGTTTATATAGACACCGGAGAGGGCTAGGATTACAAAGAGTCGGTTACAATGGTAGGAGATCTACATATCCGTATCGCCAAGCTTGCCTTCCACGCTAAGGAAAGTCCCATCCGGACACGGGGCGAAGTCTTCAATCTTGTATCTTCATAGTCTTGGAGTCCGGTCGATGATGATAGTCCGGCCGATGATATTCCGGCCGATGATGGTAGTCCGGACATCCGGACACCCCCTAATCCGGGACTCCCTCACTTCCACTCGACAGAATCAGAGACACTCGACCAAGAAGGCTCACTCGACCATCAGGTGCTCAGGAATCACTCTGTATCCAAACGGTCTGTAATTAAGTAGTCTTTATGGTCATGATGACACTTTATGTCCGGCGTTACCCGATGAACGCCAGGTCTTAACGCATTTAAACCCTCTCGCTACGGGGTTGGCTGGGGTCCTGGCGCACTCTATATAAGCCACCCCCCCTCCACAGTGTAAGGGTTCGCACTTCGAAACACATACAGATATAATCCAATCGACCGCCTCCGGGCTCCGAGACGTAGGGTTGTTACTTCCTCCGAGAAGGGCCTGAACTCGTAAATCCCTTGCGTATACAACTACTCCATAGCTAGGATCTTTCCTCTCCATTCCTACCCCCCATTCTACTGTCAGGCTTAGAACCACGACAGAAGGGAACGCTGGCTTGGCATGCATTGTCCATCTTTTCTTCACATTTTTTTTGGAAATGTGCGTACACCAAGATGATCCAGAACGCAGAATATATGTGCACATGGGTAATCCTGACTTTCCAACTTTTTACATTTACAAGCTGCAGCGTCCAGTCTTGCTCCTGTAAACAGACAAGTCACGTGATATATAAAATCCACAGGCTTAGCATCCACGCCTTGTGCATCCAACTCCTCACGTCCTTACCTTCCAAGTCATTGGGATCCTTAGCATCCATGTTTTTTTGCATGCAAGTCCACCCATCCTTGCATTCCAAGTCATTGGGATCCTCAGCATCCAAGTTTTTTGCATGCAAGTCCTCAGCATCCTTACCTTCCAAGTCTGTAGGAACCTTAGCATCCAAGTCGTTACCATCCTTACCTTGCAATTCTCTAGAATCCCTGCCATATGGGACTTTATCATATGGGACTTTGTGCAAAACTCCAAACACGACCAAACCATCACACGCTACCCGGTCTGCGACCTGCCAATTTGTTCCTTCGACAATCTGATGCTTTACCCGTGGAAACATCACAGTTGTATAAATATAAGAGGCAGCAATCTCCAGAGGGTGTGCATTCAGCTTAGTGAAGGGTATCGTATGTGTCGCTACTGTGTCTAATGCTGCTTCATTCTTACGCATTATGGATACACAGTGCTCAACATGCTGCAACAAATCAACAAGCTGCATCTTCCTGTTCGGGTGCACATGAAGCCTTGAGTTGAGAGACTCACTCCTCTGATTACTCATCATGCCTAGGAAATATCTACCCTTTGTGTACGTAGCAGCCCATTTGTGTTGCAGCTCGTACATGTTGCTAACCCATGACGACCTCTTGCCTGTTGGTTTTATTTTGAACCTAACCTTATAAGCCTCCCATCTTTTCTCAAACTCATAAACATCCCAACGACGGTAAATGAATTCCCTAAATTCCTCAAGATTTTTCTTGCGGAGGTGGATCACCGTATTCTCCTCGATATGCCACGTGCACAAACGATGATCTGTTCCGGTCCAGACAGTAGCTATTGCTTTAGCCATTGAACCATCCCCATCGGTGATTGCTGAAATGGGTGCCGCCTGGGACATTGCCTCCAAAAATACCTGAAGAAGCCACTGGTATGATGCAACTGTCTCGTCTGACACTAGACCGACCCCAAACAAAACTGTGTTGCGGTGATGGTTCAGACCAACAAATGGAACAAACGGAAGCATGTACTTGTTAGACCGATACGTAATGTCGAACACCACGACACCACCAAAGGCAACATAGTCAATCTGGGATTGTGAATCAGCCTAGAATATGTTCCTCAAATGGCCTTCGTTGTCTTTTGTGTATTTGAAAAAGAATTCCGGGTCTGCTTTTTTCTGTGCAATCATAAAGGTGAGCAAATATCTAGCGTCACTGCCTTCTATCTTGCGCTTCTTCTGGATTGAAACATGGTTGTATAGATCTCGATCTATAAATCCAAGCTTGTCGGGACCTCCGGCATTCTTCTCCATTACATTCATAATCTGATGTGTTCGAAGTCCACCGACAGCATACTCGTTGACATCGGCCTTTTGTGTGTCAGTCATTCTACGATGAGCCGAGAAGTACGGAGTCAGGTCAGCGAGGACAAACAGATGGTTATGCTTGTCCACAAAATTCTTGACGAACCAGAGGCCACTGCTATCTTGTAGCTCAACTTGAAAAGGAGCGGGACACCCACACCGAGAAAGACCCCTCGGTGTTCTTTTTCTTTCAGCTCTGTTAAAGTGCTTAAGGGTCCGCCATCCTTGTTTGCAGCACTTGTATGTCCTTCTGTATGCATTTTGTTTCGGACCCGGACCCCTGTACTTCAGAAACACCAAATCCTTTTTTCTCGCAGCTTCTTCCTCAGTCCTGAACGTCTTCTTCACAATCTCTAAGTATTCCATACACTCATTCAGGTCTGAACCAGCCATGCCTTTATTATCAATTCCTTTACCTTGCATGTGTTCATCATCCATGTCTATGCCATCCTTGCCTACATCCTCATTATCCTTATCATCCATGCACATACCATCCATTCGTTTGGGGTCCATGGCTACGAAATCATTGTCCTTATCATCCATGCCTTTGCCTTCGTTGCCTCTATGACCCATGCCCTTGTCATCCTTGCCTGTATCACCCAAGTTTTTGCCATCGTTGCCTTTATCATCCATGTCGTTATGCTGCCAGCGAAAACAGATAGTCAATGTTACGGATGGATAGCATACGTTACCGAAATTATGCACAACTCTGCTTAAATAATTGATTTAATTTTTCATATCGGGTTCATGTACCTAACTCAGTCCTTCAAAAGCTGTAAGTAAATATGCCCTGACTAAATCCAGAAATTTGTAACTGATTGTACTAGCTCTAACTGATGATCTTCTAACTAAAGTCCACAAGTCCTTCAAATGCCTTGATAGATCCACCCTGATAGATTAATTATCTCCAAACTCCATTCAAAATTATCTCCTAACTAAATCCAAATTATCTCCTAACAAAATCCAAAAGTATGTCCTAACTAAATCCAAAATAAGTCCAAACTCCATACAAAATAATTATCTCCTAACTAAATCCAAAATATCTCGAAACTCAATTCAAAAGTATCTCCTAACTAAATCCAAACTAACTTTCTTTGAATCCAAATCTGCTGACAACTTTCTCATGCCACATAATCCTAACTAAGTCCTTCAATATGTCCTAGCTACATCCGACTTACACTTCCTTTCAATCGCAATCTCGTCACAACTTTCTGAAAACATAAACCCTAATCCTCACATGACATATCCTAAACCCTAACCGAATCCGACCGAAATCTCGTCACAACTTTCTGAAACGATAAACCCTAAACCTCACATGACATATCCTAAACCCGAATCAAATCCGACCCCTATTGGTGCTATATGCAGAACGAGCCAGAAAAGATTTGAGATGGCTAGGCACTTAGAGCGAGGTTCCGGCGTGAAAAAGTTGATGCACGTCGATGAGGATGATGTGGCCTCTCGGGTCGAGGAAGGTGGCGTCCGCTCGGGGAAGGAGTGGATTAGCGGCTCGTCGGAAGATCTGGCGCAGCGACCCGAGTGGGGTGACTTGCGATGGAGGGGGAGGGGAGGAGTAGGAGAAGGAGAGCACTAATAGGAAAAGGGCTATAGATGATATGGCCACTAATGGCGCACCAGACATGTGGTGCGCCACTACTATATAGCAGTGGCGCACCATGTGTCGGTGTGCCATTAGTGTGATAGACACTAATGGCGCACCACACCCATGGTGCGCCACTACTAACATATTTTTTTTAATTTTTCCAAAAATACTAATGGCGCACCAGGGCACAGTGCGCCATTACTAGTTTTAACTAGTAATGGCGCACCGGTCACCTCGTGCGCCACTACTATCATTTTTTTGCAAAACTACTATCATTTTTATTTTTCGAACTCGTGAATATTTTAAATTTAATTCATGTGCACTTTTTGAATTCATCAATATTTTTTCAAATTTGATGATATTTTTCATATTCAATATGAAAAAATATTGAATATTCATGAGGACACTCGATCTCGATCCCCCTCCATCTCAATCGCTATCCCCCCTCGCCAGATCCCCCTCGCGGCCCCCCCGCGCCAGATCCCCCTTCATCTCGATCCCCTCGCTTGCGACGACCCCCGCACCTCCCGCTCCACCGCCGCCGACCCCCCCGCCCCCGCCCGAGGTGGAGACTTCAAGGGCTACTCATGATCCATCGACGGCTGACAACGAACGCCGACGCGACACGACGAGGCCGGCCCACGACCACGATCGACCACGACCGGCGTCCTCCTCCTTCTACGGTCTGCATCTCCGATGCGACGCCAACCACCGCCTCGTCAACAAATGTAAATGCTCCCTCCCTCCTCTACTCATCTCCTCTATATAGTGTAATAATTTTTATCAATAAAAAATAAAAATAAAAGTTACTAATGGCGCACCAGGAGAGGGTGTGCCATTGTTATCAATAAAAAAAAGTTACTTATGGCGCACCCCTCGGAGGTGCGCCATTGCTAACCTTGCCCCTCTATCCCTTTCCCCCCGAGCGTCGCCTCCTCCCCGAGCCCAATCCCCAATCCCCCGAGCCCTCGACCTGCTGCTCCGCCGCCGCCCCGACCCACTGCGCCGCCACCAGTCACCCCGCGCCGCACGGAGACGTCCAAGAGGACCGCTGTCGACTGCTTCTTCATCTACGGGTTCCCAATCGACCGGAGCTGCGCCGTATCGTCGGCATCGCCGTCTTCCCCAACCTCGGCCTCCCTCGTCCACCTCGTCACATCGCTCCGCCCCGGCCACCCCCGACCTCCCGAGATCATCGTCGAGCACCTCGGTGAGGCCCTTGACCGATTTCCCCCTTCCCCCGTCGGGTTCGTTGCCGTAGCCGCCGTCGTCAAGCTCCTGTGTTGCCTCGCTGCAGTCGACCGCGCCCGTGCACACACGCACTTGCGTGTTGCCGCCCACGGCCGCGCTTGCCCTCTATCGAATGTGTTTCTTCCCTCGCCTTGTTGCTGCTCCTCCCTCTTGCTTTACTCCTGCTGCCCCTCCTCTCAACGTCTTGCCGCTGCTCTTCTCTGAAACCTCAAAACTGCTGCTGCTCCTCCTCTCCACTTCCCTCCTGCTGCACTTCTCTGAATCTGAATCCTTGCTGTCTCCCTCTCTCTCTGTCAAATTTCTATGAATTTGAAAAGTGTACTATTCAGAATTGTGTAATGTTCAGATTTTATATATTCTTGCAACCTATTAATTGTTCAGTTTAGATTTGTGTTTGTCTAGTGATTATGTGTTGATCTGTAAAACTGAATTTGTTACTCTGTTCTTTCATGGGAGAATTAGTTAAATTTTGTAAGTTGTGTACTGCACTTGCTGCATAACCGTGCTAGTTCAATTTGTAGTCTCTGTATAACCTATGTACATGTACCTGTGATATATATATATATATATATATATATATATATATATAGGATTGACTATTCGTCACCCTGGATAAGGAATAGTTATTCTTCACCCCTCTATTTTACCACTAATACACTGTAATTTTACATTCCGCAAGTTTTGTCTTATTTCTAACGTAAAAAGAGACCGTAAGAAAATATATAATTGCCATAAAAATATTTTATGTTATGTAAAATTACTAACGTAAAAGTATAGTATAAAATATATATAATCTCCAAATTTTCTTGTCTTATGACCTATATTTTTATTTTCTCATACCAAATTCTACGTAGTGAATCAATAGGAATGTAATTATTTGAATTCCAAATGTAATTTAATTATAATATGATCGTAAGATTACCTCGGCTGAAGAATAACATATTCTGCACCTGGGTGATGAATAGTAACACTATATATATATATATATATATATATATATATATATATATATATATATATTATGTAATATATATAAGGTACATTGATACACAACATGCTGCATTTTGGTACTTGAAAGGTTTATGCTGATTCAGCAATCCATGTGTCCTATTGAAAATTGAGAACTTGTGATCAGGAGATGTTTGGGAAAAAGGAGTGTAGGTACTGTTCTTGTGTTGGGATAATTTTGTAGATTTTTAGGAGCTAGGGGAAATAGGGTTGTAGTTGTAAACTGAAAATGGATCAGAATGGAAAAGCGGGTGTTTCTCTCAAAAATTTCAAAAGAGTAGGATGGGTCTTTGTTCAAAAATGATTTATAGGAATTATAGGGTCTCCCAAAAATTTTGTGGCAATTTTATAAAAATTATTTGAATTAGTTTTAGTGCAACAAAGGCAACTCAGAGTTTGAAAATGGCATTAAAGGAATTTGTTTTTGGGGTAAATTCTATTATGAAATAATTCCTACTGTTATTTAAAATATAAATGAAATGATTTGGAACACCAAGCAAGAGTTACGTTTCAAGTTGCTGAACCTTTTCATATAAGCTTGCAGAAGATTTAATTGATCATACAGAAAAAGAAAAACGAAGGTCATACCGATCCTAGTTGGTATTATTTTTCATGGCTAGAAGATATATTGCTATACCCCGAGTGAAGCGAAGGAGTTTGCTGGGTTTTGTCTCCGACCATCGTGTCGTGATGATTTTGCAGGTACCCCGAGAGGCCCTTGAGTTTGCCGGAATGTCGATTAACTTCCATTCCGGCAAATTCGGGTACTCCATATGTCCTATTTTCAGCAAAGGTCATGCTGAAATTTTTCGTGAATTTTAGCATGACTTTGCTAAAAATAGGACATATGGGGTACTTGCGACAAATGCATGGGCCGGAGTATCTTAGTACTTAATTAAGTAGGATCAACTGCCTCTTGTGTTATACATATAGAAGTGTGATATCAACTCATAGATATTACTAATGTCAGTTGCTCGTCATCGATAAGCCCTAATCTGGAAGAGGAACCACTCATCCTAACCATTTGCTCTCAAAATTACCACTTCACTTCTTACTACTGAAAATCTTAGACCATCTCCATTCACCAATTGCTCAAACCAGTTCGAAGGGCGTGTTTTCACCACACTGTAGATTATCTTATTGGACCCAACAGAGATGATGTAGTTTTTAATTATGAACGTAGGAAATGTCGTCATCGGCCGACGAAAGTCTCCCGGGGGAGTGCGGCTGGTGCCACGACAATCGAGGTCTCAGCGACGAGCCTCACCGGGCGATGATCGGCGCTTGACATTAAGCTTGAGGAGACCTTGAAGTTGAAACAGTACGCAACGACGACAATTGTTTTTTTTCATAATTAAGCATGACTTCAACTATTTCAACGTGTAATTTTCATCTTTTACAATTCGAGTATAGCTTATCCCATGCCATGCAAGACGCTATGTCTTGGAGAGGATGGATTTTGAAGACCAAGAAAATTATGAAACAAAGAAAATTCACCTAAGGACTCATCATGATGTGGATTTTGAAGTAAAGTTGTATAATTCTGGGAGCGTAACCCATTTTGGTTGCAAAAATTGGGAAGCATTTTGCAAGATGTATGGTTTTGATGAGGGTATGCTTGTCACCATGGATCTTGGTGATCCTGACATCGACCAAGACAATATGGACATTTGGGTCCTTGTTGATACACCTCCAGTTCTACCGCTATGTGAGTTTCTCAAACATAGTTAATTATTAACTAATTTATATTGTTCATTTCAAAATAGTTGACAGCTTATTTCCATTGACAGCTTGTTTTGATTGTTCAAACAATGTGCGGAACATGGTAGACAAAACCCACTACACCGATGGCTCCGAGTTAACTTATCAGGAGAAAAATCATCTGGTCGGATTTTATACTGATCTTGAGAATTACAATATCTATTGTAAAACTCCTCAACATTATGGTCAATACGTGCCACTAGTGCATGTGTTGAACTACGGTAACTACCATGAAGATACCCTGGTAAGATTTTCTACTATGTCGTCATCGTGCATCTTTTGCATACTTCTAAAACTAATACATCATCGCTAACTATGTAGTTATTACTATGTTTTTCAACAGAGAATCCCAGAGGATTGTGTGCCCCATTTGATGTATCAGAATGGCAGCCTTTATGGTTTGAACATATATCCAGGTCATCCTACGAATCTCAATTGTCCATACCGGATTTCTAAAAGAACTGGAGACATGAAAATCAAAGAAAGAAAGAAATGTATGGACAGTCGTAAGCAGGTTCTTGGAAGCAAAAGGAAGCGAAGCGCAAGAATTGGAGACGGGATGATCTCCATTCTTCATAATGAAGAGTCAGGGTCTATATTGTTTTATGCTATTTTACCTTAAATAGGGTATTTAGGTCCTGCCTAATACTGATGATCATGTGCTAAGAACAATTAAGTAGGGTTGGTTCGATGACTATCAAGATGATGATCGTATGACTTGTTATTAATAACGAGTAGAAGTTGTATGATGATGATTAGTAGGACTTGTTAGGATTAGTATTACTTTCGACAAACTCGCTACTCGCGGTATCGAGACTTGTAATGTTCTATCTTTGTTCGGTCTTTTGAATTCGGAGACTAATATGATGAATTGTATTCAGAGACTAATCTTCTATTGTATTCGATGAATCTGCTGTTGCTATGTGGTGCTGTCTATATTCTGTCCAGTAATATATTTTGTAACCTGTGCAAATATCAGAAAAGAAAAAATCCTAATATTCATACTACTGGCGCACCACCATATAGTGCATCATTAGTAAGCCAGCGCACACTAATGGCGCATCATACACTAGTGCGCCATTAGTATGCCAAAGCACATGGGTAAATATGGCCCCCTAGGCTATACTAATGGCGCACCGTGGGCTATACTAATGGCGCACTGCATGGTGCGCCATTAGTATATAGCAGATACTAATGGCGCACCAGTGGTGCGCCATTAGTAACAAATTCTAATGGCGTGGTGCTAGTGGCGCACCTGTAGTGCGCCATTAGTAGGCAAAACAGGTGCGCCACTAGTAAGCCTTTTCCTAGTAGTGGAGGTAGACATGGCGGGTGCGATCGGCGGCGATCGAGGGCGCCCGGGGCGATCAGCGGCGATCGAGGCGCCGGAGGCGATCGAGGGGCCCCGAGGTTAAGGCTCAAGAGGAGGAGAGAGGACGAACCGCTCGAACTGAAATTCAAAAGAGTACGCATGATGATGGGACCTCTATAATGAAGTGCTTTATTAATGCAATTAATTTAATCAAAAAAATTAGGACGAGAATAGCCCTGAACCTAATTGGGCCGATTAAAGGTACAAAAAAATTTAGGTCGAAAATACCCTTGGGCTCAAAAAGGCCCAGTTATTGTTATCCGTTAGATCTCCCATATAATACACCTGCTCTGGTGTATTATAATGCACTGATAGATTGAGATATTGGAGAAGTAATTGTTGTATTGATCGGGGCCTCAAGGGTTGTTTATATAGATTACAAAGCTTGGGCTCCAAGACTAGACTAATAGAGATAGATTACAATACGAATAGACTTATACTCTAAGATCCCCCCGCAGTCTCAACGTCAGGTGAAACAATGTTGAGACTAGAACGTATGTCGGTGAACGATGCAGTCGGGAGTCCTTTGGTAAAAATGTCAGCAAATTGGGCACTTGTAGGAACATGAAGAACGCGAACCTCGCCAAGAGCCACCTTTTCACGAACAAAGTGAATGTCAATCTCAATGTGCTTTGTGCGGCGATGTTGAACTGGATTGGAAGCCATGTAGACTGCAGAGATGTTATCACAGTAAACAATGGTAGCACGTGGGAGCGGACGATGAAGTTCAACGAGAAGCTGCCGTAGCCACACTACCTCGCCACAGCGTGAGCAACCGCCTATACTCAGCCTCGGCAGAAGACACGAAACTGCTACCAGCCTTTTAGAACACCAAGAAACAAGATTATCACCCAAATAAGCGCAAAATCCGGATGTAGATCGTCGAGTATCCGGACAACCTGCCCGATCGCATCGAATAAACTGTCAAGCTTGTAGGTGAAGAAGAATTAATAAGGAGAACGTGATCAAGAGTGCCTTTTAAATAGCGGAGAATGCGTCGACATGAGCCGATGAGGAGCACGAGGATCATGCATAAACGAACAGGCTTCTTTGAATGAATAGGAGATTTCGGGACGAGTAAGAGTGGCATATTGAAGAGCGCCAAGATGCTACGATATAAAGTAGGATCGAAAGAGGATCACCATCACCGATAGTTTAGCACCAACGTCGGCCGGAGTACGAGAGGGTTGACAATCAGACATACCGAACGAGAAAGCAAGTCCAAAATGTATGAGCGTTGAGAAAGAAAGAGGGAAGATGTTGTGCGAGAAACATGAATACCTAGAAAATGATGAAGAGGACCAAGATCTGTCATGGAAAACTCCCGATTGAGAGAAGAGATGGTATGTTGAAGAAAAGAATCGAGAACTAGCCGTGAGAATGATATCATCAACATAAAGCAAGAGGTAGGCAGTGTGAGTAGGAGACCGATAAACAAAGAGAGAAGAATCGGTTTGGAGGAATAAAGCCTATGGTTTGAATAAAAGTAGCAAAGCATTGAAACCATGCACGAGGAGCTTGTTTAAGGCCATAAAGAGATTTGTGGAGGAGACAAACAAAATTTGGAGAGGAGGATTCTCAAAACCAGAGGTTCTTGACAATAAACAGTTTCATTGAGAGTGCCATGAAGAAAAGCATTTTTAACATCAAGTTGATGAATAGGCCAAGAAGAGGAAACAGCAAGACTAAGAACAACACGAATAGTGCTTGGTTTAACAACAGGAGAAAAAGTCTCATCAAAGTCAATACCATGCTGCTGGGAGAAACCACGACACACCCAACGAGCTTTGTAACGAGCAAGAGTGCCATCGGAATGAAATTTATGACGAAAAACCCATTTGCTAGAAACAATGTTAACACCGAAGGTTTGGGAACAAGAGTCCATGTATTATTTTGTCAAGAGCTTCAAATTCATCACGCATAGCGGAAAGCCAGAGAGGGTCAAGAAGAGCTCGCTTATAACTGGTTGGAATAGGAGAGATGGTTGGGGTGGCGGTAAGATTGAGACGTTTGGTGGGGAGAAGAAATCCTCGTTTTCCACGGGTGCACATGACATGATCATTGGTGGCGGTGGTATAAGAACGGCATTGGGTGGCGTGGGTTTTGGTTGAAGAAGACGGTGAGGAAGAAGAATCGAGGTGGTGGGTGTCGAGGTGGTTGCCGTGGTAGGATGTGGTGAGGGAAAGACGGCTGGGGTAGAGGATGTAGTTGCGGGAGAGGTGGGGGACGGGGCAGGAGGGTGGCTGACGGTGGGCGATTCCGGCGGAGAGACGGAACAAGATTCCATGGCAGCAGAGATGACCGAAGGACGAACTAGGGAAGGGGTTTTGGTGGTGGCGGATTGTGGTGGAATTGATTTTGTGGTTGTAGTGACAGAAAAAGGAAAAGTATTTTCATCGAATGTGACATGACGAGAGAGAATGATACGACCAGAAGATGGATCGAAACAATGATATCCTTTGTGATCATCAGAAAGACCAAGGTGAATGCAAGGTAGTGGCGTGGTTCTAGTTTGTTGGAGGCGGTAGAGGCGATGTTGGGAAAGCATAGACAGCCAAAACACGCAGAAAAGAATAGTCGAGTTGGGAGAGAAAAGAGATTGGAAAGGCGAATAAAGAGGGCAAGTTTTAGTTGGTCGAATAATAAGAAGTAGTGTGCGGTCGAAGGGCTTCAACCCAAAAGCGGGAAGGAAGAGAAGCTTGTAAAAGCAATGTGCGAAGAACATCATTAATAGAGCGAAGACAGCGTTCAGCTTTGCCATTTTGAGAAGATGTATAAGGGCATGAAAAACGAAGAAGAATGCCTTGAGAGAGAAAGAAGGTGCGGTTTTGGGTGTTATCAAATTCACGGCCGTTATCACATTGAATAAATCGAATTGGCAAGCCAAAGTGTGTGATTACATATTGTCGAAAGTTGAGAAAGATGGAAGGTACTTCAGATTTAGCGCGAAGAGGAAAGGTCCAAGTATAGTGAGAATAATCATCCAAGATCACAAGATAATATTTATAACCAGAAACACTAGGGACTGGAGAGGTCCATAAATCACAGTGAAGTAACTCAAAAGGAAAAGTACTAATGGTAGTAGAGGTTCCAAAAGGTAATCTAACATGTTTAACACATTGACATGCATTACAGAGAGAGGGATTATGAGGACTGCTAGAACTAGGGATACAAAATTCTTGGAGTAAAGACGTCAAAGTGTTTTTGCTGGGGTGACCGAGACGACGATACCATAGATCAACAGAGGCGAGCATGGCACGAGAGGTGGATGTGGGCGCGCCATGAAGAGGATAAAGATCGCCCGTGCTATTGTACCGAGCGAGGACCGCCTCCGTTGTCAGATCTTTCACAGACAAACCAAAAGGGTCAAAGGCTAGGATAACTTTGTTGTCAATGCAAAATTGTCTAACAGAGATAAGATTTTGATGATGGAAGGAACCACAAGAATATTGCGTGAAGAAAATTGGCATGAGAGGAAGGGATGTAAGAGTGACCAGTGCATGAAACAGGATGGTGGAGCCATCGCCAATGGTGATAGTGGAAAAGCGAAGGAAAACAAGCTGACAATAAATTCATATTTGAAGACATATGCATTGATGCACCAGAATCGAAAATCCAATCCAGAATCTGCGTCGTTGAGGACAAAATTGTTCATGGCGTTGATGAAGGCGGCTTGGTCCCAAGCCGGCTGTTGGGGAGGAGCAGAGGGGCCAGGAACTTGCATGTTGGCGTGGGGATAGCGGATGGGTAGTATGCGATTGGGGCCTGCATTTTGCCGTAGAAGGCCGGCATGGTGTTGTAGGGCGGCGGTGGTCTGGCGTCTTTGGTAGGCGGAGTAGGAGTGGCGGTGTAGACGTCGCCGCGTGCCTGGGTCCAAGGAGTCCCGGAGAGCTGTGGCTGGGCGAAGACCGGGGCTCCACGTGCCTGCACGCAGGAGGGGCACCATACGGCGAGGGGCCGACCATGGCATCGACCAAGCACGGACGAGGCCAGTCCAAGGATCATGTTGAGGAGGCCATGGCGACGGAGCTGGTGGCGTGGGAGCGGTGGATGACGAGGCTGGTGTAGGTCCGCGGACGAGATGCAGGAGGCCGGTAGACGGGATTCTTGCCCTTGTAGTTGGGACTCGGCGCCACTGGTGGTGGTGTTGAGGCAGCAGCATCAAAGCAGGAGTTGGAGGGGAGGTGTTTGGGTAGTTGTAGAGGAGGAGGTAGGGGTGGGGCATCGGCGGCGTGAACTCGGCCATGGAGAAGAGGGGCGAATCGGCCGGGCGGCGGGCGCGGGTGGCGGAGCCATACCAGTCTGGAAAACCTAGGCGTCGGATACCATGATAGATTGAGATATTGGAGAAGTAATTGTTGTATTGATCGGGGCCTCAAGGGCTGTTTATATAGATTACAAAGCTTGGGCTCCAAGACTAGACTAATGGAGATAGATTACAATACGAATAGACTTATACTCTAAGATGCACCATAAAATTTCCCCAACGGATACCCGAGGTTCCACCGCGATGGAGAATAGGTCAGGAAAGTGGGCCGCGAAAGGGGCGTCCCCAGCCCACCGGTCGAACAAGCTCATTTTCAAAGAGCTTCCTTTTATGTGAGCTTAGTATCTTTAGAAATTTGAAAGACGACAAGCTCACGCGAGAGAAGTTTAAGCATCGGCGTATTACGAGAGAAAACATCTGGTTTACTCATTCCATGTGATGCATACGCCGAACTAACAAATCTCAATTCAAGCACACACAAATTACACACGCCAGCCGAACGCAGGACGATAAGCGACCACCAAGTCAACGCCACTCGATGCACTCCGGAGGTGGGCGACGATCGAATCATCAGTAGACGGTGACGGCGAGCTTCATGTCGGCGGTGCAGTAGTCCGGCACGCTGCAGATGAAGTAGTGCGTGCCCCTGGGCAGCGCCACCGCGTCGTAGCCGTTGCTGTACACCGGGGCGTACCCCTTGGGCGACACGATGCACTTCTTGTACCCGCCCTTGCTCACCCACGCCACGTCGTGGAACGTGCTATTGTACTTGAACACTGCGCATGCATGCGCACGCGGCATGGTCAGATCGGGACAAGTCATCCAAGGCTACTCACTCGCACGTGCATTGCAGAGAGAGGTACGTACCGAGCACGTCGCCGGCGCGGAAGGTCTTGCCGGCCAGCCACCCGCCGTAGTCGACGTTGCGCGTCCACCCGGCCGCGTCGCCGACAAGGTACATCGTTGCCCCCGCCTCGGCGGCAGGGGCAGCCGTCAGGAGCACCGCGGCCATGCACAGGAACGCGGCGCCGGCGACAAGCGCCTTACTGCCAGCACTGCCTCTTCCCCTAACTGCCATCGTTGCCGCGCGCACAAGCTTGTCGTTAGAGAGACCAGCTACTACACTCTCTCTTGCTGCTTTGTAAGACTGAGCTCGCAGGAATAGCGCCCTTGCCGTGTCGCCTTTTATAGCGCGTCCGTAGCGTTGTGGACGTGGAAATTGAACTGCTTGTTTCAAAGCTGAGAACTGGAACTGCTATTGGGGAGGAGTGAACGCATTATCCATCGCACGTGTAACACGTTGTGAAGCGCATCCATCCTTTGACTATTGACGAGCTTAGGCTGGTTGTAATGGGGAGTATCATATACTAGTATCATGCATATGATACTAGTGTATGATACTACCTCCCTAATGCATAGTATCATATATTAGTATCATGTAGTACTCTATTTATTGCCATGCATGACACAAAGTAGTATAGCTTTAATATGATACGGTATCATGATATGATACTACACCCTCTCTTTCTTCCTTTAATGCTATGACACCTCATCAAAATTGCCTAGTTGGCATGCATGATACTAGCTATGATACTACCATTACAACCAGCCTTATTCGGCCAGTACGTACACAATTTCTGACGATTAAGATTGGACCAGGAAATGAATTGATGAGTCTTCTTAGTTTGGATAAGACAGAGGAGCGCATGTGATCGATGAGCATTGCGTCTGCCAATGCAATGTTTGGCGGAGTTCACGAAACCTGTCTGCGGGGTTTTTGGTTTCTTGTATACGACTCTTGGGCGCCGACAGTTCCTGCCGTGTGCAGTAATTGCTCCGCAAGTCAGACTTGAGTAGCTAGCTAGGTAGAGCTCAAGTTGACCATGATGCCTTGGAAGTTGTCGAGCTGCCACCAATATACATTCTAGATCCACGATCCACGGAGCTATCGTCGAGGGATCAAAGAAATGGAACTCGTATGGCACGTTCATGCACGTCGTAGACGGTCCATGTTCCGGTCTCAAAAACTCGGCTCAGCCGCACCCCTCGGTCCTATACGTACAAGGCTGACCGACAGTTTTTATATTTAGACCATATCTAAAACGGATATGGGGAGGTTTAGACGCGTCCGACGCATCCACCACGTCGAACTGAAGTGTGAGACGTACGTGGACACTCGTCGAAACCCAACGGTCCGAGGAGTGGCCAAATCTGGCTATTTGAGCCGGAGAGCGACCCCCAACCCTAGCCATAATCCCATTTCCCTTCCCTTTGTGCCGCCACGACCCATCCGCTCGCAACTCGGAGCTTGTCGTCCGCCTGTAGCCATGGCCTGACAGCGGATCACCACTTACACAATGCTCACTTCGGAGCGCCTGTTAGAGCTCCTTGAGGATATCCGGGCCCAAGCTTTTCACTCGGATTGCAGCAAGCCTAACTCTGGACTAGCTGGAGCAAGAGAAGGAAGACGTGGAGCAGCAGGCACCGAACACGGCCATGGAGGAAGCGGAGCCGGAGGAGGAAAGCGAGGCCTTTCCGGCACCTCCAGGTGCTGGATTCGGCATGCCCCATGCACTAGGAGAATTCGAGGTCGCCCAAGCAAAGAAGGCAGCGGAGTAGTAGGGCATCCTTGATCCCATCCTCTTGGAGGTGCAGGTGGAGGCAAATCGCCGCGACTTCCGCGCACAGGCGGAGATCAAGGAACTCTTCGCGGACATGGAGTCTGACGAGGAGCCAGAGTTGTGGGAGGCAGGTCCATACGGCATTGCCAACATGGAGTTATCTACATCTCCGAGGATGAGTAGTTTAGGCTAAGTTTATCTATGTAGTGGTATGTAGCTTTTGAGTTACATTGTTTAGTATGAATTCGAGGTATGCGGTCGTGGCGTAAAATGAGGGGTGACTAGACCCTCTCCATGGAAGCGCCCGAACGCGTTTGCAGACATATAAGGGGTCATATTTGTCATATGCAGTTGTAGGTGCTCTAACTCATCAGGGGCATTGTTCTATGATATAAACATATAGTTTAGCAGCAAACACTACTTACAATATTAGTACTACCTAGCTTGTTGAAAAAGAAAAGGCAGACATACGACTTAGCAGTGGAGGAGTTGGCGTTGTAGATGTTCACGTTAAAGCCCCAAGTTGTAAGCTTGAAGACGAGGGTGTTGTCCTGCTTAATGTGGTGCTTCCAACAGAACTCACTCGATTTCTGAAAAAACACCACCTGGCCTTCGAACTAGGCCACCTACGCCCACTCCTCTGACCATCGACATGCAATAGGAGGGGGGAGGGGGTGATAGGTCTCCAACGTATCTATAATTTTTGATTGTTCCATGCTATTATATTATCTGTTTTGAATGTTAATGTGCTTTATTATGTACTTTTATATTATTTTTGGGTCTAACCTATTAATCGAAGGCCCAGTGCAAATTGTTGTTTTTTTTGCCAATTTCAGTGTTCCGCAGAAAAGGAATATCAAACGGAATGAAACCTTCGCGAGGATCGTTTTTGGAACAAAGGCAATCGACGTCAAGGAAGCAACGAGGCGGTCACGAGGTAGGAGGGCGCGCCCCCCACCCTCGTGGGGCCCTCGTGGCTCCACCGACCTACTTCTTTCGCCTATATATACTCATATACCCTGAAAACATCGGAGAGCACCACGAAACCCTATTTCCACCGCCGCAACCTTCTGTACCCGTGAGATCCCATCTTGGAGCCTTTTCCGACGCTCCACCGGAGGGGGAATCGATCATGGAGGGCTTCTACATCAACACCATAGCCTCCCCGATGATGTCTGAGTAGTTTACCACAGACGTTCGGGTCCATAGTTATTAGCTAGATGGCTTCTTCTCTCTCTTTGGATCTCAATACAAAGTTCTCCTCGATTCTCTTGAAGATATATTCGATGTAATTCTTTTTGCGGTGTGTTTGTCGAGATCCGATGAATTGTGGGTTTATGATCAAGATTATCTATGAACAATATTTGATTCTTCTATGAATTCTTATATTCATGATTTAATATCTTTGCAAGTCTATTCGAATTATCAGTTTGGTTTGGCCTACTAGATTGATCTTTCTTGCAATGGGAGAAGTGCTTAGCTTTGGGTTCAATCTTGCGGTGTCGTTTCCCAGTGACACCAGGGGCAGCAAGGCACGTATTGTATTGTTGCCATCAAGGATAAAAAGATGGGGTTTATATCATATTGCTTGAGTTTATCCCTCTACATCATGTCATCTTGTCTAATGCGTTACTTTGTTCTTACGAACTTAATACTCTAGATGCATGCTGGATAGCGGTCGATGTGTGGAGTAATAGTAGTAGATGCATAATCGTTTCGGTCTACTTGTCACGAACGTGATGCCTATATACATGATCATGCCTAGATATTCTCATAATTATGCGCTTTTCTATCAATTGCTCCACAGTAATTTGTTCACCCACCGTAGAATTTGCTATCTTGAGAGAAGCCACTAGTGAAACCTATGGCCCCCGGGTCTATTTTCCATCATATTAATCTCCCGCCAACGTGCTATTTCTGCCGCCGTTTATTTTGCAATCTTTACTTTTCAATCTATACAACAAAAATACCAAAATATTTATCTTATTATCGTTATCAGATCTCACTTTTGCAAGTGGCCGTGAAGGGATTGACAACCCCTTTATCACGTTGGTTGCAAGGTTCTTGATTGTTTGTGCAGGTACGAGGGACTTGCGTGTAGTCTCCTACTGGATTGATACCTTGGTTCTCAAAAAATGAGGGAAAATACTTACGCTACTTTGCTGCATCACCCTTTCCTCTTCAAGGGAAAACCAACGCATGCTCAAGAGGTAGCAGGGTGTTCAGCCAGCCCTTGAGGATCCTTTAGAAAGCCGTCGAGATGAAAAGCATTGCCATGTCGTCCATGTCCATCTGGACATAAAACCGGTGTGGCACCGGTTCTCTCGCCTTGTAGCCGAGCTTGGGTCGATGGCCATGCGTGTGTAGAGGCGCCTCCGCCAGCTCCTTCCTCCCCGGCACTACAGGCTTCAGTGCCAACCGATTCGGCGGGAGCATGTCTTGGAAGCCAGTTGATGGATACCATTGCACAATCAATCAAGTAAGTGCGGAATCAAGCACAACATGGGAATGCAAAGACATAGGCAACACATAATTGAATCATAAACATGGACATTGCACATTAGCATGATCTAACACAAAGGCATTGCACAGTCATGGACATGCAAAGACATAGGCACTTGAAAGCACAAGTGCTCCCTAGGTGGTTTTGGTAATTAATGTCAACATATCTCTTGTTGGACTAGCACTTTTATCTAGTATGTTTCAGATAAGTTCAACAATGGAGTGGCATGGACTAAAGGATGTGGGAACCCCTTCAAGATGCTAAGGACAAAGGATTGGCTCAAGCTTCAAGCTCAAGACTCTTCATTTTATATTTTGGTGATCCAAGATCACATTGAGTCTATAGGAAAAGTCAATACTATCACTTCCAAAAGACATGTACTTCCACAGGGGGAGAAAGAGATCTCCAGGGGGAGAAAATACTCAAGTAGAAAGTATTTCTCAAGGATCCCAGATGCTTGGTGTTCAAGAGGAGAGATGCCACATGTCTTCTTGAGGGGAAAGACATGTTCATATGTGCTTATTTGCATTAGCTCTGTTCATTTATATCTTTCAGCTCGATTTTCTGTTCCTATCTTCTCCCAAATCCCATGCTAGATTCAGGGGAGCAAGACATCTAAGGGAAAGAAATCATTTAAATTCATTGCATATCTTTACCCTTGGGGACATGTCTAATCCAATGTAGTACTTAGTACTTACTCTCTACATGTCATCCAGTCTTGGTATTCTTGTGGTTTCTTCTGCTTTGCTCGGCTAGTAGATGTATCTGTGTTATCTAACCTTGTTTATGCAGGTTCATTCCATCCTAAGCCAACTCAAGACTACAAGGTAAGTATATGCATCACAATCATGTGTATGAGGAATTCTTGCTGATGTACATACTGTTTGCAAGAAGGACTCATGAGCATGAAGGTATTTTCTTTAATATTCTTTGCTCTGATGCATATGGCCAAGATACATGTAACACATTGCCTACTCTATCATGGTTATGCCCTCACATGCTTCTATATTCCATATTCACATGATTGCATACGTGTAGGGGGAGCCTATGCTTGTTACATGTCTTTCCGAAGCTTTACTTGCTATTCTTTATATCTTTATCTAAAGCTTTGATGTATGTTGTCATCAATTACCAAAAAGGGGGAGATTGAAAGCACAAGTGCTCCCTAGGTGGTTTTGGTAATTAATGTCAACATATCTCTTGTTGGAGTAACACTTTTATCTAGTATGTTTTAGATAAGTTCAACAATGGAGTGGCATGGACTAAAGGATGTGGGAACCCCTTCAAGATGCTAAGGACAAAGGATTGGCTCAAGCTTCAAGCTCAAGACTCTTAATTTTATATTTTGGTGATCCAAGATCACATTGAGTCTATAGGAAAAGCCAATACTATCAAGAAGGGATGAGGTGTTGCTTAATGAGTTTCTTGCTCCACAGTGCTTAGTGATATGCTCCAAAACCCTCAACTACTTTCCACTTCCACACATATTACCTAAACCTAAAGTCAAACTCGGCCCCACCGATTCTTTCTATCCGGCGCCACCGAGTTCAGTTGTCATAGCCACTGCCACAAACCCTAGGCAAATCGGTTTCATCGATAGGGATCTCGGTCTCACCGAGATGGGATTGTAATCTCTCTGTGTATCTCCATTACCAAAATCGGTCTCACCGAGTTTGTGCAACCGGTACTACCGAGATTACAATGCAAACTCTCTGGTTAACTTATTACCAAAATCGGTCCCACCGAGTTTGAGTAATCGGTCTCACCGAGTTTGCCTGACCAACTCTCTGGTTAGCTAATTACCAAAATCGGTCTCACCGAGTTTGTGTAATCGGTCTCACCGAGATTACGTTATGCCCTAACCCTAACCATATCGGTCCTACCGAGTTGCATGTCGGTCCCACCGAAAACCCTAACGGTCACTAGGTTTACTGAATCGGTCCGACCGAGTTTGTTGATTCGGTCCCACCGAGTTTGGTAAATTGTGTGTAACGGTTAGATTTTGTGTGGAGGCTATATATACCCCTCCACCTCCTCTTCATTTGCAGAGAGAGCCATCAGAACAAGCCTACACTTCTAGCATCCTATTTCTGAGAGAGAACCACCTACTCATGTGTTGAGACCAAGATATTCCATTCCTACCATATGAATCTTGATCTCTAGCCTTCCCCAAGTTGCTTTACACTCAAATCTTCTTTCCACCAAATCCAAATCCTGTGAGAGAGAGTTGAGTGTTGGGGAGACTATCATTTGAAGCAAAAGAGCAAGGAGTTCATCATCAACACAACATTTGTTACTTCTTGGAGAGTGGTGTCTCCTAGATTGGCTAGGTGTCACTTGGGAGCCTCCGACAAGAATGTGGAGTTGAACCAAGGAGTTTGTAAGGGCAAGGAGATCGCCTACTTCGTGAAGATCTACCGCTAGTGAGGCAAGTCCTTCGTGGGCGACGGCCATGGTGGGATAGACAAGGTTGCTTCTTCGTGGACCCTTCGTGGGTGGAGCCCTCCATGGACTCGCGCAACCGTTACCCTTCGTGGGTTGAAGTCTCCATCAACGTGGATGTACGATAGCACCACCTATCGTTACCACGACAAAAACATCCGTGTCTCAAATTGCGTTTGAATCCTTCAAAACCCTTCCCTTTACATTCTTGCAAGTTGCATGCTTTACTTTCCGTTGCTCATATACTCCTTGCATGCTTGCTTGTTATGTATTGTGAATGTTAAACTTGTTCCTAAACTCCACTTAAACCTAAAGAAGTTAAAAACTGCAACTTTGGTACTTAGTGTCTAATCACCCCCCCTAGACACCTCTTCTCAAGATCCTACAAGTGGTATCAGAGCATTGATCTCCATTGCCTTGGTTTAATCACCATTGGAGGAAGATGGATGAGTCTACTTTGGGAAGTCTTAGACATAGAGTGCCTATTCTTGATGGAGAGTATTTTCATGAGTGGAAAAATGAGATGCTTGTAATTTTCAATCAATATCATTTGAACAAGTACATTTCTAGCTCGTGTGCACCTCATGTTGATCCTATGCATCCTACCCTTGATGAATCAATTGACATGATTAGGAATCTTAGAACTGTTAATCTTATAACTAGAGGCTTGCCTAGAAACTTAATTAGAAACTTACCTACTCTTGAGTGTGCCTACACTATATGGAAATTTCTTGAGGAACGCTTTCCAAATTATTCCTTGAAAAATCTAGATGAAATTCTCCATAAGTCTATTGCCTTGAGTAAGATGAATACTAGTGATCCTATGTTTGGTGATCTTCTATTTGAACTTACAAACCTTATGCGTGCCAAAGGAGATGTTGGAATTATTGGTGATATTATTTCCAAAGCTATAAGAATTCATAAGCAAGATCATTGTCAAACTCACTCTAACGAATTACCCTCTCTAGGACTTGATCCACCACATGACGATGTTGAACATGGATACTATGATGAGGATGATGATAGTGACTTCGATCTTGACGATGCAATGAGACATTTTGGTCTTATGGCAAATCTTCAGGGATATATGTCAGGAGGAAAGGAATGGGTTCTTGACAGTGGATGTACCGATCACATGACCGGAGATAAAGACATGTTTCGTGAGCTTGCTGAAAATGATAGTCCTCGAAAGTATGTCACTTTCGGTGACAACTCAAAGGTAAGGTGGTTGGCCTCGGTAAGGTGGCCATCTCACATGATAGCTCCATTCAGAATGTTATGCTCGTTGAATCTCTTGGCTACAACTTACTTTCAGTATCTAGACTTGCTGATTTCGGTTTCAATGTCCTATTTACTGAAGTAGATTGCCAAGTGTTTCATCGAGACAATCATAAAATGGTCTTTACCAGTATACGTAGAGGTGATCTTTACATTGTTGATTTCTCTAAAAAGGCACAACCTAAAACTTGCTTCATTGCTAAATCCTCAAAAGGTTGGTTATGGCATAGACGACTAGGTCATGTTGGCATGAGAAACCTTGACAAGCTTATTAAAGGGAATCATATCCTTGGTGTTAACGATGTCATATTTGATAAGGATAGACTTTGCGATGCTTGTCAAGCAGGTAAACAGGTTGGAGGAAGGCATCCCGTGAAGAACATCATGACCACAAAGAGGCCACTTGAGCTACTTCACATGGATCTTTTTGGTCCCAACGCTTACAAGAGTCTCGGTGGAAATTCTTTTGGTCTAGTTATAGTTGATGATTTTTCAAGATTTACGTGGGTATTCTTTCTCGATGATAAACCGCAGGTCCAAAAGATCTTCAAAAACTTCGCCAGGAAGGCCCAAAACCAGTTTGAAGTGAAGATCAAGAAGGTTCGCGGCGACAACGGAACGGAGTTCAAGAACACAAACATGGACACCTTTCTTGACGAAGAAGGGATGTCACAAGAGTTCTCGGCTACGTACACACCTCAACAAAATGGAGTTGTTGAGAGGAAGAACCGGATGCTCATCGAAATGGCGAGAACGATGCTTGATGAGTACAAGACGCCGAAGCACTTTTCGGCAGAAGCGGTTGAGACAGCTTGTCATGCAACAAATCGCTTGTATCTTCACAAGCTACTCAGCAAGACGGCATACGAGCTCATCACCGGTAACAAACCCCAAGTTGGATACTTTCGAGTATTCGGCTCAAAGTGCTACATTCTTGATAAGCATCGTCGTTCTAAATTTGCTCCTAAGTCTCATGAAGGTTTCCTACTAGGTTATGGCTCAAAATCTCACGCTTACCGTGTCTACAACAATTTCACCCGAAAGGTCGAAGAGACGGTAGATGTGAAGTTTGATGAATCTAACGGCTCGCAAGTAGAGCAATTGCCAATTGATGTAGGAGACAAAGATCCTTCGAAAGCAATCCAAGACTTGTCTATTGGCAAGGTCCGTCCAACGGAGGTGAAGGAGAGTACCTCGTCCGTCCAAGTGGAAGTTTCTACTTCACGACAAGGTGAACCAAGAGTTGATACGGAAGCATCCACAAGTGGAACACACCAAGATGAAGAAAACGAGGAAGTACATCGGGAACGTCAACAACCTCCTTCTCCACCACGACAAGAAAACGACAACACCAACAATGAAGAAGATCAAGAAGAAGAAGAAGAACAAGATGAAGAAGATGTTCAACCAAGACCCAAGAAAAAGCGTTCACGAGTTCGAGCAAGAATTTCTAAAGACCATCCCGTAGAGCAAATCTACAATGATATTCAAACCGGGAGAATCACTCGCTCTAAAACTCGTTTAGCTAACTTTGGTGAAAACTATTCTTTCATCTCTAGCATTGAACCTATGAAGGTCGAAGAAGCATTGGAAGATCCTGATTGGATAAATGCTATGCATGAAGAGCTACACAACTTTGAGAGAAACCAAGTTTGGACATTGGTTGAGAAGCCTGACAACAACCACAACATCATCGGTACCAAATGGGTGTTTTGCAACAAGCAAGATGAAGATGGACAAGTAGTTCGCAACAAAGCACGTCTCGTCTCCCAAGGCTACACACAAGTCGAAGGTATGGACTATGGTGAGACTTATGCTCCCGTTGCTAGGCTTGAATCCATTCGCATCTTACTTGCCTATGCTAATCACCATGATATCACCTTATACCAAATGGACATTAAAAGTGCCTTTCTAAATGGTGAAATAGAGGAGGAAGTTTATGTTAAACAACCTCCCGGCTTTATCAATCCTAAGAAACCCAATCATGTTTAAAAACTTCACAAAGATCTTTATGGTCTTAAACAAGCTCCTAGAGCTTGGTATAAATGCTTGACCAAGTTTATTCTTGAAAAGGGATTTGAAATTGGGAAAATTGATTCCACACTTTTTACTAAAAGGGTTAATGGAGAATTATTTGTATGCCAAATTTATGTTGATTATATCATATTTGGATCAACTAACCCTCATTTTAGTGAGAAGTTTGGAAAGCTAATGTCGGAGAAGTTTGAGATGTCAATGATGAGTGAACTCAAATTCTTTCTTGGGTTGCAAATCAAGCAAACTAAGGAAGGTACTTTTGTTTCTCAAATGAAGTACACTAAGGACTTATTCAAGTTCAATATGCAAGAGTGCAAAGGTATGTCTACACCTATGCCTACTAGTGGACATCTTGATTTGACCAAAGATGGTAAACCAGTTGACCAAAAGGTTTATCGCTCTGTGATTGGTTCATTATTATACCTATGTGCTTCACGTCCCGATATTATGCTAAGTGTGTGCATGTGTGCAAGATATCAAGCTGCTCCTAAAGAATGTCATCTTAAGGTCGTAAAAAGGATAGTGAGATACTTAATTCATACACCAAATTTTGGCATTTGGTATCCTAAGAGGGCGTCTTTCGATCTTGTTGGATACTCCGACTCGTACTATGCCGGAGACAAGGTTGATAGAAAGTCCACTTCGGGTACTAGTCAACTTCTTGGTAGATCTCTTGTGTCTTGGTCCTCCAAGAAACAAAACTCGGTATCCTTATCTACCGCCGAAGCAGAGTACATTGCCACTGGTTCATGTTGTGCTCAATTACTTTGGATGACCCAAACTCTTAAAGATTATGGGATATATGTGAAACATGTTCCATTGCTTTGTGACAATGAAAGTGTTACCAAAATTGGTCATAATCCCGTACAACATTCTCGAACTAAGCATATAGAAGTTCGTCATCATTTCATTTGAGATCATGTTGCTAAGGGTGACATTAATCTTAAGCATGTTCGCACGAAAAGCAATTAGCGGATATATTCACTAAACCTCTTGATGAGAAAGTGTTTTGCAGGTTGAGAGGAGAATTGAACATCATTGATGCTTCAAACTTGGAGTAGAAACTCCATTGGATACATGCAAGACATGAGCTTATTACTAATCCTTGATATTTCTCTTATGATGAAAATCTTATGTCTTGGATATATTTGCATCTTGCATGTTATATAACCCATGTAGGTACTTGGTTGAATCAAATTCCATGAGATTGTAATCTACTCACATCTTGAGCAATCTCTACATCACCAAGTCTCTACACTATGGTGGTTGAAGACAAGGAAGCACGGAATCATTCAAACATATCCTTTTACAAACTCTATGTTGAGCTTCATGATTGACATTTTTGGATACACAAGTGCTCCTCCTTGCAAGAACTAACCCATGTAGGTAGATGGACTCAAATTCCAAGTGGTGCTCCCAACTCTTGATGAGCTACATCAACCTTGAGCAACCCACACAAGTTCAACTACATGGTCAACACCACCAACCAAGGTATGTTATTCCATCTTAGAGAAGCTTTACTCTAAGTCGTGAGCTAAAGCAACTCGACAAGATGTGAATACATCAAGATGCTTAAACGAAAAATGGTAACCCCATTTTGAGCTTAAACGATGAGTATGACCTATGATCAAGTGATCTCACTTGACTCCTAAGTCAATATACTCTAACATAGGTGACTTTGTCGCCGACCATCTCTAGATGAAGTTCTCTCGTGTTCTTTTCTGTGATTTTGCATTTGTCTCATGCATATTTCTTTCCCCTTTCAAAAAAAACTTCATCTAGATTTCTTTCTTTTCTTTTCTGTTTGCTCTGCATTTCCTGCATCCAATTCATTGCATATCATTCAGTAAATTCCTTGCAAATCTTTGTGAGATCTTACTAGTCTAGTGAGCTGAGGTGACAAGTGTTTTCTCTGTGATGAACTCGGCTTCACCGATTTCTTGTTTTCGGTCCAACCGAATCCTTTCGGTACAACCGAAGCATACCACTCGGTGCCACCTATTTCACAACAGGAAAAACAGCTTGCCACTTATTCTGTGTTTCCTCTGATCCAGCTCCACTCAATGAATCTTGTCCTCTACAAGCATCACATTTATATAAATGCTTTGTGCTGTGACTCAAGGATCAAACCCTTCTTGGAAATTGATGTCAAAGGGGGGGAGAGAGATCACATCAAAGCTCATCACTTCCAAAAGACATGTACTTCCACAGGGGGAGAAAGAGATCTCCAGGGGGAGAGAATACTCAAGTAGAAAGTATTTCTCAAGGATCCCAGATGCTTGGTGTTCAAGAGGAGAGATGCCACATGTCTTCTTGAGGGGAAAGACATGTTCATATGTGCTTATTTGCATTAGCTCTGTTCATTTATATCTTTCACTCGATTTTCTGTTCCCTATCTTCTCCCAATATCCCATGCTAGATTCAGGGGAGCAAGACATCTAAGGAAAGAAATCATTTAAATTAATTGCATATCTTTACCCTTGGGGACATGTCTAATCCAATGTAGTACTTAGTACTTACTCTCTACATGTCATCCAGTCTTGGTATTCTTGTGGTTTCTTCTTTGCTCGGCTAGTAGATGTATCTGTGTTATCTAACCTTGTTTATGCAGGTTCATTCCATCCTAAGCCAACTCAAGACTACAAGGTAAGTATATGCATCACAATCATGTGTATGAGGAATTCTTGCTGATGTACATACTGTTTGCAAGAAGGACTCATGAGCATGAAGGTATTTTCTTTAATATTCTTTGCTCTGATGCATATGGCCAAGATACATGTAACACATTGCCTACTCTATCATGGTTATGCTCTCACATGCTTCTATATTCCATATTCACATGATTGCATACGTGTAGGGGGAGCCTATGCTTGTTACATGTCTTTCCGAAGCTTTACTTGCTATTCTTTATATCCCTATCTAAAGCTTTGATGTATGTTGTCATCAATTACCAAAAAGGGGGAGATTGAAAGCACAAGTGCTCCCTAGGTGGTTTTGGTAATTAATGTCAACATATCTCTTGTTGGACTAACACTTTTATCTAGTATGTTTCAGATAAGTTCAACAATGGAGTGGCATGGACTAAAGGATGTGGGAACCCCTTCAAGATGCTAAGGACAAAGGATTGGCTCAAGCTTCAAGCTCAAGACTCTTAATTTTATATTTTGGTGATCCAAGATCACATTGAGTCTATAGGAAAAGCCAATACTATCAAGAAGGGATGAGGTGTTGCTTAATGAGTTTCTTGCTCCACAGTGCTTAGCGATATGCTCCAAAACCCTCAACTACTTTCCCACTTCCACACATATGACCTAAACCTAAAGTCAAACTCGGCCCCACCGATTCTTTCTATCCGGCGCCACCGAGTTCAGTTGTCATAGCCACTGCCACAAACCCTAGGCAAATTGGTTTCAACGATAGGGATCTCGGTCTCACCGAGATGGGATTGTAATCTCTCTGTGTATGTCCATTACCAAAATCGGTCTCACCGAGTTTGTGCAATCGGTACTACCGAGATTACAATGCAAACTCTCTGTTAACTTATTACCAAAATCGGTCCCACCGAGTTTGAGTAATCAGTCTCACCGAGTTTGCTCGACCAACTCTCTGGTTAGCTAATTACCAAAATCGGTCTCACCGAGTTTGTATGTCGGTCTCACCGAGATTACGTTATGCCCTAACCCTAACCATATCGTTCCTACCGAGTTGCATGTCGGTCCCACGAAAACCCTAACGGTCACTAGGTTTCTTGAATCGGTCCGACCGAGTTTGTTGATTCGGTCCCACCGAGTTTGG
The DNA here is from genome assembly GCA_021605205.1 of Aegilops longissima. Taxonomy (NCBI): domain Eukaryota; kingdom Viridiplantae; phylum Streptophyta; class Magnoliopsida; order Poales; family Poaceae; genus Aegilops; species Aegilops longissima. The sequence continues at coordinate 116,975,323 of CM038679.1, read as the reverse complement.
TAAATTGTGTGTAACGGTTAGATTTTGTGTGGAGGCTATATATACCCTCCACCTCCTCTTCATTCGTGAGAGAGCCATCGAACAAGCCTACACTTCCAAAGATCCTATTTCGAGAGAACCACCTACTCATGTGTTGAGACCAAGATATTCCATTCCTACCATATGAATCTTGATCTCTAGCCTTCCCCAAGTTGCTTTACACTCAAATCTTTTTTCCACCAAATCCAAATCCTGTGAGAGAGAGTTGAGTGTTGGGGAGACTATCATTTGAAGCACAAGAGCAAGGAGTTCATCATCAACACACCATTTGTTACTTCTTGGAGAGTGGTGTCTCCTAGATTGGCTAGGTGTCACTTGGGAGCCTCCGACAAGAATGTGGAGTTGAACCAAGGAGTTTGTAAGGGCAAGGAGATCGCCTACTTCGTGAAGATCTACCGCTAGTGAGGCAAGTCATTCGTGGCCGACGACCATGGTGGGATAGACAAGGTTGCTTCTTCGTGGACCCTTCGTGGGTGGAGCCCTCCGTGGACTCGTGCAACCGTTACCCTTCGTGGGTTGAAGTCTCCATCAACGTGGATGTACGATAGCACCACCTATCGGAACCACGACAAAAACATCCGTGTCTCAAATTGCGTTTGAATCCTCCAAAACCCTTCCCTTTACATTCTTGCAAGTTGCATGCTTTACTTTCCGCTGCTCATATACTCCTTGCATGCTTGCTTGTTATGTATTGTGAATGTTAAACTTGTGCCTAAACTCCACTTAAACCTAAAGAAGTTAAAAACTGTAACTTTGATACTTAGTGTCTAATCACCCCCCCCCCCTCTAGACACCTCTTCTCAAGATCCTACAGCACTACACAATCTAGTATAATCATTAGCATGCACATTGCTATGATCCAAGACAAAGCAGTGTACAATCCAACATAACCATTGACATGCACATTGCTATGATCCAAGACAAAACAGTGCACAATCTAGCATAACAATTGACATGCACATTGCTATGACCACCATGGCTTGAGCTCCGATGCCACTCCTTCCTCTTTGCTCGGGCACGAAGCCACATATTGCACCGTCCACTAGAGCTCTACCCGCCGAAGCTCTCTCCCTAGTCCACCACTTCGACCTACCCCTACATCTCTTGTAGTTCATATCCTCCCTCCTGAGCGCCCAAACAAGGAGCTATGGTGATCTCTTGCTCCAGCGCCTCCCAATCCGACCAGCACCACCACCCTGTTGTTCAAGCCCCCCCAGCTTTGTCTAGATCTGGAATGGAAAAGTTATTGACTTAGGAAAAAGTTATCGAAAATAAACCCCCAATAACTTCTGTGTAAATAGAACGGTAATATATGAACTACAAACCTGATAACTTACATAAAAACACTGCATAACTTTGACCCAAGGGAAAAAAGTTATTGAAAACATACCATCGACAACTTTCTATGTAAATAGCATGATAATACATGCACGTTGAACTGGTAACTTACGTACAACAACGTGGTAACATTGAGCAGGGGAAAAAGTTGTTGAAAACATACCCTGCTGACTATTGTGTAAATAGAATGATAATATATGCACCAACGAGCTAATAAATTATGTACAAACACCACATTAACTTTGCCCAAGGGAAAAAAGATGTTGAAAACATACCGCATCAACTTTCTGTGTAAAAGGCATGGTAATATATGCACCGCAGACATGATAACGTAGGTACAAACACCACGACAAATTTACCCCAGGAAAAAAGTTATTCAAAACATAACCTAGGGTAAATTTTGTGTAAATGGCATCCACAAATATGTAAATTTTGCGTAAATTTTTCATTACCCTTAACAATTTGGCCACACATGGGACTTCGCCAAATTCCACAAATACGTAGCTAGCCAAATGCCTTCCATCACCTTTCACCGTCTCAGTGCCCTCACTGATTGTCGCCATCACCACCCTCCTACTCTTTCGTCACCCTCCCCTCCCTTCACCTCACATGAACCGCGTGCAACATGTCCGCTGCCACCCAACCTAGCATGTGCGCCGCGCCACCTGCCGTCGTCGACGTTGGAGATGACAATTTGACCGCCGGCCACTTCTAGCGCCAGAGCCTACGAATTCATTTATACATTATTATTAAATTTTAGTATTATTTCGAACCTAGCAAATGCTAGGATATGCTTTGATGGAATACCAATCGATGGTGTGATTTCTAACAAAACAGGTCTACGCTTGATGGAATTCGGTGTTCGGTTGGTGGTGATTCAATGTGGGTGTTGATATCTATAGGGGCACACCATAACTTTAAAGGTTTACCTCTACTTTGAGGATGAAAATAGAATTCATTCCCACATAGGGTTATCAACAACTCTTTCAAACTAGGCACTTTAGTTAATATATTTTTAGACCTTGTTCATACAATAATTAATAGCACAAAAGTAATGTATATGCTTTTATTGATTGCTACTTTAGTCCATACAAATTATCTACAGCAGGGGATTCATTGTTTTTTCAGAACAGATGTCATTTCTCTTCCTACACTACTATGTTGATTTTTACAAATATAAACTTGACAATCAGCGAATACACGGACGCAAATTTTTTGAACATGATTCCACGTGCACCCTTTATGAATAGTAAATTCAAAAAAATACTAGAAAAAATTGTAACATATATTGTCATCCGGTATACTCACATATGAAGTTTCATGAATAAATGACACCCTTGGTATTCTGGGCAAAAATGACAAAATCGGAATTATATTTAAAAAACAAAGTTTGGTGAATAGTAAACTCCAAATTGTATTTTCTTCGCTTAGAATACCACTGGTGTCAATACTTCACGAAACTTCACACGTGAATAGAATGGACGACCAAGTTTTATTCCCCAAAATTTTAGAATTTTCTAAATTTTCCTAGTAATTTTTTGAATTTACTATTCACATGGGTGCGCGTGGAACCATGTTTACCTTTAGTTTTTCGGCAAATAATACTATCAATATAGACAACAAATGAATTGTGATATTTTGACCATTGAGCCGAGCCAACCTTGTATTGCTCGCAATGAATTTGTGTTGTGCATGTTTTCAAACATTTTAGGGGTTCAAAATAAGTGCCAACATTTTGGTGAAAGGTAGATTCATCTATGTTTCGTCAAATTTCTGGCACTCAATATCTGTCCAATTGTTAGCAAAGGTCGTGCTAATTTTTTTCGTTTGATTTTAAAATTTATATACTTTTTATAGTTCTTCCTTGTGAGCTCCCCGCCATTGGGCATGTCGCAGCCGCCATCGCCACCGCTGAGGTACCATCGTAAGAGGCAGTGGTCGTGGGATAGGTGGGTGGCGGAGATCCTCAACCCGGACATGGGAAAGCGCTAGTGGATTGGCACGTTTGTCACCAAGGAGGAGGCGGCACGCTCGTACGACGATGTGATGCTCCGCTACTACGGGACACGGGTGAGGCTCAACTTCCCCACCGACACCCTGATCACGGACTTCCTCATGCTTCCCGTTAGGGTAGTCTCCCTAGCCAAGGAGAAGGAGCACTGCAAAGCCAAGCGCTATAATGTCACCTAGGTGGGGAAGCTCGTCAAGGACGATCCGCAACTTCTCGCTGAGAACCGCATGTTCTTCAAGTCCAAGGGGACACGTGTGATACATCACAAATGTATCTTTAATTATTTATTTGTTTCATGCTATATTTATATCATTTTGGCATAGTTTTGACTTTTGACACAAATTTTTATTATTTTTCTGGACCTATTATGCCCAATGTCAATTATTGTTTTCTGCATATTTTTGGACTTTCGGAAAAAACAATTTTACGGGGCTCCAAAAGATCCAAAAAAATCCCAAAAGTTTTTTTTGGTCGGGAAGCTTTTAGAGGCACAAGAAGCAACCGGGGCACAACCCCACCACACGCCCAGGGGACACGTGGTGGGGCCGCATGGGGCCCCTGGATCTCCCATCCATTTCCTTTCAACGCCTACGCTTCTATATACTACTGGAAATACTTCAGAATATTAACCCTAATTTTTCTAGGGCCATGCCTCTCTGTTTGACGATCCAATCCGGAGGTCTTTTCCAGACTCGGTCAGAGGGGGAATTCATCACGGTGCAATGCAAGGTGCTTAAAGAAATAAAGCATTTTTTTTCTTTAAGCACTCGTGCTTATTTGTAGAGGGTAGACGATTAAGTAGGCACCCCTCCTATAGAGTAAGCACAAATTCTCAAGGAAACATGGTTTATTTGATGAAGCACCTTGTATTGTACAAGGCCCAAGACTCCGGTGTGAATTGGATGACAATGTCATTTCCCACGTCGCTAACCCCTTGGGGGCATCGCCTTGAAGGTCATCAATCCCCTTCATATTTTCCTGAGGTTGGATGCGCACGTCATTGCGGTCGGCAGGTTCCCGGCCGATGATGCGAGTGCGGGTAGCAGGGTAGCTGCCTCGCTCCTGGTGGAGTTGTTACTTGTGTGGGAACAATAATGGTGGCATGAGTAGCAGAGTCATAGGAAGTCCTTTGACATCGATCATTCGATGTGTACTTCAGCGTGAAGTCGGAGTTGTAGCTTTGTGGGCCGATGCGGAGGGATGATGGGCAGATGTGGCTATGTTAGGGCAAGGCGTGCTTCTTTCTTTTGTGAGTCTACGACCAAACTCGGAGCTGCCTAATCCTTGACGCGTTTGGCCGGCTATTTGGCATAGGCTGACTTGGTTCTCGTGTGCCATTTGTTCAGAGAGGTCTTCATGGGTCGTCCGCCGTGAAGTAGAAGTTGTTTGCTCAATGAGAAATGATGATGATGACTTTGCAGGTCAGCATGTGCCCTCACTTTTAGTCGTGTTGTAACGATTTTCATCTAGATTTTCGTTAATTAACTAGGCCATTTTTCCTATTTTTTCACGAACCGTGTCTAAGGGACCGCACACAGCGATGCCAATGAAATTGGAATTCAAGAAAAAAAAAAGAACAAAGAAGTACGAGTCTTGGTGTGTGATGATCACCCCATGTGTTTCCGATGCGTCCGTGACCTGACATTTACCACATCGATTTCGCAACAAAGGAAAATATCATGCATGTGCCTGGTGCGGAATATTCTGGACAAAGACCTGAAAACGAGCATGCATGGCAACGTGTATCCCGTTTGGCTGGGACAACCAGCGTACTGATCATTCACAGATCTGGATACCGACCTATTGGCAGAGTCGTCGTCAGCATCAAGGCCCACCTACACCTCGGTGACATTTTGGCATTCACGTACGAGAATAATGCACACCTAAACTGCCAGAGATAAATTCCAGAATTCGCGTGAATGCAAACACCAAAAGAGATGGATTTGAGCTCCCTGCGCCCATTTGGTTATTTAAAAGCTTATAAGCAAAATCAGACTTGGAACAATTCGAAACAGCCTGATGATTATTAATTTATTATCACAGTTGCAACTTGCATGAGAAACAAACACATTCCCTTCCCCACCACCGAAATAGTGAGTTGATTGAGCTGACTACCATGGAATACAAGGAAACGGGGTTAAATTGTTAGTTTGTCCAAGTTTACACAACAGCCATGTCCCAATTGCATTCATCTCAGGAGCAGATTTCATAACAAATTATATTCACAAGCAAAGAAATGCTGAACTGGATAATATGTAGTACATTGCTAAAATAATCTTAGTAACTGAAGCCACATGTATAACCAACAGGATGAACACCAGTAACATGATAAAGATGCAACAACAGACATTGGCTACAAAGCTGTGACAATGGAGCAAAGGAATGACACGTCCCAGTGACCATGCCATTCTAACACTGTAAAGTGTAAACACCAAAGAAATGCTCAAGGAAGAAATAAATGACATCTGATTTTCTGGCATAAGATAAATAGCAACTATAAAGAGAAACAACAAGTTGAATCCTATCAATAGCTGCTCATGGATTCACCCAAGGCGGATCCTCTCCCTCTATCACATTTGACAGCTCAAACATCCATTTCACAAGCAAGAACAGAGGAAACAAAATATGGATGGTTTGGAATATCATGGAAAAGGGCGTACGAGGAACGGTGGAAATGACACCTCAATGTCGCCAAGCAAACGTGCTTTGCGTTTTTTGATGGAACAACCGGCTACCTGGCCATCGATTGCTTAGTATTACCAGCCAGCCTCTTGGTCGAATCGTCATCAAGGCAGATGTCCGTAGTTCCGTACCAATCATTCACCTATAACTTGGTGGAATCTTGGCATGTATAACGCCTCAGGCACACCACACGAGTATGTCCCCTACTAGCAAAGGATCTGAGGTAGATTCAGGTAAAAGCGAGCACGAAGATTTGAATCCGGTGGTTTTCAGTTCCCATGCGCCAACCCAGGATCGTTTCTGAGGAGCAATCCGCAACCTTTCAATCTGAAGTGAGGTTTGTTTTTTCCAAGTGAATTCAGAAGGGAGGTTACGGAATACTACTGTCTGCTTACCTGAGTGAGTGTCTGTTCCCAGATGCCATGTTTCCAGTTATAATAACTACTTCAAGCATAGATCTTATCATGGATTGACCTCTGGTTTCTCAATCACAGCCTCATCAACCTCCCGCCTCACTTGCCATATAAATGAAACAAACAAAAGTGTGAGACGATGTGTGGTAAATCAACCGTGAATGAATGGACGACACGCCACAATCATAATAACTCAAGTAGGAACACCAAAACCTCACAGTCTGCACGCAGCATACCAATGAAACTGGAATCCAGGAAAAAACCAAAAGACTGGAGCAAAAACAATGCATTGTACTGGAATATTCTGCATAAAGACCTGAAAACGAGATGTGCTGATTGCGCAAAGCAAACGTGTACCTCATTTTCGATGGGACAACCAGCCAGCTGATCACTCACAGTCACATATCTGGATACCGACCTCTTTGGCAGAATTATCTTCATCATCAAGGTCCACCGACACCTCGGCGACATTTTGGCATGTATCACGTACGTGTGTCACTCGGCCACGGACACATCCACGCGAGTGTGCCTCGATAATGCACACCTTAAAATGCGAGAGATCCGGGATAAATTTGAGAATTCAGGTGAATGCAAACGCCAAAGGAGATGGCTTTGAGTTCCCTGCACCGATTTAGTTATCAGAGCATTGTTCCAGGAAAAAACATCTGACCTGGAACTTGCATGAGAACACATTGCATGAAGAAACTGACCATGCAGTTGTTGGATCTCTTCCTTCAATCTCTACCATTGTGCTCATTCATCAGAGTCAGAGAGATCACTGAATACAAAATGCTTACCTGGAGTGTTCCCAGATACTACCAAGTTCCAGTGATAATAACTACTTGAAGCATGCATCTTGCTGATTGACCTTTGGTATCTCAATCTCAATATCAGCTCCATCAGCTTTCAACCTCAAACACAAATATGTTAAGACAAGGCATGGTGGAATCAACCTTGCCATGAGGGAACAAACTCAAGTAGAAACACCAAAACCTGACAGTCAATAATGTGAGTCCTGGTCAGCTAATAACCACAGTGATCTACAGCCCAAGCACTAAATATGCCTAAAAACGCCTCAAAAATATAAACTGCATAGAGATTATGTGCTCAATTAACTGCATTGCTATGATATATATATAGGAGACCATGAGTTTTTCTTTTCCTCCTTAAAGGAACCACACGTTTTTCCTGGAGAAGAAATAGTGAGTTTACACAACAGCCATGTCCCAATTGCATTCGTCTCAGAAGCAGATTTCACAACAAATTATATTCACAAGCAAAGAAATGCTGAATTGCAGAATATGTGGATTGCTAAAATGATCTTAGTAACTGAAGCCACATGTATAACCAACAGGATGAACACCGGTAACATGATAAAGATGCAACAACAGACATTAGCTACAAAGCTGTGACAATGGAGCAAAGGAATGACAATTCCCAGTGACCATGCCATTCTAACACTGTAAACCCCAAAGAAACACTCAAGGAAGAAAAAAAAATGACATCTGATTTTCTGGCACAAGATAAACAGCAACTATATAAAGAGAAATAACAAGCTGGATCCCTATCGATAGCTGCTCATGGATTCACCCGAGGCGGATCTCCTCCCTTTATCAGAGTTTATTTAAGCCACAGCAGGCATGTCCTTGAGCCAACCGTCGAGTGGCTTGCCAATGGAGTAGACAATGAAGCCAATCTCCCTGAGCTTCTCAGAGTCAACAACGTTGCGGCCATCAAAAACAAAGGCGGGCTTCTGCATGCTGTCATAGATCTTTTTGTAGTCCAGAGTCTTGAACTCATCCCACTCAGTCATGATGCAGATGCCATGGGCATCCTTGGTCGCCTCATATGCATCCCAGGTAACCGAGACTTGCTTTGTAGTCGTGGGGCTCATGGGCTGGAGGTGAACAGGGTGGTCCCAGTCAAATTTGTTCATCGCAAGGTCACGCTGGATTTGGTCTTCAGTCACCTGAGGATCATAAATGCTGATCTTAGCCTTGTCACCAAGCAGACCCTTGCAGACATCAATAGCTGGAGTCTCCCTAGTGTCACCAGTATCCTTCTTGAATGCAAAACCAAGCACCGCAATCTTCTTGTTCGCAACCGTGTTGAACATAGAGGAAACAACACGGTTCACGAACCGGCTCTTCTGGTAGTCATTGATCTTGATCACCTGCTTCCAGTAGTTGGCGACCTCTGGGAGGCCATTGCACTCGCAGATGTAAACCAGGTTGAGGATATCCTTCTGGAAGCAAGAGCCTCCAAATCCAACACTGGCATTCAAAAACTTTGGGCCAATCCTAGAGTCCTTGCCCACAGCATAGGACACCTCAGAAACATTTGCACCAGTGGCCTCGCAGAGGGCTGACATGGCATTCACAGAGGAGATCCTCTGGGCCAAGAACGCATTGGCTGCAAGCTTCGACAGCTCCGCGGACCATAAGTTGGTTGTCAGAATCTGATCCTCAGGAACCCAATGCGCATACACAGCCTTCAGCGTCTGAACAGCCTTCTGACCTTCAGGGGTCTCACGTCCTCCAATAAGAACACGGTCAGGGTTAAATAGGTCTTGGATAGCAGTACCCTCAGCAAGGAACTCCGGGTTGGAGAGGATCTGGAAGTTGATGCCATTGCTGTTGTGGGTCAAGATCTTCTCAATTGCCTCAGCAGTCTTGACTGGAACAGTGGACTTCTCGACCACGATCTTGTCCGATTTGGCGACATCAGCAATCATGCGAGCTGCACTCTCCCAGTAAGTGAGATCAGCAGCCTTACCAGCTCCAAGACCACGGGTCTTGGTTGGGGTGTTCACCGACACAAAGATGATGTCAGCCTCGCTAACATGCTTCTCAATGTCATTGCTGAAGAAGAGGTTCTTTCCACGGCACTGCTTCACGACTTCATCAAGGCCAGGCTCATAGATTGGCAGTGTGTCACTGTTCCAGGCATCAATCCGGGACTTGGTGATATCCACCACAACCACCTGAATGTCAGGGCACTTGAGGGCAATGACCGCCATTGTTGGGCCACCTACATAGCCAGCCCCAAGGCAGCAGATCTTCACCATCTTGCCTGTTTGATGAAACAAAATTGTCAGGATTACACCACAAGAACTCCGCACACATGTAGCAGTAAGAAATATAAGGAACAGCAGGGTGCACTGCAGAGAAAATTTCAGAAAGGACGCACAGCATGAAACACCAAAAGTTCAGAACTGTATAAACAAAATTGGCATGAACAACCTATCCCTCCCCAATCAAAATTCAGGAAACATGTTCTCCTCATTAATTTACCATGTACTAGACAGTAAACAGCCAGTGTAAACAAAGTTACTACAATCGTTGATCCATCTTGAGTTGTAAAAATAGACACGAGAGAGAGAGCATCGACCGTCTGTCGACCCCAAATTGTATGCTGAACCACTTAAACCATTGCAAGAGAGGCCACATATATAGGTGAACCTACTATCTACAAGTCATCTAGTCACAATTTCAAAAACACTGACTAAATAATTAGGTAGAACTGCCGTTGTTAATTTGCCGCAAATCAACCATTTCGCCATCAACGAAGAATTACACCTGAATTAACCCGCTCCAGCGTGTCCTTATGCACCCAGGCGTCATAAATACTTGGGGGAAAAAACACGGCTACATGGCGCATAATGTACAGTACTAAGATCTACAAGTACTACAGCCGAGAACTGAGTCCCGGATATTTCTGGAAAATAAAGTGCTGTCAGTACTCCATCAGTAAGCAAACCCGCGTCAAACTGGACGGATCTCCCCCCTCCAAGCCAGCACGGTACAGCGGCGGACGGTTACGAGTAATGGGCACGGAGGCGAGTTCGATCGGCGGAGAAGGGCCGGACGGCAGCCCAGATCTCACCACACCGGCACCAGAGCGAACGAGCAGCGAGCCGCGGATCAGGGTCACGCGACGGCACAAGATCTCGACGCGCGCATACAACACGAAACGGGATGAACAGGCGCGCGCATCTCACTCGCGGGTCGAGAACTAGGAGGAAGAGAGGAGAGTGATCTGCTGTACCTTGGCGGCAGGCAGGCAGGCTAGTGGTGTGTGGAGCGGTTGGTCGTCGGAGCGGAGCGGGGCGCGAGGACAATGAGGAGAACGGGGGAGGAGGGGTTGCGAATTGGTGGTGGTGGTGCCCGGAGCCGGTGGGGAGGGCCGTATAAATAGGGGAGGAGAAATCGGGGCGGGCGGGTCGTCCCCCCTCAGATCTGCCGTTCCTCGCTACTTCCTCTCTTCTTTTCCTGCAGGTTTTAATTGATTTCCTCTTTCACACGGTAGTACACATTTTTATAGTGGTGGTTTTCTTTGTGGGGCGGTGTTCTAATTAGCTGCCATGCCAATTTTGGATAAAAATGACCCTCCATTTCATCCATTCTATACATTTAGCAACTCATTGATTTTTGCCAAAATATTTGGTGAGGAGAAAATTCACACCGGCTTTTCAGCTCATTTTGTTCTTCTTTGGCTTCTTGCAAAAAACAACTGTTCCGTAGGGTTTTAATAGCGGCCACATAAATTGGAGTAAAAGATTGTTGTCTTTTTTGAATTATTGACATGTTTGTGGGTTTACTCGAGCATCACTATATTTAACCGGCGGGTGGATGACTAGCTTATATGTTTCTGGGTTTATCAACTTAACACTTGTTACCAATCTTTTTTGTAAGGATATGTTCATATGATTTTTGCGAAAATAATTTTATCCAAACTTTGTGCTGCGGATTTCACGCAAAATTCACATCATGTCGTACTTCATCCAAATTAGCAGGTGTTTTAAGATCACGTGATCTCAACTTGTTTGGTAGAAACAAACAAGTTGATAAATTTCATGAGGTTTGCATATTTAAAATTTGTAGTTTTGTCAAGGTGGTGTCAAACCATAAGCATAATCAAAATGGTAGAGACGGAAGTGAATAGGGAGATAATGAGATGCGGTGACATTGATGAAGTTAAGAAAAGAGTTCGACAAAAGGAAAATCTTCAAACAACTTCCAGCATTCCCTGCCTCGGGCATTTAAAGGTTCATCGTAGCACTATGCGCCATAGGGGCCTCTAGAAGGCCCTAGGGGCGGCGGGTAGGTGAGCATCACGCTGTTATGAGCCAAAGAGGACTCTAGAAGGCCCCACGTGATCAACAAAGTAGGTCGGCATCATGGTGCAATGATCCAAAGAGGCCTCTAGAACGCCTTACGGGATCAACGGATAGGAGGGCGGTGCCCTTTGGATCTATCTATGTGCCAACAAAAGTATTGTTGGTGGGCAGGGCAAAACCTAGCGAGAATCCAAGAAAAAAACATATCACATGTTGGAGTGACGATAGAAACTTTGATAGCATATCTCTACTATCTTATAAACTGGAGTTGTTGGTGGTGGTGGTGGTGGTGAGTTCACTCCTCACTCCACTCCAATCTATCTCATTCATCTAGAATCCACTAAACCTCTTTGGCTTCAAAGAGTTTACTTCCCACTCCACTCAATCTTCCTCATCCATCTAGAACCCACAAGACCCCTCTGGTGTGGAAGAGTTCACTCCCTACTGCATCCCAATCTTCCTCATCCATCTAGAATCAACCAGACCTCTCCTGTTTGAAAATAATTTATAAACAAAGCAATAAAAAATAATGCAGTTAAGGAGCCAGAACCCACACACTTGTCATTACACCCAACACGATCAAACCAGCAAGGGACCGCCTCACCCATGTCTTGAATAGATAGTATCTTATAAGTGCATGACAATGCTCCTATGATCGTGCAATTACGCATGTGCGATGTTGCATGCTTTCTTAAGTTTTTCTTTGCAACGTTGCAATTATTGGTCGTTGTATACCCTTAACCTAATAAAACTTCATTTATTCCATACTTCCACAAAGACGTGATACCATTAACCTAATACAACTTCATTTATTACATACTTCCACAACAATGTGCGAGTAGGGCTGCAAACGAGTCGATCTCGAGCGAGTTGGAGTTGGCTCAGCTCAACTCATATGAAAATTCGAGCGAGCTCAAACTGAGTGAAGCTCGTGATCGAGTTGTATAACATGACTCGTGCTCAGCTTGTAACGATCTCGAGCTAGTTTCGAGCTAAATGAGATGGTAAAAATTATAAATTTATGGATTAAAAACAAAAAAATAAGGTGAATATGCTGGGAGCCTTTGCCAAAAAATATAGGATATTTATGTAACGCCCCGGACACACCCGCCGGTGGTCGTTACTCCTGGCGGGATCTAGACTGGCCCCACAGATCAATACTAGTCTTTTCTGCGCACTTTGTCCTCACTCGTGCGCACCGGAGCAACTTCGGTCGGTCACCCATCGACACTACTCCAAGCTGAGCACGCTTAACTTTGGAGTTACGTCCAATGGGCTCCGGAAAAGAAGGAATTCCTTATTGATATGAGTAGTCTATCATCCCTAATAAGCCGTGATATCACATACACCCCACTCGGAGGAACCGACGTCCTCGTCGGGCCACGTGAACGTTCCTCTTGGCACAAACGTCTGTGCTTCCATCCGTACATGTGCCATGTCGGGTGCCACGACGGGTCACAAACGTCATGAACAACATGACCACGCACTGTCCGCAACCATCCGTAACCGCGAGGGTCGGCTCGATACCAACTTGTAACGCCGGACACACCGCCGGTGGTCGTTACTCTGGCGGGATCTAGATCGGCCCCACAGATCAATACTAGTCTTTTCGCGACTTTGTCCTCACTCGTGCGCACTCCGAGCAACTTCGATTGGTCACCCATCCCGACACTACTCCAAGCTGAGCACGCTTAACTTTGGAGTTCTGTCCGAATGGGCTCCCGGAAAAGAAGGAATTCCTTATTGATATGAGTAGTCTATCATCCCTAATAAGCCAGGATATCACAATTTAACACATAGTCGGCCACGTGCCATAATTGGGCCTAAATCTTCTCTGCACTTAATTAAGTTTCCATGTTCGTTGGTAAATAAAATGGAGTAACATTATAAACAACATATATGGTAATAAATTATCTTATTTCCATTTAATATATGGCATGATCATTTAACATAATGATATTCTGTCGAGCTATCGAGCTAAAATCGAGTGAGCCAACATTGGCTCAAGATCGGCTCGTTTCTCGGCCGAGCTACATAAAGTGTTCAAACTCAGGTCGTCTCTTTTCAAGTCGATCTTGAGTCGAGTCAAAAAACAAGTCGATCTCGAGCGGCTCACGAACCTCGAGCTTTTCTTGTAGCCCTATGTGCGAGCATTATGCTAGTGGTTTTGATGGATGCACGTATACAGGAGAGGTTAGAACGAAACACTGGTGGATGCTTTTTGCAAGAAAGTAAACTTTAACAAAAACCCTTGGTATCCTCATCAGATGAGATACTCATGACCACTTGTCTTTGGTTACACATTAATAGTTCAAAGAAGGCATGGCCACATCACGTTCAGAAGAAATATCACGAAAATCTATAGAAGAAAAAGTCACTCTCATAGTCCCCCTCCCCCCAACCCACTATACTCAATACCCCGTTGACTATTAAATTTATTCACTTTATTTTATAAACTGGATGATACTCCGCGCATTGTTGCGAGAATTGGTCACAATTGCAATGTATTATTTTGATGAGATTTTGTTGTATGGTATTTGAATATGACAATGAAGACTAAAAATACATAAGATTTATTGGATACGATTATTATTATATAGTTGAAAACTATTTACTTGTACTAAAGCAGCAACAAGTAATATGGATCGAAGGGTGTCGGTGCAACAAACCCTGGGTCCGTTGCCCAGACTGTGCACAGGCACAAGATCAAGATTGAAGCACCAGCTTAAGTCAGAGATTGAAGGGCCAAGAGATTTGAAGAACCAATATGCAGCTCAGAAAGATCAAGATCAAGCCAGAGGAGCAAGACATCGGCAAGAGAAGGACCTCCCTTGCCGGGCAGGCGATCCCGGCAAGGGGCGAGGCCACCACCAGAAGCAGGCAACCAAGACACCCCGGCGAGGTCTGCCGGGGCTTGCGGGGGCAGAACCACCCCATCAACCACTCAAGCACGACCCACATCGTCAATCGGTGCGGTGTCAAGCCGCAAGGTGATTAAGTGGCAGCCATTCGCCACATGGCAGCCATTTCCTACAGAAGAAACCCACAGATGACACCCGTCCTGTGATGTGTCAAGGGATCAGGCGCGGAGCTAGCGAGATAGCCCGGCAAGCCTTGTCGGGCAACCAATGATGTGACACTAAGCGGTGCATTTAATGCACCCTGTCAGCCCGCAGAGTTAGGTATGATAGCACTGTTTGCTATCATATTAGTGGATAATGACCACTTTGCCATTGTGGTAACCCCTTAATCCATAAAAGGAGGCCCATCGCACCCGTAGGAAGGGTTGGAAAGTGGACGAACCCACACACCCATACGCGCGTAGTCGCTGCTGCCCTACGGCAACCCCTGCCGAGCAAGTGTACTCGTTTCACCGTCCCCATTACACTATCAATCCACTAAAGCAGGAGTAGGGTCTTACGCCTCGCGGCGGCCCAAACCTGGGTAAATTGCTTGTGTGCTCTCTGTCGTGCTGCCACGCGCTGGTCTGCTCTTTGTGCAACGCGACGTCCCCCTGTCGAACCAGCAAGGGGGCTCCTGGTCCCATAGGTGGTCGTGGATATCCCGCGACATCTTTGGCGCGCCAGGTAGGGGGAGCGCTTGCGCGAACCTGAAAGCGTGTGCAGCGCGTCATCTTCATCGCCATCTTCATCTTCGACGACGCCATCGACCATGGCGCCTAAGAAGAAGAAGTCCGGTCCTTCGGCCCACCCATCCACCTCGAAGGCTCCGCCGCCCGCAGCCTCTAATGCTGCGGGGGATGCGAAGATGAGCGAGGACGTGAGCGCTGCTGGGGGCATGGTTGGAGCAGGTGGCGCCATCACCACTTCCCCCGCGGCCGACACGGGGACTGAAGATGTTGGAGGAGAATAGCATCAGCAACGCCTTGGTGGTCACGCTCCACAAGGTGTGGGCGAGGGGGTCACTCCATCTGCACCCTCTCCTCCCACCAACGGGCACAGCCACAGCAAGGACGCTCGGTCCGGGGTGAACCATCGCCCTCCAGCCGCCCCCACCACGGGAGTGACCGCGGCCCATGTGCCTCCTCCCGGACGAGTCGACTAGACTGCTCTTCTCGATAGAGCCGCTGACCCTCGAGCACCACCGCCGCGCGACCTCGCTGCCCAGGTGGTCATCCCACAGCTGCGTGGACGCGGCACCCCCGCCGTCGCCTCCGCTGGCACCATCAGGAGCCGGGCGACGGTGCGGTCGATGTCGTCAACATCTATGCCAAGCACAACCATGGAGGCTATGGCGCGAGCTCAGTTGCTGCTGAGGTTGCCGCTAGCGGCCAAGCAGATGGATGAATGGCGTGCCACCATCCAGAGCCTGCTCGGTTTCACCGAAGCTGCGGGCTCACGGCGAGCTGGGCTGCCATGACCTCCCCAAGCGACAGTAATTGCCTGTATTGTTGGCCGAACGGAGGGGGCCGTCCCCACGGTGCAGTCTCCACCACGGCAGCCGATGCGGGCGCAGCTGAATCAAGACCCCTACGACGTCTCGATGGCCTCTTCTGACCCTCGAGCACGTCCAGGACAACGTCGAGCCCCGGAGGATAGGCGGCGGGGAGACGCGCGCGCGGTCATAGATCGGCGCCACGACGACCTCCGCCAGACCGACGGGTGTGGCGGCCTCAATGTCGACGAGCCTGTGCTCGGTGTTGGCGGGTACCTACCTTTCAAGGTCGGCTGCCCTGCCTTTACACGAGAGCTGCGGCAAGTCCGTTGGCCGTCCGTTCGTGAGTTCAAGCCAAAGATACCTGAGAAGTACGATGGGAGGCTGAACCCGACAGAGTTCTTGAGCATTTACACCATCGCTGTTCAAGTTGCCGGGGGAAGAGATGAGAAGGTGTTCGCCAACTACTTCCCTTTGGCCCTCAAGTCCAACTTGAGGCCTTGGCTGATGCACCTGCCGGAGAACTCCATTTCATCATGGGCAGACATGTGCCACGAGTTCACCGGTGGCCACCAGGAGCCCGGCAGGCCCAGCGACCTGCAACTTCTCCAGCAGAAGGAAGGAGAAACTCTTCTCTAATGTGCACAACTGTCGCATTCGTTCTAAGATGAATGTGCGGTTGCCCAAGACTATGAAGGAGCTATACACACTAGTGGATAAGTGTGCTCGGATGGAGGAAGGAAGGAAGTTGCCCGGAGAGGAAGATTGCATCAATGTTGATTCAGAGGATGAAGATGAATCAACCAGTCAGAGGAAGGGCAAGAAGCGTAGTAAGAAGCCAAGGGATAAGGCAGTGATGACTGTAGAAGGTTCGGGCAACCTAGTACCGGCAAGAAGGCCAAGGCTGAGGCCCCCGGCAAGGAAGTTGCTACTTGCACAGTCTGCCGGGAAACCGCTGCCGCCGAGAAAGCTGGGAAAGGCGATGGGCCGTACTGCAAGATCCATCAGACCAAGGGCCACGACCTTCAGGAGTGCTACCAGGTTGAGTAGCTTGTCAAGAGACAGAGTGTAGAATATGATAAGCATGACAAGGAAAAAGGTCAGAATGCCGCTGGCGGAAAGGGCCGAGGCGGTGAAGCAAATCGCTCCGGCAAACCCTTTCAGAACCAAGGAAAACCCGCCATGGGTCAAGAGAAGGAAGTCTGTGATGATGTGAGCAATGAAGGGAATGAAGAGGAAACCAGTGAGCAGGAATTTCAGAAGGCCACTAACGCCCTATGCATTGATGGGGGTGCATCTTTACACGCCTCCCACCGCCAGCTCAAGCAATGGGCATGAGAGATCAATGTTGTGGAGCTAGCGCCAGAGGCCCAGAAACCGCTCAAATGGTCCCGCACGCCAATCATATTTGATGAGGAGGATCACCCTGGCCGCACCACTGCAGTAGGGTGCTTGCTGTTGTTGGTCTCCCCAATAATCTGCAACCTCAAGGTCACAAAGATGTTAGTTGATGGCGGGGCCGGGTTAAATATGATTTTCCCAGCAATTATCAACAAGCTTCAGATAGGAGAAGAAGAGCTAGAGGTTATCGGCACGTTTCAAGGAGTTAACCCCGGCAGGAGCCATCCTAAGGGGAAGATTATGTTGCCGGCAACGTTTGGGGGAGAACTGAACTACCGGACAGGGAAGGTTGTGTTTGATGTGGTTGATCTCCCCCTTCCGTACAATGGGATTGTTGGACGCTCGCCCCTGGCCAAGTTTATGGCAGCATCCCACTATGCTTATAACACACTAAAGATGCCTGGGCCACTGGGAGTCATCACTATCCCATCAGATGAGAAGGATGCAATTATCTGTGTGGACAAGATGTACCGGGATGCAGTCGCAACAGAGGCTGCGGCAGCAACAGCTCCCACCAAGGAAAGCAAAGGAAAGAAAAGGGATTGTAGGACCTCCGACAAGGAGTCCAGGAAGCGTGCCCCCTCCGAGTGGACGGCACCCGTTGACGATGCGCCGGAGTGTTCCAACAGCAAGAGATCCAAGGTTGCAGCACCCCAAGTGAAGAAGGTCCCGACAGGGCTGGCTAGCATTGATGGTACCTTCACCATTAGCGCCACCCTTGATGACAAATAGGAAAGCGCGCTCGTTGCCTTCCTGCAGGCGAATATCGATGTGTTTGCCTGGCAACCATCTGAGATCCCCGGTGTTCCCAGGGAGGTAATCGAGCACCACCTTGTTGTCTGCCCACATGCCCGACCTGCCAAGCAGAAAGCCCGGAAGCAGGCCTTGGAGCGGCAGCAATTCATCACCGAAGAGATTAAGAAATTGGAACCAGCTGGTTTGGTCAGAGGAGTACTGCACCCCACATGGTTAGCAAATCCAGTGGTAGTCCGGAAGGCAAATGGAAAATGGAGGCTTTGCATTGATTTCACATATCTCAACAAGGCTTGCCCGAAGGACCCATTTCCCTTGCCGCGTATCGACCAGATTGTGGATTCCACTTCAGGGTGTTATTTGCTCTCCTTTCTGGACGCATATTCCGGATATCACCAGATCTTTATGTCTAGAAGATGAAGATAAGACATCGTTCATCACCCCATGTGGTACGTACTGCTTTGTCCGCATGCCATTCGGACTAAAGAGTGTCGGGTCCATTTTTGCAAGGGCAGTTCAGATTGGGTTTGAGCCACAGTTAGACAGAAACATAGAAGCCTATATGGATGATATAGCCAAACCAAGGATAAGACCACTCTTATCCAGGATTTGGAGGAGACATTTGCTAACCTGTGCAAGATCAACTTGAAGCTTAATCTGGAGAAGTGTGTGTTTGGTGTCCCCTCCGGCAAGCTACTTGGTTTCTTCGTATCCCATCGGGGGATCGAAGCTAACCCCGACAAGATCAAAGCCATCGAGCGGATCCAAGCACCAAGGACAGTTAAGGATGTGAGGCGCCTAACGGGATGTGTTGCTGCGCTAAGCAGATTCATTTCCAAGTCTACCGAGCGTGCCCTGCCGCTCTTTAAAATTTTGAAGAAAGCAGGGCCTGTGAAGTGGACCCCGAAAGCAGATGCAGCTCTGCAGGAGTTGAAGGCTTACTTATCATCTGTGCCTACCTTGGTTGCACCCAAACCCCAAGAACCGTTGTTGCTTTACTTAGCGGCAACCAACCAAGTGGTCAGTGCGGCCTTGGTAGCACAACAAGAAGTGGATGAGGCAGAAAGTGGACAGATCACGGCAGAGTCAGAAAAGGATCAAAGCAGCAATGAGCACGGCAACAAGAGCAACCCCAAGGATGCGGCAAGGAAGAAAGTGGTGCAGCGCCCAGTGTACTTTGCCAGCTCCTTATTACAAGGGGCTAGATCGAGGTACTCTGGCGTGCAAAAGTTGATCTTTTGTCTCATGATGGCCTCAAGGAAACTGCACCACTACTTCCAAGCCCATGACATCACGGTTGTCACTCGTTTCCCGTTGCAAAGGATACTCCGAAACCCCGAGGTTACCGGCAGAATAGTGGAATGGGCTTTGGAGTTATCTAGCTTTGGTTTGAAGTTTGAGAGCACATCAACTATTCAGAGCAGGGCGCTGGCAGAGTTTATTGCAGAATGGACGCCAACCCCTGATGAGGAAATGACAAAGACAGCTCTCCCCGTCAAGGAATCACCCCAAGAATGGATTATGTATTTTGATGGTGCTTTTTCCCTACAAGGTGTAGGGGCTGGCGTGCTTCTTGTTGCCCCCTCCGGGGAGCACTTGAAGTACGTCGTCCAAATGCACTTTGCCCGGGAAGAAGCCACCAAAAATACAACTGAGTATGAAGGGCTCCTTGCCGGGCTCAGGATTGCAGCAGAATTGGGAATCAAGAAGCTGATCATACAAGGAGATTCACAGCTTGTGGTGATACAAGTCAACAAGGATTATCAAAGCCCATTGATGGAAGCATACGTCGGGGAAGTGAGGAGATTGGAGGAGCACTTTGACGGGCTGCAAACAGAGCACGTACTCCGTGCGGAAAACATCATAGCTGATCACCTGTCAAAGCGTGCTGCGCAGAAGCTTCCTGTGGAACCAGGAACTTTTGTTATCCATCTCTCTTAACCCTCTGTATCACCAGCCACAATGGCCCGGAAAAAGGAGAAAGTTGGACTACGGTAAGCCTCTCCCGGTCGAGCCGTCCACTCCCGACAAAGACCCTGCCGGAAACAACTCCTCACAGCCTGCCGGACCAACCCCTCCAGCCGGGCCTATGGACCCCGCAAACGAGGCTGGTGCTCCCACTGCAGAGGAGGTGCCGCTAGTCCTCATTGCCGAGCCCCAGGCTCCAACTTGGGCAAGGCACATCGTCCGCTTTCTCCAAACCAGAGAACTTCCCGGCGACCAAGATGAAGCTGAGAAAGTAGCACGGAGGGCCAGTATGTATCAGTTGTCGATGACACTCTGTACAGAAGAAGGCCCAACGGTCTGAAATTGAAGTGTGTCTGCCGGGAGGATAGAAAGGAACTGCTGGCTGAGATTCACAGAGGAATGTGCGGCTCACACATTGGATCAAGGGCATTAGTTGGGAAAGCATTTCGGCAAGGATTCTATTGGCCCACATCCCTCCAAGATGTGGTCGAGCTCGTCATGACATGTGAAGCCTGCCAGTTCCATTCCAAGAAAACACACATGCCTGCCCAAGCCCTTCAGACAATCCCTTTGTCATGGACATTTTTGGTCTGGGGGCCCGATATCCTCAGCCCCTTCCCCCGAGTAATCGGGGGCTTTGAATTCTTTTTTGTCTCTATGGACAAGTTTGCAAAGTGGCCAGAAGTGACTGCCGTGAGAAAGGTGACTGCTCAGTGAGCTATCAAGTTCTTGAAAGAGTTGGTGTGTCATTTTGGAGTTCCGGCAAGGATCATTATCGATAACGGCACCCAATTCACGAGCCACGCCTTCATGCAATATGTTTGTACCCTCAGATGCAAGATCTCATTCGCCTCTGTGGCACACCCTCGGAGCAATGGACAAGCTGAGAGGGCGAACGCTGAAGTGCTACGTGGACTCAAGACAAGAACTTTCGATACGCTACAGAAGCACGGCGGGCGGTTGAGCTGCCAGTAGTTCTCTGGTCCCTCAGAACGACACCTAACCGAGCTACCGGGCAGACTCCCTTCTCCCTGGTCTACGGGGCAGAAGCAATTATCCCCATGGAACTCACTTACGGGTCCCCTCGAGTGCTTGCCGATGAAGTAGCGCAAGATCAGCACCGGCATGACGACACTGTGCTACTCTAGGAGAACCGTCTCCGGGCTGCTACGCGTGCTGCATGCTACCAGCAAGCCCTGTGCCGCTATCACAGTCGCAGGGTTCGTGCCCGGTGTTTTGAGGAAGGTGACCTTGTCCTTAGGCGTGTTCAGTCCGCCAAGGTTACAAAGAAGTTGTCACCGAAGTGGGAAGGCCCTTACTAGGTGGTACGAGTCACCAGATCCGTCGCAGTCCGTCTGGAGACCGGAGATGGCACTCAGTTGCAAAACTCATGGAATATTGAGCATCTCCGTAAGTACTACCCGTAAGGTGCGAGGCCGTCGGTAGGAAGGGGATGATGCCTTCCCACCCACCCAGGTTCAAGGCACGGTACTTGCAATTTGGGTTTGTTGCATCAATTATACTGTAAGGGGTTCCCTTACAGTCTTTCTGTCAAAAAGGTGCGAGGCCGTCAGCACTGCCCGACAGCCACCCTTTTGTATAGGCCTTGCCTCAGCTGCATGTAACCCCTTGTACAAAGCTGGGGTGATGACCCCGTGCAAGA
This sequence comes from Aegilops longissima, assembly GCA_021605205.1. Classification (NCBI taxonomy): domain Eukaryota; kingdom Viridiplantae; phylum Streptophyta; class Magnoliopsida; order Poales; family Poaceae; genus Aegilops; species Aegilops longissima. The sequence goes on along the minus strand of CM038679.1, from coordinate 116,953,541 downwards.
GAAAATAAAGAAGCGTTGTAGGGGGGGTCCCAACTAAGATTGCATGCATGCATGAGCACACCAAGATCACTGCATAAGCATTTCATGAGCATTTGCATGTGCATATAGATAGGATTGCATCATGCATTCATTCTCATCTACATCACTACAAAAAAAAATACACTTCCGTGATGATACGTGTTTGTCACAGTAGGTCGCGTCTTTGTCATGCATGTACATCCATGACAAATTTATGACAGAATCAAGATAGTCATACCTGTCTTTGTCAGAGAAGTGTTCCATGACATTACCAAAATTATCATCACGGAAGTGTCCACTTCCATGACGATAAATCGCGCGTCACAGAAGTGCTTTCGTCAAGGGTGACCGACACGTGGCATCCACCGTAACGAACCGTTGTTAAGCTATCGGGTCGGATTTTGGATCCGATAACCCGTTACAGCCCCGACCAATGGGAAATTTCCACGTGTAAAATTTCGATTGGCGTCGCCGGGCGGATGTCGCCTGTCCATTGGAGGAGACATGCCTATGGTACGTCGACATGTGGTCGGGCCCAACAGAGGCCCATATAGGTTAAAAAGGCCGCCCAATCAAAGGCTCAGAGAACTTAATCAGTACTAGTGGGCCAGCCCAATAACGCCCCGCTTAATAAAGGCCCATTTACACTCAAACCAGATCGACCCGTTAATTGTTCGCCCAATATTTGGGCCCATTTACGGCGAAGCCGATCCGCCTGTTAATTGTTCGCCAATATTCAAGCCCAACTACAGCCCAATGACTTTCGGCCCGTTAGAGGCTGATGTAGACATGGGCCCATTTCACCGGTGTGACTTTTGGCACAGGAATGGCCCGTGCCGCCCATGGGCCATATATGGTCCGAGGGACATCGGACCCACTAACGCCCGTGCTAAAGGTGGCAACAGCTAAGCCTAACGTGACTTTGGGCCTGTTAAAGGCTCTGCCTCGTAATTCGCCCGCTGATGCTCAGACTAAGCTTTCGCCTCTTAAAGGCCCATGATATCGATGGGCCAACTAAGGCCCGAGATATGTTTCGCCCGGTAACGGCCCGTGAGCTAATCGGGCCCATAACGCCCGGTCTACATTTCGCCTCTTGAAGGCCCGTCGACGACTAGTGAAAATTGAGGCCCAACATGCATTTTGGCTGCTAAAGGCCGTGGTTTCATCTCGGCCGTAATAGGCCATACAATATTCACTCGTTAATGACCCAACGCTACAGGCCAAAACTAAGCTACCACGCGACAAAAGGCCCATCTAAAATATAGGCGGTGTAAGTTTGGGCTGGCGCATGTGTGTGAAAGCCCCAATCATTCGGGCCCAAGAAAGATGCAGGCCGCCCAATTGTGGCCCGCTAAGAACTCGCCCGTTATCGAATGTTTCGCCCGATCGACTACATCTGATTTTTTTTCAGATAGCGAATGATGGCAAGAATTAGTAGGAATTAAGAACAAACCTACTCTATACAATAAAGAAATTACGGTATAGTAACTAAGAATAAACCTACACTATACAATAAAGGATTTAAGGTATATTACATCCATTGGGCATCAAGTTCGCCACCAAAGATCATAAAGCGCAACGAAGAAGCGATTACAAAAGCGGGCACCATTGCAGCCTAACAAAATAATACCGAACCGAGACCACTTCCAAGACAGTTCAAGAAAGGTTAGCCTCATGGGGAACTGCTGCAAGCAGCTCTTGAAAGCAAGGCTGTGAGACCGCCTAGCATGTCGGTCATAGCTTCCAGTGTAGCTGTTTAGCGATGAGGTTCTCATTGGTGTTCTCGCAATCTTTCTTAGAGATAGGACTTCAAGTCGAAGTTGAGTTGTAGAATGCCTTTCGCTAGAACTTGGGACCAAGAAGTCGAACCGATTCGCATAACGAATTCGTGAGCTTTTCTGATCGTTAGTCTCAAGTAACTTGAACACTGCATCAAGACAAGACTTTGGGGTTGTCTCGCTATCTTCAAGATGTTTTGCCTTATTTGCTGCAATATATGTTGGGTTTGTCTCACAGCCTTCAACAGACTTGTGTATGCCATCGTGCATATCACCTCAAACAAAGCGAGAGATGACAGGTTTTGCACGTATAAACAAAGATGATAACTGCTCATCAATTCTATCCAATTTCAAATTAGAAAATAAAGAGTAAGTTCAAAATATCAATAGCATAATTTGGCATTGTTTATAATGCGGGAGCTTCACCACACTCTTTGGATTACCATGTCAACATAACAAGCATAGATGAAGGGCAAATAAAATCATTGTATCTATTTTGGATAATGTGCATGGCATGTTGTTCATATCATCACCACATCAAGAAGATAAAACAGAGATGACAAGGTGCAAATGTGGGCTGCTTCACCACACATCGGATTATAGATCCACAAAACCAAACATACATATAGGGAGTATTAAGTAATGTGCATGGTATGAATAAGAAATTTGGTTTTACAAGTAAAACTTAGAACTTACAGTTCTTACGAACATGCATTTTGGTAGAAACAACAAACTAAACAGTAGTAAACGATAGGGGGCAAATTAAACAGCAGTTGAGGATAAAGGCTTTAGAAGGACTGACTTACATTAACAGTTAACACCGGCTTTATAATGCCCTTCTCCATGTCAAGGGAAGGATAACTCAAGAATTTCAGCACAGAATCTTCTTCATAAGCATTGCCAGACTCTACATTTTGTAGAGAGTAATTATATATATGATAATACCGAAGGGATAGATGATAATGAAGATAAGATGCATTGATGCTACATAATCAACTACTAATCCTCGAAGTACAAGCGCACAGACAAAATGTACCGACAAGAGCAATGGGCTACACTTCTGCACTGGCATTGTCAGTGTATTCTACTTGTTGGTAAGATTAAATATAGATCTTGTCGGATTTCGGGTTCCGGCAGACCCTCTAGGTTTGAACTCTGGGGTGCACGCGGAGATCTCACCCCCTACCAACCTGCACCTCGTCAGCCGCAAGGATCTAAACTACACAAAGAGCAAAACAAGGACACAATGTTTATATCGGTTCGGGCCACCATTGTGGTGTAATACCCGACTCCAGTGTGTGGTGTGGTGGATTGCCTCAGGGGCTGATGATGAACAATACAAGGAAGAACAGCCTCGCGAGGGTCTGTTCTTGGCCGGTGCGATGAACTGCTAGGGGGAGTTCGGTCGCTCTCTCTCTCTCTCTAGATTCAACGTGTCCCTACCCTGTGGGTGGCTAGCCCTATTTATAGGCAAAGGCCCTGGGCCTCTTCCCAAATATTGAGCGGGAAGGGCGCCAACAATTGGCCATTTTGAAGGGGAACATCTAGTACACTTATCCTGACTAAAGTTGGTCCTCGCCTGTCAAAGGCTCTGACGATGACGCCGGCTTGGGCTCCACGATGACCTCCTTCCTGCCGTTGTGTTGGTCTTGGTCTTGTTGCACCGAAATGGTTGCCTTTGCTTGATACTCTCGCCCGCGCTTGCCTCCTTTGCACCAAAGAGGAATGAGGACACTGCGTGGTGGCACCTTCCTGGCGCCTCGGTGCGTCATGGCTTGCGCATGGGCACCTCGTGAGGTACCCCGCCTTGATCTCTCCGCCTCCTCGCGAGCCACCGACGAGGCCGTGCTCGAGGAAGCTTCCTGTCGTCCGCCCATGAGGCTTGGCCCCTCGCGAGGGTCTTAAGCTTGTGCCGATGAAGATGGGCCATCTTGGGCCACCCTTGAGCCACGCCGCAGGCGCGCAGCAGCAAGTCTGGGTACCCCCGTTCCCAGAACGCCGACAGTAGCCCCCGGGCCCAAGGGGCGCCTGGACTTGGCTGAGCAGAGAAGCGAAGGGGCAAGTGCGAAGCGCTGCGGGCCCTAACAGCCTGCGGCCTTGGGTGCCACATGGTGGTTGATTGGACGTGGGCGTCTCCACTTCACCACGACGCCTCGGCGACTGCACGAATTGACAAGTCCCTGCATTCAAAGCGGGTCATGATTACTTGTGATCGTGGAGGTCGACGGTTGGCCTTCCCCGGCTATAAGTACGGAACGACGCGTGCCCTTCCAGTCCATCTCTTCTTGCTTCTCATTATTCTCCATGGCTCCGCCGAAGAGGTTCTCGGCCGCGGAGAAGGGAAAGGCCCGCCAGGTGGAGCCTGACTCTCCCCCAGCCAAGCGCGGTCGAGGCCGTCCTCGCAAGCACCCTGTGGCTCCCGTAGCGGCTTCTCGCGGCCGTGGAGGCGATCTCCCGCGCGGTGACGGGCGTCAGGCCGTCAATGGGGGGCGCGCTACGGCCACGCGACCCCCTATGCCGCGCTTCCATTCGGCAGAGGTGCTGCCGGAGTTTGTCGTGTGGTCGGCGGAGCCGACCAGCACCTGGCTCCAGCTTCACCGCTTCCTTCTAGGTGAACTTCCGGCCGGCGCCCCGGGCGGCCTCTAGCTCCAGGCGGACGGTTGTTTGAGCGGGCCTCCTGGCTTCATTGAGGTCTCCGCCGCCGAGCGTGGCCTGACCCGCGGCCGGCAAACGCTTGCCGCCGAGGTCTCGAGCCGGCGGTGCACCTCGCACTTCAAGTTCGACAATGACGCCACCTCTACGTGAGTGTGTTCGGGAAGACGGTCGCCGCTGGGTGCTGCCTCGAGGACGATGACCGCGTCCGTGGCCTAGCCTCGGCGACGATCGGGACGAAGATGACGGCGGCAGCGTGGTTGGCGGCGCCGGGGTTCGCTAAGCTTCGGCGACTCTTCTTCGACAGCGGCTCCTCCAACAGGTGGCGTGACCAGCCGCCGCGCCGCTGGAGGGAGGTAGCGGTCCGCTCACCGTCGCGCCTCGGTGAAGCGTGAGAGGAGTCCGCTTGAGCTCCGGAGGCGCTCGAGTCTCCGCCATGAGTTGGTGTCAAGCGAGCCGCTACTGTCTTGTTATTTTCCTTTTCCTGCGCAAAGAGACAGTAGTGTAGGGCCCCACGGGGGTGTGCTTGGACTGTTGTTGTTTAATTATCATACATTTTCTGCTATTTTTGTATTAGGCTTCTGTGCGACACGCCTGTGCGTAGAAATTACTTAGCTTGGGGCGACACTGTCATGTCTTTGCCTCCCGAGGCCGAGGCCTCACAAACGCTTCATGCCCCGCAAAGATTAGCCAGAGAGGTAGTTTCCGCCTCGGCCGTGGAGGCAACCGACCCAGGTCCTGTGTTGGCGTCGCGGTGCCTGTGGGGCACGGATCGAGGGGTGCTCCGTAGCTAACCCGTTAGGGAAGCCTCAAACAAGAGGGGCAGAAAACACTCACAGGGTGCCTCCTCATTCTCGCGAGACTCGCAAAGAGAAATCGAGGTAGGAGAGCGAAGAAGGCAAAGAGTCGCAAGCCAAAGACGGCAACACCTTCAATAAAACTTCAAATGGGAATGAACAAGCCAACCGCAGAAAGCAAATGAAAAAGCCGCGTCCGCACCTAATCTAGTCTTCGATGTATTCTCACCAGCCGAGCTAAGTGCTGCCATCGGCGTGAGGGAGCCCCAGGCCCGAGGCCGGCGCCTCGAGACTCCGGGCGTGTACAGCCCCAACTCATTATTACGTGAGAGTGTCACGGGCGGAGAGCTTCACAGCATTGGCCTTCTTCACGTGCACCATGCCTTTCCAAAACGCAACCACTTCACAGGCATTCGCCTTCTTCACAGCACCGGCCTTTCGTAAAGTTAAGCTTCACAGCGTTTGCCTTCTTCACGTGCACCGGCCTTTCTCGTAAAGATAAGCTTCACAGCGCTTGCCTTCTTCACGTGCACCGGGCCTTTTCCAAACGCAACAACTTCACGGGCATTCGCCTTCTTCACAGTGCACCGGCCTTTTAGGGGTAAACCTCCGGAGGTGCCGGATGTTCCACGCGCTCGGACGGGCACCCCCTCCCGAGTCTCCAAGCCTTGAGCCGGTCCTGAAACATGAACAACCTTGAACGGGCCCTCCCACATGGGAGAAAGCTTATGCAGTCCCTCCCCGAGAGAACCCGCTCGAGCACGAGGTCCCCTACCTCAAGAGTTCTGGGCGAATGTTGCAGCAGTGGTATCGCCAGCAGTGCTTGTTGGTACCTCGCCGCTCAGAAGCGCTGACTTCTCGACGATGCTCCTCCCCAAAGACGAGGTCCGCCCCCGCATGGCGCCCCATCGCGCCACGTCGAACGCCAGACCCGTGCGGACGACGCCGACCTCGTGAGGGAGGACCGCTTCAGCTCCATAGACCAGAAGAACGGGTCTCGCCAATGGCTTGGTCGTGGTCGTGCGGATGGACCACAACACGCATCAAGCTCGTCGTACCAGCCTCTCGCCGCAGGCCTCAAGCTTCTTCTTGAATGTCCTGTTTTGAGACCCTCAGACCTCTCGTTAGCCCGCTTCGGCGACCGCTGTTCGTGGGTGCGCCATCAAGCGTAGCATACCTGCGTCCCAAGGTTAGCACAGTATGTTTTGAAGAGGTTACTAGTGAACTACGAACCGTTGTCGGTGATGATGCGGTTCGGCAACCCGAACCGGCTCATGATGCCCTTGACGAACTTGACCGCATAACCTGCGGGGATGGTGCGGACGACTTCCACTTCAGCCCACTTGCTGAACTTGTCCATGGCGACGTAGAGGTAATGATAGCCTCCTGGCGCCCAAGGAAACGGGCCCAGGATATCCAGCCCCCAGACTGCGAATGGCCACGAGAGGAGTATAGTTTGCAGACCTCCCGCCGGCTGATGGATCTGCTTGGCATGGAATTGGTAGGCCTCGCAAGCCTTCACCAGTTCCACGGCATCATTGAGCTTAGCAATAATAGAACCCGCATGGAACGCCTTGCCAACGAGGGTCCGTGATGACTTAATGATGCCCACGCTCCACTGTATATGTCTGCCAGCTCCTTCCCTTGCTCCTCTGGAGATGCAACGCAGGACACATCATTTGGTCGCTCCGTAGAGCTCTCCATCCTCGATGAAGTACGCCGTGGCTTGCCGCGCCACACGCCCGCTTCCTCCTCCTTTTCCGCAAGGTCCCTTGCGCCGTAGCTCCAAGCTCAGGATCCAAAGACCCTCCCGAGGCTCCAGCTGTTAGGAGCAGATGCGCCCGTAGGCTGGGCCACGCATCGGGCTCCCGAGGCAGGTGGCTGGGGAGCTCTTCCCGAGGCTGCACCGTGCTTGACAATGATGGCGCTTGCCGAGGGCTTGAAGAGCCGCCTCAAGACGCCGGCCCCGAGGTAGCCGCCTGATGCCCGCTTGGCGATGTCGCCGCCTCTTGATTGGTGCCACGAGGCACATGCCGCAACTCCAGCCCCCAAAACTGCTTCTCCATCCTGCGGACCTCCGCGAGGTAGGCTTCCATGTGCTCATCCTGGCTCAGATACTTTGTTGGAGAAGTTGACGAGGAGTTGTGAATCACCCTTGATGGTAAGGCGCTTCACTCCCAGGGCAACCGCGGCCTTCAAGCCTACTATTAGGCCCTCATATTCTGCTATGTTGTTGGAGACCTTTTCTCCGTGCTAGAAACAGAGCTGCACGGCGTAGTAGAGCTTGTCTTGAGTAGGAGATATAAGCACTGCGCCAGCTCCCGTGCCGTGTCTGGAGAACGCCCCGTCGAAGTACATGATCCAACCGTCTGGTGCCTCGCTTCCCGGGGAGAGGGATCGATCCTCATCAGCCTTGAGGCCCGGCGCCTCCGTCCATTCCGCCACGAAGTTGCTAAGCGCGCCCCTTGATGACTCTAGTGGTGCTGAATTCTAGCTGAAACGCTTGCAACTCGATGTTCCACTCAGCGACTCTTCCAGCCGAGTTGGGGCTCCTGAGCACCCTTTCCAAGGGGTACGCCGAGACAACCTTGATGGGATGGCCCTGAAAATAGTGCCACAGCTTGCGCGAGGCCACCAAGAGCGCGAGGAGGAGTTTCTGGGGCATGGGGTACCGCGCCCTCGCGTCCCGCAACACTGTGGCTTGACGGGCACACAGGTGTTCGGACGAGGTTGGGAGTGTTGGTGTTGTTGGCGTCCTCCCGAGGCCGTGGCGCCTCCCGAGATGCTGGAGCCCCAAAGGCTGGTCGCCGGGGAGGGGTCTCTTCTGCCCGAAAAGGCCAAGGCGGCTGATCCTTCTCGGCTGTGGTAGTGGTCTTTGTGAGGCCCCCTTGATCCTGCTTTGCCTTGACCCGGGCAGCTGCCGCGACTTTGGTCCAATGCTCCTCCCTAACCGCCACCAGGGCTGCGCTGGCAGAGTAGGGGTGGCTGCAAGGTAGAGCACCAGGGGCTCTTGGGGGCGTGGAGCCACCATTACCGGAGGGCTGGTTAAGTACCTTTTGAGATCTTGGAATGCCTTGTCGGCCTCTTCAGTCCATTCAAAGGGGCCCTTTTTCTTCATTAGCTTGAAGAAGGGTAGCGCCGTTCCCCAACTTGGAGATGAAGCGCCCTAGTGCGGTCACGCGCCCAAAGAGCTTCGGCATTTCTCTAAGGGTCTTGGCGGGCTCATGTCCTCAATCGCCTTGAACTTTTTCTGGTTAGCCTCGATGCCCGATGGGACACGAGGAAGCCCAAGAGCTTGCCCGAGGGACCCCAAACACACACTTCTCCGGGTTGAGCCGCAGTTCACCGCGTTGAGGCTCGCGAAGGTTTCCTCCTGTGTCTTGTATCGTGGTTCGCCTCCCGAGACTTCACCACAATGTCATCGACGTAAGCCTCAACATTCCTCCCGAGCTGCGGACCCAAGGTGATGTGCATCAGCCGCCGAAGGTCGCCTCCTGCGTTGCAGCCCGAACGACATGCATGTGTAGCAGACACTCCACACGGGTCGAAAGCCGTTTTTCCACGTCTTCTACCGCCATCTTGATCTGGTGATAGCCAGAGAAGGCATCCAGGAAACATAACAGGTCGCACTCGGCGGTGGAATCGACGATCTGATCGATACGAGGGAGCGGGAATGGATCCTGCGGGCAGGCTTTGTTGAGGTTGGTGAAGTCGACACACATGCGCTCCTTCCCCCCTTTCTTTGGCACGACAACCGGGTTAGCCAACCAATCTGGGTATCGGACCTCGCGAATGACCCCTGCCGCTTCTAGCTTGCGGGTCTCTTGGACGATGAAAGCCTGCTTTTCAGTGGACTGCCGTCTTGCTTTCTACTTCACGGGGCGTACATTGGGGCACACGTTGAGGTGGTGCTCGATTACGCCTCTCGGGTCCCTGCCAACTGATCAGGTTCCCATGTGAATACCTTCTTATTCGCGCGTAGGAACTTGATCAGGGCCTCCTCCTGCTCGGGCTGGAGGTTGGCGCCTATGGTGAAGGTGGCGTTAGTGGATCCGCCCTCGCCGACCAAGATCTGCTTGGTTTCGCTTTGTCTTGGGTGAACAACCGCTTTTCTTGGCCGGTGCAGCCCCTTGGGCTCGGGGCGCTCGAGTCGGTGGGCTGTGCCGCGCCGCAGTCTTGAAGACGAGCTTGAGAACTTGCAACGCATCCCCGGCATCTCCGGACACGGTGAGGACGCCGCTGCTCCCGGACATCTTCATGAGGTTGTACGGGGGTGAGTCGCGGCCATAAATCGGGCTAGTGCCGGGTAGCCGAGGATGGCGTTGTATGGGAGGCCGATGGGGGCGATGTCGAAGTCGATTAGCTCCGCGGAAGTTGTCGAGGTGCCAAGGTCACCGGAAGACGGATCTGCCCTGTGGAGCCGGGCTGAACCGCCCGACGCCCAAGAAGGGCTCTGCTGGGTCTGAAGCGCCCGGCGGTATGTGGAGGAGGCTGAAGGCTTCGACCGAGAGCACGCCGAGGCCCGCGCCACCGTCGATGAGGGTCCTGGTGACGGCCACCTGGCAGATGGTGGGGGTGCACAACATTGGGAGCGCGCCCGAGCAGGCTGAGTTGGAGGGTGGTCCTCCGAGTGAAGGCCGATCGGCCTTGGGCGCCGACCGACCCGGAGGAGCCCCATGCTGCGCGAGAGGCAGCGCCGATCCGGCGGACGAATGGCTTGACGTGGCGGCTCAAGGTGGCGCCTGCGAGCCGCCCAGAGAGCTGCGACGACGGGCGCAAGCAGCGTCTTTGGGCGAGGAAGAGGTCGCGCAGCCTCCCAAGAGGCCACGAAGCCGGCTGGCGGTGGAGCAGCCACATGCGCTGGGCGCCGTGAGGCCATGGGAAGCCGCTTAGCCATGACCTGTCGCCGCCTCGCCGAGGACGACCTCCTCGTCGCGCCAGCCAGGAAGGCCAAGTGGATCGGCCGTGCCGTTGTAAGCGCGATGGCGCTCTGGCTTGAACTTGTTTACCATCGCACTGCCGCAGGTTGGGGCTAAGGCTCGAGCCCTCGCCCTCTTGGCCAAGGCCGGGCGATCGAGTGGGCGGCGCGCCGCTCATCATAGGGCTAAATGCGATGTTGGCGGAGAGCGGGTCGGCGAACGGAAAGCTCGGCGCACTTACCGGGCGCGCCAAATGTCGGATTTCAGGTTCCGGTAGACCCTCTAGGCTCGAACTCTGGGGTGCACGCGGAGATCTCACCCCCTACCAACCTGCACCTTGTCGCCTCGCAAGGATCTAAACTACACAAAGAGCAAAACAAGGGACACAATGTTTATACTGGTTCGGGCCACCATTGTGGTGTAATACCCTACCCAAAGGTGTGGTGTGGTGGATTGCCTCATGGCACGATGATGAACAATACAAGGAAGAACAGCCTCATGAGGGTCTGTTCTTGGCGATCTGCGATTAACTGCTAGGGAGTTCGGTCGCTCTCTCTCTCTCTAGATTCAACGTGTCCCTACCTCAGGGGTGGCTAGCCCTATTTATAGGCAAAGGCCCCGGGCCTCTTCCCAAATATTGAGCGGAAGGGCACCAACAATTGGCCATTTTGAAGGGGAACATCTAGTACACTTATCCTCGACTAAAGTTGGTCCTCGCCCGTCAAAGGCTCGACGATGACGCCGGCTTGGGCTCCACGATGACCTCCTTCCCCGCCGCTGTGTTGGTCTTGGTCTTGTTGCACCGAAATGGTTGCCTTTGCTTGATGCTCTCGCCTGCGCTTGCCTCCTTTGCACCAAAGAGGAAATGAGGACATCTGCTGGCTGGCGCCTCGGCGCCTCGGTCGTCATGGCTTTGCGTCATGGGCACCTCGTGAGGTACCCCGCCTTGATCTCTCGCCTCCTCGCGAGCCACCGACGAGGCCGTGCTCGAGGAAGCTTCATGTCGCCCGCCTGGCATGAGGCTTGGCCTCGCGAGGGTCTTGAGCTTGTGCCGATGAAGATGGGACGATCTTGGGCCACCCCTTGAGCCACGCCGCAGGCCGCAGGCAGGCAAGTCTGGGTACCCCCATTCCCAGAACGCCGACAGATCTGATCTATTTTAGTAAATGGTGGGCGAGGGAGATAAGATGCAGAATGCTACAAAATGAACTAATCCCTCTTCCCATAATACAAGAGTGTTTTGAACACCGTGTACTGTATAAAAAGCGTTCTTATATTATGGGACCGAGGGAGATAGCTGATTAAAGTAAGTACAGTGATAGACCACGCTCAGTCCTTACAAGAGGACTGAGCTAAACCTCTTCAAAAGCATTGGGTTGATTCTAAATTTGTGTAAGAGTCCATACGGATCTTATAATGTCCACCAAATGGACGATTACGAGGCTAACATGTGCAGTGATGCTACATAATCAAACAGCTATGAAAGTAAGTATGGTCATACAGGCAAGAGGTACTCACAAGAGCAATGCGATCAGAGTATAGTTGCGAGATTCAGGGTCCCTTGAGAACGTAATGTTCTTCGCTAACAGCCATACAAGTGAGACATTAAGGCTTAATGCAGAAATGTAGTTCAAATTGTGATGTGATATCATAGATGGTACCTTACGCCTGCAGCCGAGACCAATGTGTAACAAGATTATTCCAATCACCGTCGGATAAATGTAGCACCGAGACTTTATGAAATTTCGTCGAGAGGCTTGCCATCGAAGTGCGCTTGCCTCGTAGGAACGATACTTCATCAACGAGTGCTTGAAAAGCGCAACCAACTCTTGCTCGTCATCACAATCCTGTTTTCTCCTCGCCTATTTAAAAGAATGAAATCTTGTGTCTTCTGTCAAGAGAAACATATGCAGAAATGACCATGAATAACATTAGTACATTACTTAGCGTAAGTTGCGGAGGAAGACTGAAATTGTTCGTATTCATGGTATAATCTTTCCATGAAGGAAAGATGCACAAAGTTCTGACAACAACATAAGCTTCGTCTTCTAAACTGGGAAGAAATGGAACATGGGTCCTATTTGCTGCAATTGGGGCTCTCTCGGTTCGAAAAGGATTTGGCAACCGGATTTGGTGTACTTTTGCTGGAATGGGGTTTTGCGTCAGCACAACTGGTGCTATGTCAACTGGCATAATCATACTGCTTTGTGCGGCTTGGGGTCTGCTGAGTTGGGGCATCGAAATGACCAAAGTAGTAGGGCTAGAGTCTGCTAGAGTTGGGGTATTTTGTGGGTCGGGTGATATTGCAACTACACCTAATGGGCTATTTGATTTATCAAAGCCACTACCTTTTCCAAATACTTTGCTTGTGCTCCTCCATGATCAGCAATCACCCTCTTCCTTTTGAACGTCGATACACAAGAACAACATTTGAATGGATAAATATGGTATGATGATAGATGGAATATGTATTTGAAAATGGATAGGCGGTATGATTCACATACATGTGTAAACTAAGCTAATGGCAGTTCAACAAAGTAGAAGCAATGCAAATCATCGTTGCAAGATATGTGCGAGCAATGTAACATTGGAAAGTTAGAGCAAGTACCTTGATGGGTGAATAAGATAGGGCATCTTCCTCGACTCCTCCACTAGGGAGCTACATTGACTTAGGTCTCCCTCTAGCTCGTAATCACTTTATTAGGATCATATTCGAGCATGAATCAGAGGTGGAGAGCGTTTGCATTGCATTGCATCCAGACTTGATTTCAGTCCCTTAATGCCAAGTTTGACAGCCATGGCATTGTTCTCGCTTTTATTCTTTTCATGCGCAAGCTCATAATCATTATGATGCTATTCAGAATCTGATATTCATGAAAACATAAAAAGTAGTCAGATTATCTATGGAATGCATTGCGGATTCAACTCGGAGAGTGTCTCCTTATAAACCCCTGCATATGCAAAGTTCACCTCCCCAACCGTCTTGACTGCACCACACACGTAAATACAAACCCCTTATGTCTCTATAACAGTGCACACATTTCAAAACTGAAGTAGGAACATTAGAATCATATAAAATTCAGTATTTGAACAAATAAACTAAGCAATTATGAGTGGCGAATGTTTAGCTTCAAGGGTGGAGTGTTGGTAGTGCCTAATACATCTAAACCATTAAGTGTGGGTAGCACCGAGCACACAACAAACCCTAATGATAGTCCTGCCTAATGAGTAATGAATCAATTAGAAAATGGGTGATGAGGAGTGGCTGCTGAGTGTTGAGGACGATCTCGTGATAAATCGGGTTGGCTTGGTGGGTGCTTGCACGCCTGAGCCCCGAACGGATCGGGAAGGTAGGCACGGCGGCGCGCCTCGGCAAGTGGTGACGCTTGTTGGGAGAGCTGCCTCTGCCTCCCTGTTAGTCCGGCTCCTCCTAGAGTCATGCCGTCTGGGACGCAAGTCGCCGATGAGGCAAAGCGGTGAGGCGAGTAGAGATCGAAGCTGCAGCGTAACAAAGGGGAATTGGGGCCTGGGCGACCCAAAATCCTGTGGTGGGCAGGCCCACCGTGGGCACCTCAGAGAGATACACACCTGAAGCAAAGAAACATGCATTTTCAAACTAATTTAGGAACATTTAAGCGACCAATTAAACAACTCTGCTTTTAATAATATCAGATTCAGATTTGAACATGTAAGCTTGTTTAGCTTGATGCATGGAGCAAGGTTATTATGACACGAAGCACGATTCTCGCTTGTATAGTGATCATAAAAGGGGAAACTCTAAGCATATTTTTTTAGCAAAAGAGGGTTTCCCCGATTTCTATTAAAGAAATCACCACGAACCAACATGATCAATTAAACTCTAAGCATGATCAATTAAACCAGATATGGTTGTGCCATGGCAGATTTGAAGCTGCAAACCGAGAAATGATATTTAGCATCCATTGTTTGCTTGAACTAAGAACTAAATTCTAAGAGCTGAAAAGAAAGTAGAGTAACCAAGTTAAGATCTATTTTCTCGTTGAGATCAAAAGTTGAGGAGATATGAAGTACCACCTCTCTTGCGGCGTGTTGTAGGCATCGGGGTGCGATGGTCGCTGTGGCGTTGAAGCAGATCTGCGACGGTAGACGGGTGCATCGGGGGATAAGTCCCATTGCGGTTGAAGAGAAGGTCGTGTGAGTGGCCCCGACAAAGAGAACGACGGCGCCGATGAAGCGAGAGGACGCGATGCAAGGCTATTGGTCCGTTGGTGGCGATGAGAAACGTCCATCTCTAGTAGTGGACGATGCGGTCTTGGTAGGCGCTCCGGCATGGTGGAGGACTATGGCGATGGATGTGGTGGAGGACGGCGACGATGGATGGGGTGGCGGGCGGAGGCTGGTGTGGGGATGGGGTGTTCTAGCGCGGACGGTGTATGAATGGGAAAATGGAGGGAGAGGTACGGGGAACCATGTTTTTAGGACGCACCTGTCTGAAATATGGGAAAATTACGAACTTAGCCCCCGTTTAAAATTTGGACATGTCGTCGGTTGGGGATAGGACGGTAATCTCGCATCTCGCCAATATTTGCCCAGAGCGATTTCGGGCGAGGAGAGGGTGTTTGGCGCCCATGGTTGGCGCCCACGGTGTATGAACGGGGCTGACAGGTAGGGCGGTTGTGTCACGTCTGAAGTTACAAAACTGCCCCTATTGACAATATTTGCCTACATCGATTTCAGCCGAGTCGAGTTTGTTTTGCCGCCCATCGTGTATGAA